>CM062207.1:2715000-2730000 GCA_031216445.1 Lateolabrax maculatus | reverse complement strand
AACACAGGCAGGTATTTAAGTCGTGTTGATAACTGGAAAACTTTTAAAAGCCACTCAGACACAGAAGTTTACTGCCCATCTCAGGGGAAAATAACAGACAACAAACTGTTCTCAGTGGCCTCCCTCCATCTGGAAGGTGTATTGGAGCAATTACTGTAGCAGAATTACATAATAAACTAAAGCTGCGTTTGTGACGGAAGATGACCTTACTGTGTGTCACATCCTTGGTCGCTTTACGTGTTGTTTTCTTTACGTGGCCGACCGTCTCCAGCGTCATGCTGAAACCACACTTTTTATTGATTCAAATGTGTGACCAGTGGAAGTAAACAAAGTTAATCAAATACAGAGGTTCAGTTTTTGTTAATCGGCACGAATTCCATTCAGATATTTCATCGTTTAACGTTTTTAAAAATAAAAGCACTTGATTGAGATACAAAGAAACATTACACCAAAACCAGTTTTCACTCTTCCTGTTGTCACTCTTTACTCTCCCTTCCTGTCATTTTCTTAATCCTCTCCTCTTTGTATCCAAACGCCTGTCTCGTTCTTTTTTAATCCTTTTAAACGCTCCGTCTTTCCTTCCTCCCGTGTCCTCCTTCTCCATTTTTATTTTAGCCCCGTTTTTTCCCCTCACATTCTCCCTGTCATCTTCTACCGTTTGTCCTTTACTGTTCTCACCTTTCTCCCCCCCCTTTATCCACCGCTCTCTCATTCGCTTAACACTTTTTGGGAAAACCACAGATGACATATCATCACCACTATAAGATGAAAAGCTTCTTCAACATATTTCAGGGAAAGAGAAAGGGATGGTGAGAGGTTGAAAGAGTAGAAAATGGCAGAAAAAAAACAAGGAAAATAGGAAAGATAAGAGAATAAATAGCAGCTAAAGCATAGAAAGAAGCCATTTGTGATTTGGGGCTATTTAAACAAGAGAAGACTTAAAGACAAAGAAGGGTCCTTTAAAATTGAGGAATTAATTAGGGAACAATTAAGGAAAGGAAGTAACAACAAGAAGAGAAAGTGGCTGAAAAAAGAAAAGGATGAGAATCCAAAAAAGAGGATTGGGAAACAGAACTCAGGAAAAGATGGGAAGAGATGGAAAGAAAATGAGTGAGTGACGGAGAAAGATGAAGATGAGGGAAGAACATGTGTGAAAGTTGAGAAAAGGTGATGAAGAAAGATAGGAAAGGTAGAGTGAAGGGATGTATGGATGAAGTGGCAGATAGGGGGTAGAGATGGTGTGTGTGTGTGTGTGTGTGTGTGTGAGAGTTAGAGTGCATCTTAATCAGCGTTAATTTCACAGCAGAGTTAACCCAGTTGTCAGTGTGTTAGGCATTAAGGGCTGATCAGACACTGTGACGCACTCGCAATGAACACACACACACCTACACACACACAAACACACACACACCTACACACACAAATCAAGGATGTCTTTAATCCTTGCCAATTAGTACCCCACATGATTGTCTGAATACTAACGACCTCTATGTGTGTATGTGTGTGTGTTTGGTGTAATTGATTTCTCTGATGCTGCTTCGTTGCCTTTTATACCTTAGTAAACATCAACATTTTATAAACTTCATTTGCAGCTCGTGACGACGTATCGCTGATGGAAACCTGCCGTCTCCAAAACATGTTTTCCTTAGTAACTACTCAGATTTTTGGACTCTTTGTGTGGCTTTTTTTTTTTTTTTTTTTTTAAAGGAATTGATCCGACATTTAGGGAAAAACACTTGTACGCTTCCTTGCTGAGAGTTAGATGAGAAAATCGATACGAGACTATTGTCCGTTTTAAACAGTTCGTTATGATAACCGTACGCAGTGTTACTGACTTTGAATCTTGCTGGCATAAGAACAATATCTCCCGTTGCCAAGTAGGAGTAGTGAACGTTTCCATTGCATAAAGAACCTTTATGGTATGATTGTTCCAGGTATTAGTCAAACCCTCAGGTGTTAGCAGGTAAACTGAGTTATGGCTTGTGAAAAATTTTAGATTTTATTTTAGATCTTAATTTGTTTTCTTGGCAAGTGGCCAAGGTATAAGTGGGATAATGTCCTTCGAGGTGTCCATAATCAGGAATTAATGAACGTCCTCCACGCCGCCTCTGCCTCGTCGGGCATTACCCCTTACATGTGTTGTCGTAACAAGACGTGTTTCTTGTTAAAACTGTAATAATGTGTATCAATAACGATAAAATAAGTCACGATTTAAAATCTCTTATCCTCATTTTCTCAATAAAATGAGAAATTGAGCAAATATTTTTAAGTCATGGTGGTAAACAAAAATCATGAAACATAAAAAATGTATTCAAAGTTGTGTCTTTTATTTGTTATTCACAGAAGAGTCTTCGCTGGGACAAGCCCTGCCCCCTGGCTTCCCCGCTCCGTTCCTATTCGCTGACGGCCTGTCGTCAGTGGAGACCCTGCTCACCAATATACAGGTTTTTATTCTCTTTATTGTGGGTAACGATCCCTTGTTAGAAAAGTGTGACCAGCAGCATTCAAATATTACATAAATTACATGTTTAGAGGACCCTGAATGCAAAATAACAGAGCATGAAATGTTATTGAAAATATATTTGCTGTTATCCAAACAATTATACACACACGTTATAATAATCTTTTATTAATATCATAAATTACTCTGAGACCTGCTGTTATAAAATGAGCAATTTAGTAGTATAACTAAATTGGGATAATATGCCAAACAATCACTGGGACAAGAACAGTGCAGCTAATCACAGTAAATCTCTGATTTGTTTAATAATTGGCTGTAACTATTGGACTTCAGTGCTCCCCACATATCCATTATTACAGTAAAAGAGGCAATATTTGGGTGAAAAACTGTGTTAAAACAGCAGATATTAAAAATGGAAAACTTTTAAACAGATGTTACCCAGATGTTTCATCCCTGATTTCAGAAAATGATGCTATCAGCAGCTTTAGTTTCAACGCCGACAATATGGCTCGCCTTACAAACATCTGCATCTTGTCAAAAAATGCTCGAACTGATGTCTTACTTATCCGTAACGAGACTTCCACCACACTTGTTCCTGCCTCAGGGCCTGTTGAAGGTGGCGGTGGAGAACGCCCGGGTGCAGGACAAGCAGATCCAGGCGGAGAAACGAGAGCTGAAGATGGAGCTCTACAGGGAACGAGAGATGAGGGAGAGTCTGGAGCGACAGCTCACCTCCGAACTACAGAGCAGAGGTCCGACTGACGCGAAAACAGACATTTTACATGCCTTTTTGACCAATGATATGGGGACAAATCTGTTGTTTTACATCCAGAGGGGCTGAAAATGACTTGTCCCTACAAGTGGGACGACACATAAGTAGTTGAAAGGCCCTACTAAAAGAAGTCCTTTCTCCCTCAGCCTCCATCCAGAAGCGCCTGAAGAAGGAGAAGAAGGCCAAGAGGAAGCTGCAGGAGGCGCTGGAGTTCGAGTCGAAGAGGAGGGAGAGGGTGGAGGACGCCCTGAAACACTCGTCCTCGTCCTCCCCCTCTCCCGAGCCGCTGCACGCTGCCAATAACAACACCAAGAACGGTACGCCGGACTGTTTGTTGGTTTACTTCGGGGTTTGTTTTTGGTCTGCCTTTTGCCCTTCTGCCTTGTATCTTACAGCCCAATCTGTTTTCTTAAACTCTTTTTTTATTGCTCGCTTGGTTTTCTTACATTTTTTCTTGTTTGAGTATCTTTCTTATCCCTGTTCTTGTTTTTCATCTTTCTTGTTTCAGCTTGGATTCTTTGTTACATTTTTTGCTAAATTTACTTCTTGATCTTATTATTTCTCACAGTCTTTGATTCAAATGTTCTGGATAGTCTTCCTCCTCTGGCTTTTTCACTGGCTTACAGTATGTCTGTTTACCTCGATTGTCACTTGTTGACTGAAGCTTTTAGAACCGTCTGCTTACAGGCTGCTGCCGTTTATCTGTCTTCCCTCCATAAAATTCAGTGTAACCACCAACAGCAGTAAATGTGTTTTTAATCAGTCTGTAGCTTCACCACAAACCAACACAAAAAAAACCCCACCACAGTTGACTTATACTGTACAGTACTGGACATGTACTTCAATTTTTGGTTGTGTACAGCTGTGGGTTTCACTTCTTTGTTCACTGAAGGATAAAAGTAGTAAATAAGATCATAAAATTAATCGTCCAACTCATTTATCAAACAAAAAAAGTCAAATATTTGCTGGTTCCAGCTTCTCAGATGTGATGTGATGCTTTTCTTGGTCTTATATAATAATACGTTGAATATATTTGGGTTTTATTGATTAAACAATTCACTGAGAAAATGATCGGCAGATTAAGCGAGTTGCAACTCTAAAGAAACAAACAATTTAAAGCCACCGTTTTAAATCTCTATTGGTAACTAATAGGAATTAATAATAATAATAGACTTTTTCACTTATTTTTCCAAAACAACTCTCTGGCACAGTTGAGAGTTTGTGCCGAGGAAGCAGCCAAATGCTTTTTTTCTTCTAATATCAAACATTTTTTTTTACAGAGCAGCTGAAGTGCTTTAACAATTGACATCAAGAGAGAAAAACAACAACAAAATAATATCCAAAAATATAATTCTCTGGACAAATGGTTGTGTTGCTGGCTTGGTTTTCTTTGTAAACCCGGTTTGTTTTTGACCTGCACACAGTTACAAGGTGCTGTTTGCTTTTTATTGGCCGACCCACTGAGACTCTGTCTTGTCTTTGTGTTTCATACCAGACGCTGCTGTAGCCGAGGATAAACCTGAACTTAATGGAAACCAGCAAGACAACGGCGCTGTACAAGGTACCTGAACACACACACACACACACACAAAAAAACAATAAAAAATACATAAGACACACAGGCTCACAGTCAGATACACACTCATGCATGCAGAGTCATGCTGATACACACACACACGCCACATATTAACAGAGACGACACTGTACACAAGTTTTTACACACACACACACACACACACACACACACACACACACACGTGGCAGGCACATGTGTGTGTTGGGGCCCAGGCTAGATTAGTGGAGACATTAAGCAGACACAGAGACACCGAGGCTTGCTTTGATCTGCACCTTATCAGACACACATGTGAGTGTGTGTGTGTGGAAATATTTCATTGCACTTATGTTTGTGTGCGTCAACATGACTGTATTTGTTTTTAAGGTTGTGTGTGTTTTGTGGACTGGAGGAGGACCAATTTGAATTGTAGACATTCAGGGTGAAGACATTTTAGGAAAAAAAATTGACTTTTTTTCGGAAGTGACATTCAGAAAAGTAGGACATATTCTGGACAGTGCAGGACAGTTTTTTGGAAAATAAAACATTCTTAAGGACTGAGGACATTTTGGAAAGTAAGACAAAACTGACAGCATTTTTAGAAATCAAGTACATTTTGCAGCGTTGGAACACAAATCGCAAAGTGTAACAAGTTTTGGACAGTGAGTGAGGATTTTTTTTTGTAAGCGAGGACCGTTTAGAGAAAGCCAGACATGTCCGGTCCTCACTTCCTCAAAACACTGTTTGGAGGGTTAAGACTCAGAAATGAGGTTTAGGATTATGGACTCGGGGAATGCATTATGCCAACGAGAGTCCTCACAAGTACAGTACTGACGTGCGTGTGTTAGTATGCATGTGTCGTCCTCTTTCCACCAGCTGTGCTCAGTCCTCCCTGACATTGAAAACCTTCACTTGAAACTCTGCATGTGTATAAATGAATATCTACAGACACACACACACACTTCCCCTGTGTGTGTGTGTGTGTGTGCGTGCGCACTCTGTACCTGTAGTTGTGCATTTTAGTGTGTGTGTGTGTGTGTTTGATCCACACTCTGGTGAGACAGGGAACTCTAATTAGCTCTCTCTCCTCTTTAGACCCCTTTTAGATCCCCTCTCTTCTGCAAGCCAAGCACTCCGACAAACACACACACACACACACAGACCCACCTGATTTCATTAATGTTGATTGGCCCAGTAGGACCCCTTTGCTGCCTTGCTCACACACACACTGACAAACACACACTCATCCCTCCTGCCATAAAAGCATTTTGCACCTACGGTGGTTTACTTACACACACACACACACACACCTACCTCTCCCCTGCCTCCCTCACCTTCCACACTCTTAATTAACGAGTGAGGAGAAAACTGCTGAATACAAAGAAAGACATCGCATTACAATCAGAGAGAAAGAAGGGAGAGAGGAGAAACGAGGGGCATGGGAGGGAGTGAGAGACAGAGAGGGGGTTAAAGGAAAAATGGGTAAGATTGGTTTCTCTGTTGTTTCAAGCCGACCGAGCTAATTGGCCGTACCAAAAAAAAAAGAAGAGGAAAGAAAGTGAGGAAGAAGTGAGGGCAAAGGAGGGTAGATGGGAGGAGAGGAAAGGTAGGATTGATTGAAGGAAGAGGAGAAGAAAGACAAGAATAAAGGCAGGGAATAAAATGGGACAAGAATGGAATGTGAAAACATGGAAGAAAAAGAGGGAAAGACCTAAAAGGTAATGACAGACAAGGAGGAGAGAAACTGTGGAGGGCCGGAAGAGAGACAGGGAAAAGGGGGACGAGGAGAACTACAAAGAGGATAGAAAACAGGGAGGCTAAAAGAAGGGGGGAGAGAGGGCTAATGATGGATGGAAAGGAGGAGGAGTGGGGAGAAAATGGAAAAGAAGAAGAAAGGTGTGAGGAGAGCTAAAAAGGCAAAGACTAAAATAGATAAGGAAAGGAGAAAAAGGAGGAGAATAACTGGAGGGTCAGAAAGGAGAGAAAAAGGTGATGATGGGAGGAGAAAGTGGAAATCAGGAGGAAGAGGGGGATGAGAACTAAAAACGGGAAGATGAAAGAGGGAAAGAAAGAAAGGAGGAGGTGAAAATAAGGGATGAAAGGTGGAGAGCAGTGTGAAAAAAGGAGGGGTGGTGAAAAGGGGTCAAGAGGAAAGGGAGGAGGAGAGGGAAGACAAGGAGCAACGACCAAAGGCAGGGAAGAAAAAATGGTGAGACAAGGGGAAAGAAAGATCAGTGTACGAGAGGAAAGGAAAAGGGGATGTATGGGATAGGAAGAGGAGGAAAAGGAGGACAGGAGAAAGCAGCAGGAGGAGGAGTGTGCAGATTCCTCAGGAGGGAGTTGAAAAATGTGACCTTGTTCCGAGACCTGGTGACATTTCCTCCACCCAGCTGATAGACTTTTAACAAGGCAGGTCAGTGTCATTTTTAACCAGGACAGCCAACACACACACACACACACACACACACACACACAGTGTATTTTGTAGTGACAGATGGAGGTGAGAGCGGAAGGGAAACAGGGTTGCCAGGTCAAAACAGTGACAACAAGGTAAAAGAGGAAAAGAAAACAGGAAAGATGAGCATAAAGAAGAAAATGATGATAAAGATAATAGTAAAAAATAAAATATAAAATCTCTTTGTGCACAGTGGTAAGAAAAGCTCCCGGAACATCTTGGAAAACTGGAAAACAAATGATTCTGTAATAAAATCACTTTTCACATCTTATGTTAGTTTTTAGATTTGAGTGCATTACATCAAACTTTGCTGTATTTTAGGTTTATTTCACGATGTTGATTTGAAACATGTCTTTCTCAAAGTTACAGATTGTCTTTTATTTAATGTACAGTACATTAATGCCCACTCTGTCAATATTCTAATTAATAAAAAAATTAAATAAATATTATCGTATCAGCCAATAGTTTTTATTTTTTAAATAAACACAATCAATTAATCTTGACTGTGGTGGACAAACTTTGTAATGTGACACAGTTTCTAAATGACTTCAAACCTAGTTTAGTATTTTTGTACTGTACTGTTTGTTTACACAATATAACATCTGCAATAAGCAGATACATCGTCCAGCTCTGTTCTGAAACAACTTCGCGACTACATTTCGGTTCTTTGGAGAGAAACTCTGCATCAAGCAGACGTCACTGAGCATGCTCGACGGGGGACACAGTCTGTTTCTACACTTCTGACAGGAATGTAAAGCCGCAACAATTAGTTGATAATTGGCAACTATTTTTACAATTGATTAATCAATTCAATTTATTTTTCATCCTCTGATGCAGGTTCTCTAGTGTGAGGATTTACTGACAGTACATAATTGTAAAGTTCATAACTTTGGGTTTTGGACTGTTGGTCAGACAACCTTTTCACCTTTTTCTGATATTTTATAGCCTCAAAACTGTATTGATTGATTAAAGACAGCTGCAGCTCTATTTGAAAGGTGTGCTGAAACTACAAAAATGGTAGAAAAAAAACCATCCTACTTCCTGTGCAACGGCTCTGGTTTGAACAGACTTTGTATTTTTCCTTGAGCTGAAACAATTAGATGATTATTTGACCACTCAGTCAACATACATTTTTTTTGCAACAATTTTGATATGAAAGAATCGTTTCAGTCATTATTTTAAAGTAAATATTCACTGGTTCCAGCTTCTCAGATGTGAATATTTCCTGTTTTATATTGTTAATTGAAAATCTTTTGGTTTTGGACTGTTGGTTGGACAGAACAAGACATTTTGATACATCAACTTGGGATGTGGGAAATTGCAGTGGAAATTTTTCACAATTTTAGGGTATTTTATAGACTAAACAATCCATTAAAGTAATGACCTAGCGCAAATAATCGTTAGTTGCAGCCGTAATGGTCAGGCATGAAGGGAAAATGAATCTAACCACAACATTTTTTTTTTTTTTTTTTTTACAAATGTGAACGTCAAACGACATAAGACCATGATGGCATTAACTTGTGAAGTTAGAGATTTAAGTTTTAAGGACAGCACTAAGGGGATCAAAGCTGCGACTTTTTAAGTTGCAGGACAGTTTTTAAGCACCAGGCCAAACCTGCTGCCTAAAGGAGAAAAAGAAAGGACAGGAGAGGACAGAGAGAAGAATGGGTCGGGATAAAAATAATATGAGAGTAACAGATAGAGGACAGGAGGGAGCAGAGGGGAGGTGAGGAGGAGGAGGAGGGGATGCATGTAGAATAGAGGGATGAAAGAGGAGGAGAGGAGGGGGTTTGAGTGGATCATGGAGTGATAAAAATAGGGAAGGGCAGGAGATGAGAGGGATGAAAAGGAGGGAAGGCAGAGAATATGAAGGAGGAAACGAGCGCAAGATGAAAGAGAAAATTTAAGTTTTTTTTTTATTCCAACACGAAGACCTCGAACCTGTTTCAGATCCGAAAAACAAAGAATGATGAATAGAGGACAAAACGAGAGGGTAAGATGATGACAAAGAGCAGGAGAAGATAAGTAAAAAAAAAAAAAAAAGTAGTGGAGGGCAAGAGAAAGAAGTGCAGGATGGAGAGAGGAGAAAGAGGAGGGAGGGCAGGTTTATGGTTGCTGTTATGCAGAAATGTAAACACTTTGCAACGTTCGCAGAAAACAATGACACCGCAGGGAGAGGAAGGTGTGCACGTGAGTGTGTTTCTGTCCATTTCTGTTGTATGCATGTGTGTGTGCGTGCACGTGCTCCTGTGTGGGTGGGTGCAGCAACAGCACTACGGGGAGCGGAAGGAGAACGACGGAGGTGAAATGAGAGAGAGAGAGAGAGAGAGACGGAGCGCCGACCCTGGCAAAATTGGAGATATGAGATTTCTATCATAAACGGATGCTGCATAAAAGGGAGAACAAGATGCAACACTTTCAGCTAAAAAACTGTGTCCGGCTTTAATAATCATGACCCAAGTATGAAGTTCCTGCACAAACGTAGCTGATCAGATTTGCACTTTTGTTGCGTTTGCGTGTTGGTAGCAACTAGAGGTTTGCTTGGTTTGAAACCACGATTTCAATAGTGATTTCTGATGGGATATTATGTGCATTCACGTTAGTTTGAGGCCTCCGGTGTCACGGCGGTACGTGCAGGGCTGATGGTAACACGACTAAAAAGGTGGAGCTGATTTAAAATGATGAGTTGTCCCTGTAGCAACATGTCAGCTCCTGATATTGTCAAAGTTCTGTTAAACTGAGATTAGGTTCACATCAGTCAAGACAAACAAATGTTTACCTACAGCTCCTGACAAAAATCTGAGGAGGAACGCTCTTTAATTTCCTAAAAACGAGGAAATGTGTCTCCTTTAATGGGTTATTGGGTTAACACTGATTTATCACTATTTTCTGATATTTTACAGACTTTTTTTTTTAATTGATTAACCAATTAATGAAAATAATCGTTACCAGTAGCTCTATTTAACAGGAACGCTGAAACTACAAAAATGGTGGAAAACATGCCACCTACTGTGCGGGGATTTGGTTTGAACGGACGAACAATTAGTTGATTAATCGACTGCTTAGTCAAATTAATTTGCAAAAGTTTTGATAATACATTAAAACATTTGTTTAAGCAAAATTGCCAATCATTTACCAGTTTAAGTTTTTCAAATGTGAATATCTGCCAGTTTCTGTCAACTTCTACAATAGTACATTTAATATTTTTGGGTTTTGGACTGTTGGTCGAAGAAGAAAAAAAACAACATTTAAATATTTCAACTTGTACTTAGAGAACTGTGATTTTTTGACATCTTATAGACTAAACGTTTTATCCATGAAGTCAAGAAAATAACGGTCAGTCGCAGCCCTAGTTAGCTCCGATCACCCGTTTACTGCTTGTTTATTTACGGATTCTTTTGTGTGTTTGTTTTTACCCAGAATCCCGGCCGTTTCTGAAGACCCCCATGATGTTCTAGAGGGAAGGACTCCGCCTCCAGAAACTCCGCCCCTTCCCACCTCCCCCCCCCCCCTGCACAGAAGAACTCCACCAGCCCGTTTCCACAGCAACCACGGAACCCTGGATCACCACGGCAACCACGGAACCCTGGATCACCACGGCAACCACGGAACCCTGGATCACCACGGCAACGACCTCCCCAGGCGGGATTCTATCTTTGCTACGTGCAAACTTTTTGATGTTGCTATGAAACGATGAGACTACTAGGAGACACGCCCCTGATTTGGACTCAACGGGGTCGCCTCTCTACTTCTTTCTTCTCTTTCTTCTTTTTAGACAAACTTTACTCCATTCATTCCTCTTTTTCTCTCCCTGCACCGGGACTTATCTCATCTCTCCTTTTGTTTTCGAAAAAACTGAAAAACACTAAAACGAATTCCCGAGCAAAGACAAGGGGGGTGGAAAGTTTCCACGAAGCAAACGGACCAGACCGACAACGCAGATCAACCTGGTTTGGACATGATGTGGGAAAACAACACTAGGGATCAATATGATAGGAACATCCAAAAGACCTCAATGATCCAATGACACAATGTGAGCCACAGGACCTAACGAGTGTTTCTGAATGGTGCCGACTAGACAAAAATGGTTTCATGAAAAGACTTGACGTTCTTATTTACGCTCCCTGAAGAAGGAAAAAAAAAAAAAAAAGGTTTCAAACCCCCTCTGGATTTAACTTCAGTCAACCTCACTGGCTGGCTGTCAACACCTTCTGATTGGATGGTAATCAGCTAATCGGAGGAGCTCAGGACTGGAGGAAGAGGGGTTTAGAAAAAAATATGAAGAAGGGAGGCTATTTCTGTCTCTGATGTTTCATTCATTTTTGTTTTCCGTACAGGGACTGAAAAAAATGCATGGGAAAACTTCTCTTATGTTGTCATTTGGCTTATTTTATCCTCCGTACACTCTTTCTCTGCTTCCCCCTCTTGTACTCTTTCTTCCTCTTTTTTGCTTTATTAAATCAGCTTCTTCCTCTTATATCGTCTTATTCCTTGACTCTTCCCCTTTTCCTTGCTGCTTCTATCTCTCTTTTTCCTTTATTTTCTCTTTTCTCTCTCTGTAAGGAGGCATTATTCTGAAAATGTTGGATGCAGCTTTTCAATGTATGAAGTGTTTTCTATCACCCTTAACCTGTGAAATCAGTTTCTCAAACGATGCAAAAGTTCAAAAAAACAAACCCTTTTTTTATTACAATGGAGTGATTTTTAGACATGATATTATATCCTAAAAGGTACGTTGAATTCTCTTCCTCGACTTTGGACCTTTTCACCTTTTGACCCCCGTGACCAGGAAGTAGTAGTCAAGTTTCTGGTGTTTGTCAAATTAAAGATAAGGAGCGCTTGATTTGTTCGCTTTTAAACTGCCCTGGTACAAACATTATCATGGTTTTCCATAATAACTTAAATTCAATTGTATTCCTTTCTGGTTGGATTTGAGAACGCATCCCTGACTGCCCGCCTTGAAGTGACGAAGAGTACTTCAGGTGTTGAAATCAAGCGCTCCTTATCTACATCAAACACAAAAAACTTTTTATTCCCGTGATTTTCTGACCTACTAAGAGTGCAGACTGTTGTGTTGCAGTTTTGTTTATCCCACTGCGTGTTTTATTTGTTTGTTTATTTGTTGATTACTATTTGAAATGTGTGTGGGAGGGATGAGGGGTGGGGGCTGGGGCCGGGTGGGTGGGGTTTGGGGGTTAAAGGGATATTCCGTGTAGATAGAAACATTCAGCTTTTTCTTGTTTTTGTTTTATTTTTATTTTTTTCTCCTGATCTCTCAGTCTGTCACTGTTCTCTGGGTTTGAGCTGACTGCAAATATACAGTATTATAATGACTGCTGTCTAGTGGTGTTTTACACATACACACACACACCTGCATTTTTCAAATTATTCTGAGCTACATTTGTTTTATATAGAATAATTGGACAATCCTGGTGAAGATGCTATCAAGTCCTAACAAAACATTGTTAACAGTGTTTCAGCACATTTTGTTAAAGCCATTATTAGAAGGATTTTTCAATTTCTGACTTTGATGGTATTAAAAAAATACAGTGTGGTTAACCGCACCGCACACTGATACACCTGCACAGATCTGAACCAATAACTCTTATAGCCATTTTTTACCAAAAGGCTCCAGGAAATATGACACCAAGGGAACTAAATTCTGGTACTACAACTAAAAGTCCCTTTCCTGTTTGTGTTTCCACCACATCTAAAGCCCTGTGAAGATTAGGCAGATTACACTGATGACGGATTAAAAACACAATTTTCTACATGAGGAAATAACACAAATTCAGCTGAGGCAGATGGGAATGTCATTTGTTTTGCAGGAGTTTAAATCATAAATGCGCAAGATGAAACATGCCAAAAGTTATGACAATTCATCCTGAGGGGAACATTAATGTGCGTACCAAAATTAATCGACCATGCACCCAATAGTTGCTAGGATACTTCACTAAAAAACAGATTCAACCTCACAGTGGTGCTACATCTATAGTCAGGGGACCACCAAACTCAGCAGGGTTGATCCTCTGGGGAACACAAATGTTTGTACAAAATTTCATAGCAATACATCTGGTAGAAATATTTCAGTCTGGACCAAAGTGGTGGAACGACGGACCAACACTGCCATCACTACAGCCATGTATCTAGACATGTTCCTTTATTACTATAGACAGACACACACACACACGTTTTAAAAATAAAACCATACATTTGTGGCTTGTTTTTAAAGATTTACATTCTCTGTAGGAGCCGATGATCTTGGGGCTGAGAGCAACAGATGATAGGTTGACAGAAAGTTATGAGAGATGATCTAACTTTGTCTCTTTTCATTAGAAATGAGAAAAAATATAAAAACACACCAGCCTTATTCTTTTATACATAAGCTGTCACCAAACTTGCAGAAATGTAGGATTCTTATATGTAAAAATTCAACTGATAACAAATCCTTCTCTTCCCATGATGTAAAATTATCTTTGTGGGATTTTAATACACTCGCACACATACACACTGTGGTACTTTTGAAATATCTACACACTAACACACACACACACACACACACACACACACACACACTACAAATACAGATAGGCACTCTGGTATTCTGGTAATGTATTTCGTGGACACACACACACACACACACACACACACACACACACACACAGAAGCCTGGGAGTAAACACACACACGTCGTCTATGTTCCATTTAGACTGTATATTTACTCTGCATTACGAGGTTAATGAGGTGAAGCCTTTCCTCTTCCTCACTCTCACTCTCTCTCTCTGTAATGGATCTCTACCTCTCTCGCTCTCTCTTCCTCATACTTCTGTCTTTAATTCTGTCGCTCTTTCTTCCTCTGCTCTTGTTTTCCTTTTCTCTCTCTCACAATCATTCCTGATGTCATTCTTTTGATCTTTGCTTTCCATTTTTCTATCCTGTTTCGTCTCCTGTGTCTCCCTCTTTCTCTCTCTCTCTCCCTCCATCTCTCTCCGTTTACCAAATAGCTGATGTCACTTTTTCCATTTCCCCCTAATGGAGGCAGAAACACAGAGCGATGGACGGAGAGGAAAAATAACCAGAGATGAAGAAGGACGGATGGAAAGCGAAGGAGGCAACAAGGAAGGATGAAAAGGTGACAGCGGGGGGAAAAGAGATTGAAGGATCCGAGAGGCGACGTGGGAGAAAATGAAGGGAAACGGGAGGTGGAGAGAAAAAGAGGGGAGAAAACAGTGAAAAAGACAGGTGGGGGGAGATGATGGACAGAGAGGGGAGGGAAAGAGGTGTGACATGATAAAATGATGTGCGCTCAAAGAAGGAAGATGGAGAGAGGGGGCAGAGGATGATGGGTAATAAAAAGATAAAAAGTGAGAAACATGTCTGGGACAAACAGTGACCAATCATAAAAAAAAGGTTTATATTGATTTTTAAAAGGGGAAATCCACCTGAAAACACAGCTACTGGTCGATCTAACGACTCTTCTTCTTTGCTCCAAACAAAGTCAGGACATAAAATGCATCACATCCTGTGATCCAGGGTTTGGGGGGTTGATTAGTAGGTTGGTAGGCTGGTGCATACACAGTGTTTGTGGAGTTATTGTTATTTGGAGGGTCACTTTACAGTAACAGGTCGTGACGGCAATCTCACGGGTAACCTAGTAACACTATTAACCACACTAATGATCAGACCAGCGCTCCCTCTATCTCTTCAGACCACATGAATATCCAGCAAAACACTTGATATTCGACAATGGGAACAATTAT
>CM062207.1:2545000-2710000 GCA_031216445.1 Lateolabrax maculatus | reverse complement strand
GAGAGAGAGAGAGAGAGAGAGAGAGAGAGGTGGGGGTATTCAGAGGTGGAGAGAGAGAACGTGAGAAAGAAAAAGGGAGAGGATGGATGGACGGAAGAATTAAAATAACTGAAAAAGTGGAATGAGGGCGGGTGAGGTGGAAATGGATCCATGGGGACTGTGTGTGTGTGTGTGTGTGTGTGTGTGTGTGTGTGTGTGTGTGTGTGTGTGTGTGTGTGTGTGTTGTTTTAGCTGGGCGGCCTTGGATTCCCTGTTGACCTTTACAAAGATAGCAGCTGGTCGTCCCTTACAGTTTTAAGTTCGGTTTGTGTTCTGGTTTCGACCGCAACGATCTGAAAAGCAGATGGAGGGAGCGGTGACAGAAAATAAGTTCTTCTCCCGTCCGTCGACCTCCCTGGAAGCAGAGGGGCCGAGAGAAATAGACCGAAAACGGCTCAACTGAACTGAGACTAAATTAATTTGGCAAATATTTATTTTTTGTTCCATTAAATCTTTCATCCAAATAAAGCTTCCACTTCGACTGAGGAAGAAAGAGAAAAGTAAACTGTGGGTTTGGCTGAGCTGCGTTCTTTCAACTTTCGTGCCAAGAAAAAACACTTTGAATTTAGTTGAAAGGAAGAGTTTTCACAGAAAGTTAGAGCTGGTCGACTTTGGAGAAAAACACTTCTTGCACATGTCACTTGTCCCTAATTATTTAGGGATGATCTCATCAGGTGGCTACCATCATGGACACATGCTGCAGCCTTGAAGAGCAACTTAACCTATTTCAGCTCGAACGCGCTCCCATAAGATACTTTAAAAGTATTGAGAATTGATTTGTGTTTTTCAGATAATATAGAACTTTATTTATCCCGAATGATCTTGTTGCACAGCAGATGCACTACTAAGTAAGAAACAGTTCATACATAATATAAAATATCAGTAAGGTGCAAATCCAAATTTACACAATGCCAAAAATATGTATGAGAAGTAGCACATATCTCTAATCATTTCATTACTAATGAATTGAGTGCGGTGCTGGAAGTTTTAAAAGAAAAGTTTCCTCCTTTTTTGTAACTGAGGCTGTAAAACAAGGTTAAAGGCTCTCGCTTTCTTACAACAGAACTGTACAACAGGAGCAGATTTGACAGTGATGCAGAAATAGCAAACGTGCACCACCGTCTCCACGGGGAAGCAATGATGGATGGATACATACATGATGGAGGGATGATTCAGAGAGAGATGGAGGGATGAAGCGATGGGACACGAAGGAGAGTGTGATCTGCCATCCCCGGGTCTGCTTTACTATCATTTCACAGCCTAAAACGTGCAAAGGTCAGCTGTTATTAATGGCAGGCCCTGAGGAGTGTGTGAGTGTGTGTATGCAAATGTGTGCGAGACGGACGGACAGTAAGTGTGAAGGCTTGCATGTCACACCTTTCTGCTCTAAATGCCATGTAGCCTGCCATTAGTGTCGTTGCTGTATCGTCCCCACGGGGCTCCAGGCTCAGGGTGCGTCTGGAAATTTGACCCGACGCTCCCTTTACTGCTTCCATCTACAACAAGAGCGGTTTGGGTTTTCTGTTATGAGCTCATATCTGCCATCCGCCTTTCTACCCGAAGCTCTCGTATTTTCCCCTCGTGCCTTTCGACAAAGTGTACGAGTATAAAACAAATAAAGACGAAAAATCGGAGTGTTCTCATCTACTTTTGTCGTGAATTTTTAAAGACACATCCTCTGTGATCACGGCTTTCTACTACCAACTATGTGATTAAATTTATCTCCCATATGGCAGTTAAATTTGAATGGCTTTCCAGAAGAAAAATCATTACCATTATGTGTATAATTTAAGTGTAATTGTACAATCTTTCAAAATACTACTACTACTACTACTACTACTACACTATGTTCTTCTCCCTGCTGGGGTCTATTTGTTGCTTTCAATCGAAACCTGAAGGAGACGGATGTGTCGTCAGCTCTGCTGCACATGTGGACAGAGCAAATAATTCAGTACAATCCTCCAAACTCAAAAAGCAACAAAATGTCACCTCGTTCCGGTCCTCTGCTCCTTTCCCAAAGGACAACAAATGCGGCGTAAATGCAGAACGAATGCGGCGTAAATGCATGCAGTGTTGGCCGCTCCGCTCCACCTGATGTATTTTTGGCCGCGGCTGTGTCCCAGTTGTGTGCGGCTCCTTGGCGTTGGGAGGCAGGTGAAGGGTGTCTGGTGACAAAATGCCTGGTGTGTAGCCTATTTTCCGGGTTTTGACCTTCCCCGAACACACCGCTGTGAGGAGAACGAAGATGAATTGGAGCAGCGAGGCTGTCCACTCGGAGAAAGACTAACCTATGGATAGTAACTGTTTGTCTCATATTCTTTCTATTTGCCAGATCCTCTGCCTTCCTTGTGCCGTTTCATTTTTCTCTCTGTCTCTTGTCTGGATCAGAGTAATGGGAGTATTTGAGGTCAACTCGAGGTTCACGGTGAGGTTTTGGACAATCAACTGTGCAGATTTTCTGTAGTTTAACCTGCGCGACATGGAAACACAGCTCTAAACCGCCAAACTAAATACACGAAAATGGATTACATTTAACGCAGAACCAGAGAAAGATTTAATCTTAACCTCTCCAGCTCCAGACATGATGGAGTTTGTTTTTCCAGGTCATCAAGGGTTAGAAATCTCTTTTTCCTCCACTCGCTGCTTCGTCGTCGTCTTCTTCTTCATTTGACTACCTTGTCTCACTTTCTAAATGTTTCCTGGTTTCCCGCTCTCTTGTGATTTCCATCACCTCCCCCTTGTTTCTTTCGCTGTCTTCCTCCTCAGTGTCACGTTCAGGTCATATCGGATGAAGCTGAGGGAGCAAGATGACATTTTGTTGCTGCAGCTCGAAAGTGTTGATGTGAATAACTTCGAAGTAGTTGGTTATGTCAACATCTGCAATCATGATTAAGACGGAGCTTTTGTTAAAATAAAGTATATGAAGCTAAAAATATTATGTTTTTAAATTGGAATTAGGGTTGTAATTGCAAAAATATTTGCAGCATTTGGTGGTTTTGTTTTTCCATACAAACCTGAACCCAACAGCAACATACAGTTGCCTTTTAAACAGCAATTGTTTCCCCTTAAATAAGGATTCATTAATTTGTAGAAGCTATGCATATTTCTGCCTTTAACTAATTTTTTGGGAATTTTTTGGCAGAGCAGTTTTGGCACCATGTCTTTAAGTTGCTCCAATTTTAGATAAATGAATACATGACCTGGTTTAATTATATATATTTATTATTACATTTTCCTATAGGCCTAATTGGTGGCAAAATGCCTCTGGGCATGCACTATTTGTAATAACTCTTGACAATGTGTGAACAGAACTGCCAGAGGTCCTGCAGGAATTTAAATAGCTCAGTGATCATGAATCTGACTCGCTTCAAATGTGTCTTGTCCTTACAGTCCTGATGATTTAAGAATTGTCCAAAATTAGCAAAATTAGGTGGGTTTCCATCCACTTGTTTTAATTCCAAAATTAAAATTATGCTCGGCTTAGGTGGAAAAGCTGGTTTATCGACAAACTGCCATAGAAACCAATTCAGCGAATAAAATCATGATGATGTGCAAGTGACGTAAACATGTCGGCATTAATGCTATATTTCCATCATGGTCTCTACATTTTCATTCATCATTTCATTATCTTAATCACGTCATCTTGCTGCCCAGTTCTTATTCAAACAGCATATCGGCCCCTGACGGGAGCATTAGCGCCGCCTACTGTTTATCTCAATGAACCAGCTCCTAATATTCACATAACAGAGCTGTGCCTCGGCCTGCTGGATGTTGTCTACAGTGTATACTGTATTTTAACGCTGTACTGTATTACAGTGGCAGGATTTGTATAGTTTTCGCTGTAGCGTTTCTACGGATACCTTCAACTGGCCCCATAATACACTTCACTGTGGGACAGATAGCAGGTCTGTGGCATTTTATAGTTGTGTTTATATGTAATTTACTGGTTACTGTGTACTTGTTCCATGGGACAGAAAATCATTTCAGAGGGCGTGTGAGAGACTGAAAGAAAGGTGAGCTTGTATATCTCTCACACACACACACACACACAGCGGTGGGACAGATAATACCAGATGAAGATTGAAATGGGAGGAAGAATCAATATTTCCATTCAAACGTCTGTTTCATTTTCTCCAGATTAGAGGAGACTGTTTCTCTCTGTTCCATCACCAACGACCACCGTCCACACACTGTCACTGTGTGTGTGTGTGTGTGTGTGTTTGAGAACCCAGTGTCCTCACAGGGATGGAAAAAGATGAAGATATGGAACATATGAGGCCACTGAGGGGTCTCCATAGGTAACATAAGTGTGTGTGTGTGTGTTCGAGCATGCTTGTCCACATTTGGTCTCTCTACATTCCATTTCCACCGTCCACGATGTCCAAATAAACTGTCAACCCTGGAATGACTGATAAAGTATGTGTGTGTGTGCGTGTGTGTGTGTGCGTGTGTGTGTGCGTGCGCAAGTCACAATATTTGTCCTGTGTTATTGGAGCTCTGAGGCCACAGAGTCTTCTATAAACACCCAGCTGTGAATTATTCAACAAATAAACACATCTAACACCTCACACATGCTTCATTTGTGCATGCACACACACACACACACACACACACACACACGTTCAGACACAACATATATTTTAAAGATGGATAAATGATATTCAATTCACTACATGAACCCACGCGCACAAACCTGTCAAGAGAAAACTGGTGTCCGTCTTTCTCACTCACACACACACACACACACACACACACACACACACCATTTCATTTTGTCTCATCTTAAGTGGATTTGGTTGTTGGTCAGTTCAGTGGAAGGTGAAACAAACACTGGCGTTACACTCGATGACGGGGTGACACCTACAGTTTGGTTCAGGTACTGCGAGGAGCTACCTGGTCTGCTCAGGTTGTCAAAGTGTCAACGTCCACATCATTATCGGCTATAAAGCATCTTCATCTTAATTCATGCACTCAAATTATTATCCAAAGGAACAAATAAAAAGGAATTTGAGGGTGCAATTCATGCTCATAAATTATCAAAACATACCGCTAATAAACCTTTTCCATGGCAGACAAATGTCGGGTGACCAATGGGGAGGAACTCGAGTCCTGGGGATCAGTGAATCAATTATCAAAGTCTAGTTCCTCACATTTTGAGAAAATGTGTTTGACTGTTCAGCAGAAAATAAACTGGACAGTGGAGCCAAAAGACAGGCAGTAAAAAAATAACTAAATCAACAAGCCTACCGGAAACAAAAGGTCCGAGGCAGGTTTTATCATTAGACAGGATAGCAACTGACTACAGGAAATAGACATAATATGATATTTAGATATAATACATATAAAATTCTGCTCCTGATCTAACCAACAAGCCTTAAGTGGACTTTCCCAAAGAACATCTAACATACACCACTGTCCTTTGCCTCGGAGCCTCATGGAAACACTGACAAAGGTAATGAAATAACACCGGAAATGAACACTGCATTCGAAAGAGAGGAGGGGAGAAGGATGAAGAGGCGGCAAAGGTAAGAGGATGAGGAGGATGAGGAGGAGAGGAGGTGCAACACCATGCTGGGACAGTGTAACAGCCTGACACAGCGGCCAGATGACAACAAACATCAGCACAAACTTAAACATCACCCGTTTAATCCAGACCAGGGCTGCAAATACTGATTATTTTCATTATCAATTTATCGGTTTATTATTTTTCAAATTATCAAGTAGTCACATTTGACAGGCCAGAACCAGAGGATGTTCAGCATTAGACATTGAAAAATAATTTAATTTACTTTTATGCTACTTTATACTTCTACTTCAACACATTTTGGAGGCACATATGGTATTTATCATATTTTTAATTGATGTCTAATTACTTTGCAGAGTCAGATTGTTAATACAAACTCAACTAGCCCAATAAATTGATATACTGTTATAGATTAAACTACACATGAACGCATCACTAATTGTAATACAGTAATATAATATGTATTTTTCTGAAGTTAATAATTTTACATAATTTGTACTTTTACTTTCGGTACATTAAGTATATCCTGGTACTAATATTGCTGCACTTTTATCCATGAACTTTTGAATGCAGGCTTTTCACTCGGAACAGAGTATTTTACACGGTGAAATTTCTGCTTTTTGCTTAAATAAAACATGTGAATACTTAGTCAGCCATTGCGTACACGTCGCCCAAAACAAACAAATAAGTAAAATAAGTTCGCTTACCTTTGGTTGGTCGCCACTGTTTGAACCCCTCTTGTCCTCCGGCATCATTTTGTGACGAACTTTTATCCAGAAAAAGCTTTTTATACTTAAAGTTGTAAACCTAGACTCGGGCGCCATTAAAAGCCGCTAAAATGCTAAAATGGCGTTCAGCCAATCACCTGCTGACCTTTGACCCCTCGCTAAGCCCCGCCCCCTGGTTACGGTTGCTACGCCCGCCGAGATTTAAAAATAATCATTTTTAATTTAAACAAAACAAATCTTAGTATTTTTGTTTATAATATGTTCTTGCTTTAAGACGGAGGTAAATAAAATTAGTTTCCATACACTGGCTGAACCACCTGACCTCTCTCATGTCTGTGTGTAGCTGGAGGTGATTAGCTTAGCTTAGCATAAAGCAGGGCGTCTAAAGTTCAACAGTACAGCCCTAAACCTCAATAATTCACTTGTTGTGTCTGGTTTTATTCATTCCTACACAAACTATAATGTAAAAATGTCAAAATGATAATTTGTGTTAAAGAGGTGAATGAAATAGCAAAAATATGCATTTTTTTAATCAATAAAAGGTTACAGTTATTTATTCTGTTACTTCTTCAAGCAGTGGATTCATCTTTTTATTTGAGCAATATCTGATCTGTACAGTGACAGACTGATTTGATTGAAAAATATATTTAAACTTTAGGTATAAAATCCAGCTGCATCATAATAAAAATCAATAAAATCTTTTTAATACTGCAACTGTTACTGCTGCTTAAAGAGAGCAAGTCTACACTCTGCCTCCCTCTAATGGTTGGAAGTGTACACTCCACCCACACGGTTAAAAAATGTATTGTTAATTTATAGTTTTGATAATGTAGCTGTTAGATGTGTAGATTTACATTGTGAATTTAAAAAGATGGTGTAAAAAAACGTATTTACAGAGTTTCCAGACCTGTGTTTATTGATCCACTGATGTGTCTGCTCATGGTTTCAAAAAGCGACTCCAATACAACACAGCCAGCATTTAACTTCAGAATAAAAATCTGTAAAAACACACACACAAAAATGCAAAACACACACACACACACAAACTTTCATCATCAGCTTGGGAGTCAACAAGCACACACACACACACACACACACACACACACACATCTTAAATAGCAGCTTTGTACCATGAACAAGCAGAGACAAAACAATACATGAAAATTATACAAATCAAACATTTACAGAAACACAAATCACGGACATTTAAACAAAAATAAGGTACGTCATGAATTTACTCATTAAAGGGGAATTTCACTGAATCTGAGACTTCAAAAATGCAACAAAGGGGACAAGAAAAAACAATAATCTGGCCTGTATCACTTGAGATGGTTTCCTCTACTGATATAAAACCTTTCAAAATATTACACTATTGAAAAGGAAAGGCATTTCTCTAATAGGATCGATGTGTGTTTTATATACAGTGTTGACTGTTACGTTAACCTTCACAGGAAAACACAATCAGAGCATTTCCAAAGGTCGTTAAAAATACATGGACTTGAAACAAGTGATTAAAAAAAGTCCCAGTTTTCAGATGGAATGAATATTCCAGTAAATACAAGACTTTTAAAAACAGCAGAAACGTGAACAAACATAAAAAATTCACATTATGGGGAGATACAGCATGAAAGCCCCACCGCAAATCTACATCTACATTCAACGGAGAGAAAAAGAAAGAAAGAAAACTAAACTCCTTTGTAGATCTGGAGCTTCATCTAAGTACTCTGATACTAAACTGCAAACACACTGTACGACCCAACAGGAAGTCAACATCTAACAGAGGAACCGTGTTTTTCAGGGCTGCAACTAACGATGCAACTCATGATTTTTCGCTTAAAATCGATAAAAAGTCAGGAAATTAGGAACAGATATACAGTTTTGCAATCATATACACCAGAGAAATACAGCAATCGTCACATCTGAGCAGCTGGCAACAGATACAAACGTTTTAAACGATTAATCCATTATGCAGATGGTTGTCGATTCATTTTTTTGATCAAATGATTCGCAAATCGTTTCAACCCGACAGTTTTTTGTTTATTTTTTAGATGATTAATGTCCAGATTGTAACAATAAGTCTGTTCACGCCCTCTCTGAGCGTCTCACTGCTCGGGTTTCTTGCCCTGTGGACTTAGATGTGATGGATGTCAACATGCTCCCAGATCTCGCAACTCTAGAAAACGACTGGAAAAAGAAAGTAAATAACACCCAAGTTGTAATAAAGTGGAATTAACTCATAAGCAAAGAAGGGTGGCTGCAAGTTTCATTGAGATTAATCGAAATTTCAAAAGCCAATTAACAACTGCGACAAACTGCAACATGTTTCAGACCGTCAAACACTGAAATAAAGGCTTTAAAGCCACGCGTAACATTACCAGATCTGATTTAGCAAATTCAACGGTTTCTCTGTTTTGACAACAGTTGAGGACGTTTAAAGAAGCTTTTACTGCTTTTACTAAGAGTTTGGTTTCGGTTTAAGAGAGCAGATCCAGACAGGAACCAGGGGCTCACAGCTCCGTCTTCTGCCCGGACAGAGGCATCTGTGGCTGGAACTCCTCGTCTGACGACACCCCTGCGTCCATCTTCTCCACTGGAGCTTTGCTCTTTTTCTTCTTCTTCACCTTCTTCTCCTTCTTCTTCTTGGTCGCCTTCTCGCCCTCCGAGCTGCCGTCTCCTCCGTCTCCTGCTTCCTCACTCTTGCCCTTTCCCTTCTTTCCTCCCTTCTTCTTTTTCTTCTTCTTCTTGTCCTCCGCAATGGCTGCCTGGTCTCCCTTCTTCCTCATTGACCAGTCCTCACTCAGGCAGGCTGGACACAGATGAAACAAATGAAAACAAAATCAGTGAAAGAACAGAATGGAGGAAGGAAGGAAGCAGGGGGGGACAAAATTAAAGACAAAAAAGAAAAACAAAAGAAAGAAAGAGAGACAAAAAGGAAAATAGAAATTGAGGTGAAAGGGAAAAGAAAAGAAGTAAACAAAGAGACAAAAGATAAAAGAAAAAGGGACAGAAATGGAAGTGTGTGTGTTACCTGTGTCCTGTCCTTTGAGAACATGTTTCTCACACAAATAAGTGGTCAGGTCTTCATCCTGGCTTCCTTTGTACCAGTCCTCAATCACGTCCTCATACCGCTCTATCAACACATCACACTGACACACACACACACACACACACACACACACACACATATTTATATATATACACACAGATTTTACCAAATGTGGGGTTTTAATTTCATTTCAGTGAATTCAGTGAAGGTGTAAGTACCTGTTTTTTGAGTTCAGCCACTTCTGCTGAAGTCTCGTTCCACAGCTCGTAGGGGATGTCCATCACCACGTTCACGCCTTTGTTCACCAGACCATGAAGGGTGGAGAAGGTCTCTGACATGCCCTGCAGACACAGAGACAGACCTACATATGAAATATATATCGAAATGATCAAAAGTGACTCATTTCCAAACTGGCAGCACTGGAGGGCTTTTATATTGAAGCAGCTGCAGGCGAGTGACTTTCATTTATTATAAAAACTCAAATTGCAGGTGCAATGTGCCATGGGACGTGGTGGTTTTTAGAGACATTACTCTTCATAATCACTTCCTGAATCTAAATGTAGATGTTTTTCACCAACTTTTGTTGTCAGTTTAACAGTCTGAACAGGAACACACTAAATACGAGCCAAATAAAAACAGATGTGACAAGAGCTTTGGGAGTGAAACAAAACTGTAAAAAGGCTGCGTGGGAAACCAAAACAACGAGCTGAAAGAAACTAAAGTTTTGGAAAACCGAGGGGAAACTTTGGGTTCATTGCTACATTACAGGCGGCCATCTGATCCACTGTGAAAATTAAAATAATAACAGCAGCTTTAACATTTTGGGGTCATGTCTGAATTTGTGTTTTATGGAACCATAAATAAATCAAATCAACTTAAAATCAACACTGCCTACTATTAAAATAACTTCCCAACACTTAACATCAAACTGCAGCTACACAACATGTAAGTAAGATAACACACACACACACATACACACACTAACCTTGGCAAAGCGGTTACTACCAGTTCTCTCTTTGTGCAGATTGTACTCTAACAGCCTCTGACACACATTTTCTACAACCTCGATGAATCTGAGGTCTCTGTGGAGAGAGAGGGAGGGAGGGAGGGAGAGAGAGAGAAGCATTTCAAATGTAAAACCTCATCAGACTACATCACATTTCGATATTTCATGTTCTGTCAGTTTGAGTCTATGAATGCAGACGGATCAGGCTGAAGCAATTAGTGCAAACGTAGTTTCATAATGCTTTTTCTAGTGAAATTGTTTAGGTTGAATGATCCACGCTACCAGCAGTGAGAGACAGGGACCCAAATACAGAAACAATCTGATTACTGTGCATCCACACCTGTTTGGACCGAGGATTTAAGGTGTTACACCGCAGTATGACGTGATGTTTCAGTGAGTAATTCTACAGAGCAAATGTGTCTACTAGTAGCTGAATTTGAGATAGTTTCATTATTTTAAGAAGCTCAAAGGCGACTCTTTCTGAGCTCTGTTATCACACCAACACCAGCTCAACAGCTTCCCTGTTCTATAATAAGTTCTCCACAGGAACTGAGACCTGACCAAGTTCCCGTCCCCTGCGGCCAGAGACAGAGACAGAGATGAGAACAGTACCAGCAAACCGTGTCCTTCCACAGAGGTTCAGTTTCTACTGCAAAGCTAAGCAATGCTCTGCCTTATATATATATATATATAAAAACACCACACACACACACACACACACACACACACACACACTTACGACTTGACGTATTTGATTGGCGGTGCCCCCTTGCTGTCTATGAAGCGGTAGTTCCTGTCGATGACCTCCTTGGTCTTCCCCGTCTCGTCGAACAACGACTTCATCTCGATGCTGACAAACTTACACACTGGAGAGAAAAACACAAGCAGGATAAGTGATCCTCCTCAAAAATGTGTGTTTAAGTCAAACCTGCAGCGCGGTTCTGACGTATGCCGATGGTTCTCCGTGTTTCTTTTTGACTGTAATCTTTCCTCTGAACGCCGAGTTTCCTTTTTGTCTGGAGCATCCTAAGGTTCATTTATATGTAGAAGTCTCCAGCTTTAAGTATTTATGTTAAAAAATGAATGAACCTTTACATTTCTCTCGATATTAGCCTTAATTATTATTACCACTATTTACATTATATATAGTAATGTCATTACTTACTACTATCATTATCATTATATTGGTGAAAATTCATAATTTTGACATTTCATTCATCAAATTAATAATTTGCCAAATAATAATGCCAAAACTTTACTGAAAACAGCTTCACAACTTGAGTTACTTGCTTTTTTTGTTGTATATAACTTTAAAATCATTAATTCATTCTTGTTCTTGGCTTGTTGAACACATTTGGCAGTTTATGAGACATGTTTCACAGCAATAACATTAATAGGATTCAAACTGAAGCTTTTTACAGGATGTTTACATGTATAATTAATGTATCAGTGGTTATTCTGCCTCCTCGGGCCTCTCCTCGATGGGAGCCTCCACACAGTGAAACTACGCTGACACTGATCCACTCCTGCCTCTGCTGCGGCCCCTCTGGAGGTCCTCGGACCCCGTTTTGGGAACCAAACGCTGCTAACGTCCAGTTACCTTCACATTTGTTAGGAAGATGAACCCACTCGTCGTCCCCTCCGCTCTTAGCCGCTCCCACCGACGAAACTACCACCAAAAACGACAAGTATGCCGCTAAAATCATATCGCCGGTTCTGTCTCGACGCTTTATCTACTCATAAAACCCGCTGTTGCACTTAAAAAGCCTTAAAATAAACGTTATCTTCCGGTTTCCGCATCCTTCTCTGGCTCCTCACAGCTGCGAATATCTGAAACTGATCACTTCCGCTTTGGGCGCGACGCACGCCGAGCCGCGGGCCAATCAGAGGGGAGGAAGTGGCAGCAGGTGGACCAATGAGAGGCGGAGGAGGAGCAGAGAGGGGAGAAACCAGGAAGAGGCATCACTCTGCGCCACTTTCATGAGACCGCCAGCTGTTATAACGTCTTTGTATAAAATGTTTTAAACGTTGAAATGAGCCAACTAGCTGAATCTCTTGATTATATCAACATAAAAACATAAAATTAATAATTATAATAATAATAACAATTGTTATTAGGAGACAATACCCAGTAGATAAATATATAAACTGTAGTTAAGTACATTTTGAGGTACATGCACTTTAACTTGAGCATTTCCATTTCTGCTACTTTATGCTTCTACTCCAGTTGCACCTCGGAGGGAAATATTGTGGCCTACTTTTTACTTCACTACAATTATTAACTTTAGTTACTAGTTACTTTGCAGATTCAGAAATACAGCATTTAATCAACAAATACATAATACAGAGCTAATTAATTCCGGGGGGTGAATCCGCAAGTTACCCAGCAGTATATAAAGTAATTAATATAAGCCCCACCTTTACCAGCTGCAACATTAAAGTGATGAACACATTAATCTATCAATTATTACAATCCAATAATACAACATAGAATTTTGAAATGGGCCATTTTGCATAATGGGTACTTTTACTTTTAGTACTTTAAGTGTATTTTGATGCTTTTATACTTTTAGTTAAGTTACATTTAGTATATTTACCCTCTTAAATTATTTATGTACTTTTAGTTATCAATGGTGAAATGAATTGTACAGACACTGTTGATATTATGGTCTGCAGTTGTTCCTCAACCTGAAACCTTCAGCAGAGGAGAAGGTGTCAGCTAAGCCCTTTGTTAATGAGTGGCTCCTCTTTCATATAGACCATCTTTGGCTGCAGTGTGAGCAGTTGTTGTGTGATACTCAGTGTCCTCCAACAGGGGGGGGCATGCACAAACTAAAGCACAGCAAGGTGCTGCTCACTGGTTATGCAACATTGAACTGAGTGTGCATTAATACAATTATCTTTGTGAGAACCAGTTTGAGCTTTAGACCATGGGAGTGAGGACGTGTTTGGAAAGTGAGGACATTTTGGTCGTTCCTCACTTTCTGAGACGCCTTCAACGGCTGTTTGAGGGTTCAGACTTGGTTTTAAGGTTCAGGTTAGAATTAGGTTTAGGTTCAGGTCAGGGTAAGGGTTGGGGTCAGGTATTTAGTTTGGATGGTTAAGGTCAGGGTAAGGGGCTGGGGAATGCATTATGTCAATGAATGTCCTCACAACTATAGCTGTACAAACGTGTGTGCGTGCATAGTGAAAAATAAAACCTCACAGACGAGAGAAGAGAGTTGTTAACCATCAACAATGACATGAATCATTCATACTTCATAAATTAGTCACCTACAGTACTAAAAAGAACATAACAAACATAAATAGGAATTAAAGCAGAAACAGATCAAGTGTTCAGTCAAACGTTTAATCCCTTTTTAAAGTGGCACTCAGCCTCTGTGAGACAGCAAGTAACCATAGCAACAATACAAATGCGTTGACAGCTGAGTCAGTCTTGATGTCCTGAATAAGATTTGATGGATTTGATCGCTATATATATATAATAAATGAAACTATTGGCTGTCATCTAGAACCTGGTCCTGAATTCATTGATCACTAAATGGAGATTTGAACCAGCGAGAAAAGATTACGATTCTAATTTTGTAATCAGGACCGAAGCTCCACCTGTCAGTTATTATCCAGTGATTTGACACCTTATCTGTTCTGTCACTGCAGCCTTTACTGCTGCGTTCACAAGTGTCAAGACCTTATGGCTTACGGGTTGTTGTTATTTTGGTAATTGATTAATCATTTTGAGTTATTTTTTAATGATAGTAAACTGAATATGTTTGGGTTGTGGACAAAGCAAGACATTTTTAGTCACCTTGGGCTTTGGGAAATTTGCAGACATTTTATGGATCAAACGACCAGTCGAGTGATCAGGAAAATGATCGACAGATTGATCATCAATGAAAACGATCGTTAGTTGCAGCCTTTGATTATTTAGAGCCGCTTGTCAACCACAGAGGACCTCAGTTTGTTCCCTGAGGAGCTCCTTCACCCACAGTTCACCAGCTCCCCTAAACTCCTGCAGGAGGAACACACTGTATCTGCCTGTGTGCAGAATATATTGTGATTGTGTGTGTTTTTATGTGTGTGACTACATGTATGTGTGTGTGTGTGTGTGTGTGTGTGTGTGTGTGTGTTAGCGAGAGAGCAAGGCAATGTGTTTTTACAGTAAGATAAGAGTGTTTCTCAGTAGTTCAATAATAGTCCAGTTTTTCTGAGAGGTGCTTCAGTTTACTGCTGCCTGCCAAAAGGACAGCCAGCTTCTCATTCCACAGCACACACACACACACACACACACACACACACACACACACACACACACAGATCACTGTGTGTCTCATAGCAGAACTTGACACTGAGTTGGTGGAGGGGAGGTTGATGTAGAGAGAGAGAGAGAGATGAAAGCTGGTTTTTATTCAGCAGTGCAGCCCACACAACGGGCAAGCGAGGGCTTTGTTAAAAAACTCTCATCTCCCTCCATCTCTCTCTCCCTTGCTCTCCTTTTCAGCTGTTCCTTGAATAAAATAATAATGCATTCAGATTACATAGCAGGTTGTTGAAAAGCTCTCTCGCTCTCAACACATACAGTATGAAAAAAAAGAGAAACAAAAACAAAGAAAGAAAAGAGGCAGCTTTTAACGGTTTAAACCAATCACACGTACACAAACACTAACCTGAAACAGTGATGCCAACCTGATCACTAAAAGCATCCCAGACAAGAGGACGAACAGAGGGAGTTGGGATTAGAGGCTTTGTATTTAAACAAAAAATGTTTTCATTAAAAACCTGCATTGGAAATCTGAACACTCCTCTCACATGCCCCATCTGCAGCAGTCAGGCCATCTATAGTGTACTACATATTTTCCTACATTTACATAAACATAAAAGTTTGGGGAAATTTGTCAGTTACCCTTAGTTACTGTTGCTACGCCTGTCCGGCTTTCTGTTCAAGTGCAGCATGTGTGCAGTTTGCAATAATCAAGTTTCCATCTAAATGTAGTGCAAATTCTGACAGGATTTCCCAAAAAAATTTGCACAAGAAAATGCAAATTAATGTCGTCTCCTGCTGACTTTATAATGTGTCCAGGTGACTTGTTTTTAAAAAATAATCTTGTAAAAAGGGGTCCTAAATATGCACAAGATGGCTCCATATTTGATTTTGTAAAATATCATTGTATGCTGTAGCATTAGGATTTGCATTAACTAAGGGGACCGAGCCTGAACAATAAGATCCAGCCCCACCATGGCTGTCCATATACTTTTGGCCATATAATGTAACATCAATATATATAACAAATTTGATAAATAAATGAAAACCAGTTCCACAGCACAGTACGTGTCAACCTCCACCAAACTCCCACTGCTTACATAAGGAGATTCACTGCACTTGACCTGGTTTACATGGATCCGGCCTATATTTGGCATTAGAAATCACATCCTCAGTTTTTACGGTGAGCAGGTTTCTCACAAGTCGCTGCACTCGACTCCGTCAGAGGAGACAGTCGGGCGTCTTTTGGAGTTAGTCCTCGTCTCAAAATGTGTCTAAAAATAACCTGAGCCGCAGAGCTGGAGCTCACAAAGCAAGTGTTCCTGTTAGAAGTGACTTTTGTCTACATCAATTTAAATTGTGGAGCTTTTCTTTGTAGATTCGCAGCAGCTGTTTGGGTCTTAAACGACGGGGGGAAAGGAGGGCGCTGCTACGGGCAACAACCCACCTCTGAAGGTGAACAAAGGTTCATTTTAATAAGTAGAAATATCAAAACAAAGCAGTTTTTTTCCTCTTCTCAAACTGTTCCTTCTCTGATCAGCTCAATTTCATATTAATTCTATGTATAGTGTTTGTATAAATGAAAAGAACAGAAGACCAGAGACAGGAAAGGATGGAAATCAAATGAACAGTCCGACCACAGCCCAGTTTTCTAAGGATGCCTTTATTAAAGAGTCAACAACGTGCGCTAGCCGTCCGGTTCTAGAAAAATAACACAGTCATACATTCATCCATGTGGAAATCCAAAAAAACAAAGAAAAACAAGGACAGGTTTTTATTTTTAAAGCTCAAAATCCCTTTAGAAGGTGAGAGGGGAACCTGAATGATATCATATATATGTGCTGTGTAGAGCCACGTGTGTGTGTGTGTGTGTGTGTGTGTGTGTGTGTGTGTGTGTGTGTGTGTGATGAGTAGCAGCTGAAGGTTAGTTTGTGAGTCAGATTTTTACCACCTGTTGACAACAAAATGACCAGGAGATTTGTTTACTGATTGTTATGAATAACTGAAACACTCCACCAGCTGTTCTGGCTTCTCGACCGGAGACGTTTCCATTTCGATGCTTCGACTTGGGATTTATACCTTCTTTTTTTTTTTTTGAACTACTGTGTGCTGTGTGAACCTAATCTGCTGGTTTTCAGTAAAGACTCTATCACAGTGAATTAAACAACATAAATTCTATTCAGTAATTAGGCTAGACCAGACAGAAGTTTAAGTTAAGTGTAAATCCAGCTCTGAAATGAAGTTTCCGTCCTGTTTGTCCTGCAGCTGCAGCCCAGTTTTTGTGGAGAATGAATGAGTTGCCTGCAGCAGAATGTATCTCCGTGAGCGCCGTTCAGAGTCAAATAAATGAATAAATTCATTAATAATGGCCAAATCTGAGCTGAGTATGTGAATTAGTGCTCATTGCAACATGCCTAACCCCCCCTTGATCCTCACATTTTGTTTACACGAGAGCAGTAGATTTAGTTTTTCTCCTCCAACATTGTTGCTGCTTCAGTGAGGAAGCTGAGTTTGTGTCTCCGGTGTTGTTTGTGTATCATAACTGCATATATAACCGTGTGTGTGTGTGTGTGTGTGTGTGTGTGTGTGTGCCTCTGCAGGTGGTCCTGTTCTCATGGATTCAGCATCATGTGATGCAACAACCCTCCTCCCTCACACACACACACACACACACACACACACTTCTCAGATCTATATTAGTGGACAAGGCTGTTGTCCTCTGTTGCCTTGGAGGCAGAGTGAAGCCACACAGGAGTATTAGTCCTCCGTGAGTTTGTGTGTGGTTGTGTGTGGTTGTGTGTGTGTGTGTGTGTGTGTGTGTGTGTGTGTGTGTGTGTGGTCATTCACATTACAGAGATCACACAGGGTTATTAAAGTGGACTGGAGGCTGCAGCCGCCTCAAACAATTTACAGTCAAACCTGCAGCTGGTTAGTGTTATATATCTGTGTGTGTGTGTGTGTGTGTGAATAATGCATGAGATGAACATTGTGTCCTCCCTTCCTCATGCCTATTGTTATCAAGTGTGTGTGTATGTGTGTGTGTGTGTGTGTGTGTGTTGTCCCATCTGTCCCTTTAGAAGAAACGTCGTCTTCAATGATACTCAATTTGTTTCTCTATTGCATAGATCCTCTCTCTACCAGACACACACACACACACACACACACACACACACACACTCTGCAGCAGGTTAAAAAGACCCAGGATCAGACAGGCCTTATCGATATTGATCAGTGATTGATCATCAGTCCCATGTGTGGCCCTCTAAGTCCCATGTTAGTGTGTGTGTGTGTGTGTGTGTGTGTGTGTGTGGTGACAGCACACACAAGCCTGCTGTAACTTTATCAATCAAACTAGCCTTTAAATTGATCAATACTCCTCGGTCTGCATCTCTGTATTCGTTTCCTCGTTCGTTTTTTTTTCCTCCCTTGGTGCCTCAATAAAAAACACTGTCGCTTTAATTTTGGGTGGAAGCGTCCTTTAAAAGCTTTTCAAACACGTTATAGAGTCTGCCCGCTGTTTTCACGGCAATTGATGAAGTGTGATTGATTATCAAACCCTCTGGCTCGGTGCATGTGCGGCACCGTGCAGCCCTGATTATGGGGTGGTGACTGGCTGGCTGGTTTCCGTGGTAACCAAGAAAATCCTGGCTTTTTTTTATTTTTTATCGTCTTTCTTGCTCTCTGGTTTATCTGCGGCTGCAGTCTTCATGTGTCTCGTCGAGATGAAGTGGATATTAGATGCGCTGGGGAATAAAAGCATCGTTCCAGCTTTGATAAATGGGAGATTTTCTTTGTTTTAATGGAGCACAGTTTAGTTTGGCAGCCATGTGAGTGATAAACTGAGCTCAAATATAAAAAATAGTGAAATAATGAAATTTTAACATCATACTGAGAGGTTTTAATTTCACTTCCTATTAAGAAAAATCCCATTTTGTTCCATTTTTATTAATCAAAAGTTGCAACAAAGTTATATTAAAAACACTTTGGGAAGCAGGGCTGCTGCAGCAGGACGGGAAACTTTTACTCTCCCTCTTTTCTTTATTCACCTTCTCTGTCAGACACAATCATTCCCCTGAAACAGCAGTTTGTTCCCTCTGTGGCTCCGACCTTTGCTGTCCTGAACACTACCTGTTTGAACATGACCTAAAATCTAAAGCTCACTGTTGAGCGTTAATTCCTTCACTTACAGTCGCTCAATGATGCTGATCACATGAGATTTCTCCCCAAGAACCAGTTTTCAGATCAATAGGCTCCTAAAACCAGACTGAGTTAACTGATCAAACCATTGATTTATTAAATGCCTGGAGCCTCAGAGAGGATCACAAGATTATTTAAATGTTAATCCACATTGTTTTCTAATAAACCAAAGAATTAAAACTGGATTCATTTATTGTTTTGGTCACTTGGCCAACACAGACATATTATCACATTTTGAGTTAATTTGGAGTCATGTTTCGTCCACTTGATCAATGCCAAGTCCAATATTCCTTCTCCTTTTAGCTCTGTTTTGGTCTTTTAGAGGGAAATGTGTCTCTGTCTGCAGCTTGGTGCTGGGCAGGTCGTGCACAGTGAGTTTAATTATTGTTGGTGATTGCAGGTCGGGAAAAAAACCCAAAACAAAGAGCTTAAAGAGGCTAAAAAGGCTCCGCAGAGCTATGGGAGACCGCACAGTTACGAGTTAGTCGCTGTAAGCCCTTTTCACGTTACACAGTCATTCGTACATTATTAAAGCCTCTGAAGAAAAAAAAAAATTCTCTACGACATTAAATATTCGTGACTCAATGGGCAACAATGAAAGTTAAAAAAAAACATCCCTAGGTACTATTTATTAAGAGTTTAATTTTTGTAAGGTTTTAAATCTAAGTGAGCTATGTAAGAAGCTAGTTGACAATATAACTTTTCAGTCTATTTAATATAAAATATATTGATCAGTGCAGCTTTAAAACACGAGGACCTGATATTGTTTTTTTCTAACAGATTCCTCAAAGTTTTTTCTAATTTTCTAATTTTTTCAGATTGTGTTCAAACCAAAACCAAAACCAAACACTATTTGTTTTTACTTTTTGTCTCCCAAGCCATCTGTCTTCATCTTTATAAAGACGTCTAACACAACCCACCATGTGTGGATGATGATGATAATGATGATGATGTGGACACTCAAATGTCAGATTACAGGTTAAATAAAACAGCTTTGGTCAACAGCAGGTGATCTGCACCTCTAAGGGTTAAGGTTTGGTTTGATTAGGCACAAAAACTACTTGGTTCAAGTTAGAAAAAGATGAAAATAAAGAAACTGTCGGTAAGAAATGCCTCTAAAGTCTAAAACTGTGGGTCATTTTCTGCCTTTGAAAAAACAACATGCTGTCATTTTTCTTGTGTTTTGGTTAAAGTATAAAACTTAGATGTTTGTCATGTTCACTTTAACACGTTTGTCTCTCTGTGTTGTTGGTGGAAGTAAAATGACATTAAATTGATTGTTTTTCAATACAAAAGAAACGGGGTGTCATCACTTAGCTGCACCCCCGCTGCCAGCGCCAGGACGCCCAGCGGCGTCTGACGGCGGCGACACACGGGAGGCTCTGGACGTGACATTATGATTACAGGATGTTGAGCGGGTAATCGGGTCTCCATGGTTACTCCGTGACATTTTGGGGGGGACGTTGATTCATCAGCTGGGTTGAGGCTTTCTGCCGCCGTCGCTGCCAAGACAGCTGGTGGTGAGGTCACGGCGTCTGCCGCAGGAGTGTGTGTGTGTTTTATTGAGTTTCTGGGGGAGGTTTGGAGGTAAGGAAAGAAAACTAAAATGGGTGAAATAATGAAGAAGAAAGAGAGGGAGGAAGAGACAGAAAAGGATGTAAAATAAGAAGACAGCTGATGTCGTCCCGGTGGAGAGCGAGACAGTGGAGGACTCTGGGGAGATTTCATGAAGGGCAAAACATTTGGCCAGAAGCTACTCATCACACCAGCTGATATTTCCAGAGTGTGTTCTTGTGTGTGTGTGTTGTGTGTGTGTGTGTGTGTGTGTGTGTGTGTGTTGCAGGTAACGGTGGTTTTTTGATCAAACATGCATAATTTCTCTACTTCACCGCTGACAGTCGTATATTAACCAGAGTAAAATTCAACAGCCTCTGCTCATGCCGCCCTTTTTGAAGTCGCCGCGCTGAGCGACTTCAAGAAAAAAGAAAAAAAAAAAAAAATCATGATGAAATTCTGGTGAAATTTCCCTTTAAAATAGCTTTCCCGGATAGAAAGGTCAAGTCCTTTCTCCCTTACAGTAACTCCTTTCCATTTTCGTCCGTGCCACCTTTGTCCTCTCTTTCCTCCAATTCCTTTCATCCACAAAACATTCTGCGTTCCTTGTCCACTCGTCCTCCCCTGCCCCTCTCCTTTCCTTCCTCCTTTCCACCCATTCACACATCCATCATCCCTCCTCCTCGCAATAAATATCACCGTATATTTGTATTCATCAGGTTAAAGTGTACTTATTAAGGAAGAGCTGAACGAGAAGCCAGGATATCGTAGGCAACTCAAATAGAAGCAAAGACAGTCTTTAGAAACCAGAATAGTCCTCATTACTATTATTAGAAGTCTCTTATTATTATTATTAGTGTTATTATTATTACTAGAATAACTGTTATTAGGATAAAATAAAGTTCCTTGGCCCTTGTTGATGCAGAGAGAGAGGGTGCAGACTATCGACAGCAGAGCTCCACGCCGTTCCCTTTCATCCCAGTGATTCGGTCCGACTTAAATCCATCAAATCCCAGTGTTTAAAGGGGAGGATATTCCATTTGTCCCGGTGAATTTTTTGCAATTTAGTCCCGTTTCATTTGGAAGTGGGACTCAGTTCATTCCTGGTTGGCTGATGGGAAAATGAGCTGAGTTCCGTTCAAATTCCAGAAGAGGATTTTAATTCCATGTTTAATCCGTCACAGATCTGAAGGTTGGTTAAAGGGAAAGATAACGGGGACTTTCAGCGATATTTCCCGTCTGAAGAGTCACTTTGGCTACTTGTAATTCCACGATGATCTTGCGTGTTTGAATCTCCCGCAGAAGAAACATTTGTACTCTCCTTTTAAATCTCCACCTTTGGTGTCTTGTGGCATGCGTGGAAAATGGCAGAAGTTTATAAAGACAGTTTGGCGTAATCTTTGTGAAGATGCCTGCTGACTTCGACCTGACCGTGTATATGACGTATGACTTGTCTCCAGTCATTTAAAATCCTCCGTAGCTCAAGAACATTTTCCCCATCAACCACGATTAAAGAGGAGACATATATGAAACTGCTGACAAGTCGAAGTCTATTAATACTCTGTGTAATGAACTTATAACTATGAACATTCCCAGAGACTAGAAAAGCTATTTCTATGTGCGTGTTATCGCCATGTAAAGTCTAAAGCAGGAAACGCTCAGGGAGGGACAGTAATGAATATGCAACATGAGAGCAAATACTAATTAGTCCTAAATCTAGTTTTTACAGTAAAACACATCCATGCAAATTTCGGGATGTGATGAACCAGTGGGTTACTTTAAAAAAATGATGTGTCTGCACCATGTTTCCCTGGGAAAAATCCCAGATAACCACGAAGATGTCAAACTGTCTTCACCAACATCTGCCATTTCAGGATCCCTTCTGTCCTCGCAAGGTGTTACCAGAACCGCCGCCGCATTTTCAGAAATGCCTTCGTTCTAGAACGGATCCCGCCCCGCACCTCTCTCTCTGTCTCTCTCCCTCTGAATGTGTTCAGCCGTTTGCAAACAAACAAAGAAAAACAGTTCGGTTGTCCCTGTCTCCTATAGCTGTGTGGTGACAGAGTCCTCTATGACCTCACAGCTGTCCTCTATGACATCGTCGCATGGTCCCACCCACCCGCCCATCATCATCACCCCCCCTCCTCTTCCCCCTCCTCCGGGCACGCCGCCCTCGCCCGCTCCTCCGACGCCTCCGCCCTGGAAAACGTCCTCGCTGGAGTCCAGGAGGCGCGAGCTGGACTCGGACATGTTGGAAGCACAGTGCAGGGATTGGCAGGGGCACGGGGGCGGGAGGGGCAGCGTGAGGAGCGAGTCCCGCCCGTTCGTCCGCCGCGGGGAGAACGACGGGTTACTGATGTCGACTGAGCGGCCCACCTCGTTCAGGTAAGTCTCGCTCCTGGTCACGTCACTGAGTCCGTAGTCGGAGTGGCTGTGGCTCCCCAGGGGGCGGAGCAGCCCGTCGGAGATGGTGTAGGAGGACGGGGACTGGAGGGGGAGAGGCATGGGTGGCGCTTTGCGTTTGGAGCGCGAGAACAGGTAGGAGAGGCGCTTGAAAGAGTCCGTCTTTGCTCCCGGAGAGAGGCGCTGCAGGCGGCTCCTCGTGCGGGCGAACGACGAGGAGAACGACGTGGAGAAGGACGAAGACGGGGACGGGAGGGCGGTGGTGGAGGACGGAGGGATGACGGTCGTCTTCAGCCCGTTGCTCTTTGGTTTCCCCTCCTCATCCTCCTCCTCTTCGCACCACCCGACGCCCTCCTCCAGATCGCCCTCCTCACCCTCGCCCCCTCCTTCTATCTGGGTCATTCCGGAAATGGAGCGCACCAAGGCGGACACGCCAAGCGTCGGCGTCTGCCTCGTGTCGTCCTCCAGCGGGGTCATGAAGGTCACGCCCTTCGACCTCTGGCCTCCAACTCCGCCTCCTCCGCCGCCGTCACCCGATTCGCTGTCGTCCTCCGAGGCCATGGCGCCGTCGTCCCTCGTATTCTCGCTGGAGGAGGAGTAATGTCGCCGGGGAGGACGCCGGTTGCCGAGGAGATCCAGGACCTCGTAGCGGAAACTGGAGATGTCCTGCTTCAATTCCTGAAGAGACAGAGAGAGAGCTGTTGTGAATGTAATGTAATTATTGGTTATATTTAATTTATTTTTAATTTCATGTAATTTTCTTTTGTTTTAGTGAAGAGCAATGAAATGTGCTTTTGTCATCTGAAAGTATCTTAAAAAGATAAATAAAAAGAACACAGTTTAACTTAAAACTCATGTTGAGGCAAGAAATTTAATTTAACACATTGTTTTAATCAGGAAGGTTTATTCTGAAGCTTTAAATGGAATAAATATCAGATGTTCAGGGGAAAACATGGGAGAGAAAGCAGAGGAGAAGAGGGTGAGGAGGAGAAGTGGAAGCGATGAGGCCGATGCCTGAATGAGAGAGGGGAGGTGAAACATCAATTTGCAGAGGCAGAGTGTGAAGAGGAGGGTAAGGACTCAGGAGGATGGCGGTGAAGAGAGGGAGATCCAGGTCAAGAGACAAGCGAAAGGGAGAGAGTGGCTGAGCGGAGAAAGTGAGAGAAAGACTCCAGTAAACTATTAGAATTATAAATTATCTAACGAAACAAGTTGCTTCATTCACTAAACCAACTTAATTCAGTTTGAATGCATCACAGTTCCTCCTAAACTTTAGTTAGCAGCTCAAGGCTACACTACCTGCTACTAGACTCTCTGACTGAACTGAAGGCTGCTGAGGTGCATTGTGGGTAATGTAGGCGACAAGGAGGAAGAATTCTCTGACTAGGAAATACTTTATCTCTGGTTCTGCTGCATAAATTTTGATCCTATTTTGGAATCCTGTTCGAAAATGTGTCTTTATGTTATGGGTTTAGACTAAAGGGTTACTTATTGCACTTCTGTAAAGCTGGGGATCTCATAAAAGACAGATTTGAAACAGAATAGTCAACATTGAAGAAGCAGCGGCGGATTGTAAGTGCTAATTGTAAGTGCTACACATGACATCAGGGTTATTATCTCAGACTTCAGAACTGCGGTACTAGATTAAAATAGATTAAGGTATAAAATGAGTAAACAAATTAGTGGAGTTCCCCTTTAAAAATGATTCCCTCAGCTATTTCTTCTTCATAGGGGAACATGTATTAGAAGATGATAACCAGACGTGTTGCGTGTTCAGTTTGTCTTTTCCGGAGGAACAATTCAGATTTTTGTTCTGACTCAGATCACATATAACTTGGATTTAGCCTGCAGCTTTTACAGAAAACTGGCATAAATTCCTACATAACCATCCAGTGTTTAGTTCTACTGTAACTCTGTGCATTTCTTTTCTCTCCCTCACACACACACAGAACTACAAGCTGTGTGCCACTCTTTGTTTTTTAAAATATGATCACAGCGACTCCATCTTTTTTCGTTTTTCGCTCGCCATATGAGATCCAAATGTGGCGCACGTGGCTTTATTCCTCATAGAATAAAATCCTGATTTACTTCAGCGTGCACATGATGTTAGTTACACATTTTAAACACACAAACACTTTCTGCTCATTTTTGACTACACATCCCTCACAAAGATGCAAACACACACACACACACACACACTCGGGATGTGAAGGTGATTCAGCTCGATGTGCACCTGATGTTGTTTCAGCATTGAAAAGCCCAGAGGAACTTTCCACTTCAAAGCCCAGGCGGGGCTCCAGAGGCATCATGGGAAACAGACTCCAGAGCTAAAACAGCTCAGAATAAATTATGGCTCACAAGATTTGGAAAAAGCAAAGAAATTCTCCTCAAGGATTATCGACTGTGAACTGTTGGTATCGATCAGAGCTTTAGATTTTGGGCAGCAGATGAGGAGAAGTGCAGGTGGTAGTTGTTAAAAATCTTTTAATCTTTTAATAAATCTTTGCAGCCATGAATCACATCTCTGCGTTTGGTGCCTTGTTTATTGCAAAGCAAACACAAATAAACTGCGTCAGCTGATGTTTCTGCAGACTGAGCTCGGCCGTACGGAAGTCCTCAGAGGCAAGTGAGGAAAAACAAATTCTGGTGATGCATTTTGTAAGTCTGAGCTAAATTATTTTCTTTCTTGGGTTTATGACTAAAGAACATGTGAAAGAAAAAAAAGGTTTTGTGCCAGAATTTTTGTAAGTGTTTGTTGTTGTAATCCTCATTTTGGCCAAGAGAGGCTGAAGTGCAGCACTGCCCCATGTTCTGAATTAAAATAAATGTCTAGCCAAAAGAAAGACATAACAGTAATATTACATAACTTGCCAACAAACAATGTATGTAACTTGTGTTTAGAGTGTATGGGGAAACTAAAACTCACCACTCTCCTATATAAACCATTGGGGTAGTTTTTCACTTGCCTCTCAGGGCTTCCGTACCGCAGGGCCTCCAGATACAGACCAAAACAATAAAAGATTTATAGTGTTTGAGCAGAGATACAGCTTCTGTTTGTCAGGTGAAAACATCCTGTGACTTTCTTTCTGTTTTGTTGCTCTTTTTACTTTCGTTATCGTCATTATTCTTAGCCCCTTATCTGGATCCCAGCGAGCAATCACCATGACAACAGCTGCTCGTTTCCACCTTAAAGAACCCACCTTAAAGTTCTCCTCCGTCAGTCCCTCGTCCGTCTTGGCGCTGCGTATCATGGCCGCCACGTACCTCTTCACCAGGCTCCGGATCACTTCCTGTTGGAGAAAAAAAAAAAAGCAAAGAAATGACGTCTTTGTCATTTTAAACTTATAATCATTTAGATGTTATTGTCTCATTAAGTCAACAGCCAATGAGGCGGCTGACCCTTATTAATTTAAAGACCACAGATGAATTTCACCAGCATTTGGTGCTCAGTGGGTGGCAATTCAAACCCTGACACGCTGCTACAGTGTACACACACACACACATTAACACACTGCATCCTCCCACAGTCAACACCTGTGACTGCCAAACGGGATGGTCTGGCATGCTGTCACTCTCCGCCTCTGCCAAAACGCGCCACACACTCCGTTAAAGTGAAGGGCAGATTCCAACAACAATCCTTAAAATCATGGACGGGTATCAAAGTAACAATCGGCGCTGCCAAATACAAAGTACTGGCGTTCCTGCCAGTGCTGAGGTGTCGAAAATACAAGAGCGCCGTCTCGGTTGATTTGCCGTACAAGTTCTTCGAAAAAAAAATCCCACAAAACGGGACATCAGAGTTACAGTCACAGCTGCCAAAAACAATATACTGTTTCTTCTACTGTCGACACATGCTGAAGAGTTTAAAAACGGTGCTAACTCAGTTTAACTTATATCAGACGACACTTTTTTGGATGTGCACATATGCGTGGATTGAAATTTAATGTCATTACTGGTTTTGCTGATAAAACCCACAAGCTTCCTTGCTGCTGACAAAAAAACAGAATATAAATTCTGCCAATGATGTCCAAGGCCAAGGACATAAAATATCTCTTGGAAATTCTCAAGTGATGCAAGTTTTATGAAGTTGTCTCTGACGAGACGCCGAGGCGGACTGAAAAGAAGGACATTGGGGAGACTAATGTTTAATCAGAACAGCTGAGGCCCTTGACCAACACACTGGCCCACTTCACCTTCAACACTCAACACTGAACCTGCACAGAATTCATCTGAAATGTCCATCAGACTTATTTGGATTAGCAGATCCACTACAGTCCGTTGTGCCTGCCTGTATACATGAGAGCAACCTGCAGGTGTTCAGTTATTATCAACAGGTCAGAGGATGCTTATTATTCCCCGTCTTGTTTGTATTGTGCACCTCCCATGATTCTTCTTCTACTTAATGGTTTCAACCTATTCCACTGATCAACAGCTGGAGGTAATACACCAAGAAAGGCAGAGAAGAATAAACTGCAAGCTAGTAAACACGCATGTAAACAAAAAAAAAACTAAATGCAAATGTTTCTTGAGGAAAGAAATGTATTCAACACGTTTGTTAGACTTCAAGGATGCACACGGTGAGTTCTGGTGAGTAACAGTGACACCAGTCTTTGCTGACTTTCACTTCACCTTGCTGCAGTGATGTGCAGGTTTCCTCCAGCATTTAACACTTCCAACCTTCAGCCTAACGATAAATTCATTTAAAAAAGAAATAGATAGATCAATAGATGATAGATAGATAGATAGATAGATAGATGGAGGTGTTTTTCATGAGAAACAGCTGGTAAAACACACAACAAATAGGAGGTTTGTGGACCCACAGGGAGCTGGTTTTAGTCTGGACACTGCCAGAGGCTGGGGGAGATGCAATCTGTTCAGTGTGGTGTCTGGACTGTTTTCTGCTGCGTCACAGATTTGCCCGTTACACTCCCCTTTAAACTGGCTGAAGTGAAGTTCAATGATGAATTTCAACTGATCGTGTCGCTGCAGAAATGTAAACCAAAGTTTTTATATGTTTCCTGCCTCTTCATCATCTCCAGTACAGGCAACAATAAGTGTCAGAGATGAAGCCATGAAGGGCAACAGCTCCTGTATTCATTAAAGTGATAAATGGTTATTAACGGCGTACTAACACCCCGGAGTACAGGGTGAGACGTGCAGCCACTGGAGGTCAGTAAAAACAAGATGTTCAGCTGCTGTTAAGTTGCTCTGTTAAAGGAATAGTTCAACATTTTGGGAAATACACTTATTCGCTTTTTTGCCCATTGTTAGATGAGAAGATTGACACCACTCTCATTCCTATCAATCCTGATATTTCTACAAAAAGTGTAAAAACGACAGGTTGTGCTTTTTTTTACAGGGTGTTTGCTGTATAAAGTGGACTGAGATCATAAGAAGTCACAATGTCCAGCCAAGAAATACATAATCAAGCACCACAAATACGATATAAAGTGTTTATCAGTGAGCTTTAGATGTGTTGTCCCCGTTTCCGTCCTCGTGTTAAACTAAGCATAGCTACGTCTCTACCGTACAGACATGAGAGTGGTATTAATCAAATCTGGAACAGCAGCCGGCTGGAAACTCTGGACTCAGGACGGTCCAGGTTGGATCAGGTACTGGATTGTGGTCTTGCTGTGCACACAGTAAACAAACAGGAAGCTGTGACGGGTGTACAGACCTGGTAATGCTGGTTCTGTATCAGACTGTCAGCGTGGCGTTCCTGCGAAGAGAAAAAGAGTTCACGTTATCAGGTCGTCCTTTCTCTGCATCCTTTCATTCCTCCCTGCGTCGCCTGTGCTCTCACTGACCTTGTTTCCCTCTCAGACAACTTGATATTACATTCATTCCAAAATCAAAACACATCCACAGTTCTTTCTCTTTTTTGTTGTTCTGTTTAAATAGTGACGCTCTCTTCGGAAAAATTATTAATAGCACCAAACTAGAAGAAAACAGAGGAGTTAACGAATCGCCTCTGGCTGACAGAAGGACACTTTTTACAGCCTGGATCCTCCATGTTGGAGAGCTGGTGAGTAATAACCTCCAGTTAATCTTTTTTCTCCACTCAAAACGGACGAATGGCGTTTTGGAGAGAGAGGTTCTGCTCTTCATTTACATTTTAGGCCTTTAGCTGATGCTTTCCATCCAGAATCACAATCACCTACGTGATAGATACAAGCAATAATAGATATCTATTATATATTCTCCTCTCACCTCATCCAGTGATGGAACCAATTGAATCAAGCGAACTGAGAACATTCGGGTTATTTTTAGAGAGCGGCAGCATCGAATCAGACCTATATAATTCATTGTGTTTCCACTCTGCGACTGATGCTGCAGACTAAATGCTTTCCAAAGGAAGACAATAACGAGAGAAAATAATAGAAACAGACACATGAAGAAAGACTCTGAATATGTTTGGATTCATAACTGATTGTTATGCAGGAACTTCAGATGCTGTTTGATTAAAGCAGTCATTCTAAACCTGTTTCTGTCTGTCAGATGAGCTGAAGTTAATGAACACCACATGTGTTCACCTGGACTGATGTTGTTTAGTTATGTAACTATTATTAATCATATAAAAGTGGATATTGTTGCAGTTTTTAGTTACACTGGACGTTTTATCAGCTTCATACCAATTTGTAATCTTTATTTTCCTCTTCAAAACACGTGTGTGCATATATACGTTTACAAAACCACAAATTCATTCTCTTTCAAAATCCCAGAGCTACTCCACAATTTTCCATGTACATGTTCCCCTTGGGAAATGCAGACGTACCTACAGGGACACACGTACCCTGGGAATCTGGTGTTATTGAAGTTATGCCTCCCCTTCTCTGTGGATCATCGCCGTTCCTCTGTAACCTCCATCTGAAGAGCTGCTAAACAACTTCTCAAGAGGCCTTTTAACGGTCGAGGCTGATTAGATTTTCTGAGACAGGGGTAGGAGGTAAAATGTCTTGCTCAAGGACACTTCAGCTTTTGGTTATGTGACAGTCTGCTTTTGTTCTCGTCATTCATCAAAATACAGTTACTTTACAGTGTTGTGTTCAGGTACTGCTGCGTGAGGGAAATCAAACAACCCAAATCCAAACACTGAATACAAATAGTGGCTACTTCTGTTTGGTTTGGGTGAAAATATTCCTGATTTTATTTGTGTTTATTTTGAATATATAGGGAAAATCAATAATACACAAAACTCAAGGTAAAAATGTGATTTAAAAAAATACAATTTCTTTGTTTACTGTGATTTCAGATGTATTGTTGCAACCACAAACAACACAGTTTCGGTGCATAAACAAACTATCTGAGTGAAACTGGTTAATACCAATCTGCTCCTTTAAAAATATATATTATAAGACATTCAAATATATGAAAAATAATATTTTTATTTCAGATTTATTATGTTATAGTTTATTCATTAGATACGAAACTGTCAGCTGTAACTCAAAGTTTCCAGACAGTTTGTTTAACTTCCTTCATTTTCTTCTGTCTCTCTCTCTCACACACACACACACACACACACACACACACACACACACACCATCCCCATATCTTCTTCTGTTTTTCTTTATTTCATATCCTCTCTCCACATTTTCATTTTATTCTCCATTTCACCTCTCTGTCTCCATTTCCCTTTCATCATGTTTTGCACTCGTCCAACTCGTCCAAGCTTCTAATTTATCTTCACTCTCTCTCCCTGCTGTCCGCTAACACACACACACACACACACACACACACACACACGCACACACAACCTGCATTCAGCCTCCCCACATCTTCCTCTAACAGTCTATCTCTCCCCCTCCGCCATCTATCATTGCCTTCCATTTCTCATGCTGTTTTTTTTCCTGCTTACACTGTAAACACACACACACACACACACACACACACACACACACACACACACACACACTCCCTTGATCAGATATCTGCAGTGCTGTGTGGCTCTGTGAACCTATGTGGGCTGGTGGGCTTATATAACTCATCTGACTTCAGCTGAGGTGAACATGCCAGCTGCACTGTGTGTGTGTGTGTGTGTGTGCGTGTGTGTGCGTGTGTGGATGTGTGTGTGGATGTGTGTGTGCGCGTATGTGTGTGTGTGTGAGAAAGCCTCTGTGCTGCTTGCTCACAGTCTCTCTCCAGATGACTGGACTGTTAAATGTGTTTATCAGGACGTGTTTATCTGCTGATGCTTCAGTGCTCATGGACACAGCTGATGTCCGTCCCGGTGCGGCGTGATGATCGTGTTTCTGTAAAACGATACGTACTGTATCTCCACTTCATTCCTCTTTCACTCTGAGCAGGTCTTTCTGCTCTGATTGATTGTGGTCTCTGGATTTATTTATTTGTTGTGCTACTTTAATGCTTCTACTTCACTACATTTCTTTAATAGCTGTAGTTGTCGCCACAGCTGCCTCAGTGGTTTTTATGTTGCTCAGTCGCAACACAAGCACAATCTGCAGCATCATCCGGAAATATCTGGTCAGAGAATATGTAAACAAGAACTGACAAAAGACTTCTGTGCTAAGTGACAGTGCTCAACACACTGTGGTCAGTACTCAAGAAATATTGAGGTTCAAAGCTCAGCTTTACTTTCCCAAATCATGCTGGTAAAACATTTCGGTGTGTTTACAGTCTGTTATCATCTGAGCTTCTCGTGTTCCTGTTGCACGATGATGTTGGTGAGTAAAGTATTATCATCAAACTGACTTATAAAAAATGTTGCCTTAAAGAGAAAGCACATTCTTCTGATTCGTGTATCTGCCCTACGGTAAACAGGCCTCAGTTTGCATGTAAAGCCTGAGAGTCGGTGACTTGTTAACATGAATATCAGCATGTGGCCTTTCGGCCCGGCTGAGGCTTGGGGAGCTTGTTTGCATGACTGTTCAGTGACAGCCATATGGCCACACCAGCATATTACTGCACATGAATAAATAAAACATTTGCACGAGTTCATTCTTCTGAACTTTAGGTTTTGACCGGAGTCGAGCAGCTGAGAGACTCGTAAGTTAGACTGACTGTCCCATAAATGCTTGTGGTCCCTGGACAGGCTTGTCACGACCAATAAAATCCAAGTTCCGCTTCAATTTTATTGTCATCTTTTCACTTACAGACGAATGGAAAGTGGTTCCTCTCTGGGGCCGAGGCGCAGAAAGCACAACGTGGATGACACAAACAATAAAGGCAAAGAAAACAACCATGCAAGAAAACCCCTGAGAAGCCGGCTGTATATAACTGGACATAATACTATAAATATTAAATACACAATATCAGATGTTCCCAAGCCCCGGGCTGCAGAATCGTACTGGCCTTGGAAAATCTGGCAAAAACATATGACTTCACAAAAAAAGTGAATAATAGTAATAATACTTTATAGGCTATTTTTGTGGGAATTACCTTGAACTTTCTGTGTCTTTAGTCTGTGGAGAGTTATTCTACATCTCTCCTGTCATGTCTACAATAACATTATACTGATTTTAGATTAAATATAAATCATCAGTACTCGAGGCAAACAGTTCTTCATCACCACATTTAATTTCATTTCGGTGCAAAAAAGGTTGGAAACGCCTGCCGTATGTAATGGATTTGAAAATGTCGGACTTTGGGGGCTCCTGGTATGGTAGTATGGAAAAAAAGACACGGATCTGACCCGGGGTCTGAGCAGGAGTGTCTTAGTTCTTGATGATGATATAAGAACTGTCTTACCGTGAACTCTCGGAGGTTTTCACATTTGTGCGTGTCCTCCCCGGGCGGCTGGCCTCTCCTGCACAGCTTGTTGTGGAGCCACACGAACAGGTACAAGATGGACTTGGGGCTGGGAATGATGTTGAACGGAGGCGGCAGCGTGCCGCCCTCGTCGAAGTAGCTCATCCACAGCTTGGTGCGGGCGAACTTCCACTCGATGTCTGCGTGGTCCTGCGGGACAAGAAGACAGCGGCTTGTTGAATCTACGAGGTCATGTAACAATCTGAGAGGTTGTGGTTTTTATTTTAAATGAAAGCCGTTAAAGAGGCTTAATGCTTAACTACTAGTGCAGACTACAGGACTTTAAGATAAGGTTTACTGGATACCAGATCATTCCTCTTGGAGAGATCTGAAGTTGGAGTGAATTGCAAATTGCAATACTGTAAATCTGTGCAGTCCCTAATAAAGGCCGGGTAAAAGAACATTTCCTATAGTATAAAGTCGCCTTCCACAGCACTAATTCCATCAGTACAACAACAAAGTCGTGTTAAACTCAACAATCTGCTCTGACTTTGTCTTTTCTAACAGAAATAATGTTTCATACTTCAATTCCAGTTGTTTCTTCTTCGTCATACTCCTGATTGATGTTAAGCTACAATTGCTGATGCCTTTTCCCATTAAAAGCCCACCGATAAAAGCATGACTGCAAGACTTTTAATGTGAAATTCTAGAGAAATCAAGCACAGATTAAGCTCCATTTATCATATTTTAATATTGTTGTGGGAAAAAGGCAAACTGGAAGTTCTGACATGACTCTTGCTGTGGAAATGGACATAATAATGAAGTTGTCAAGTCTCAAGGTGCAAGGAACTCGAAATAAAGGCCTGAGGTACCTGAGAATTTATGGCATTTAAGACCATTCAAACTCTTTGTGATGAAACCTCAAAGACTTTTGTCTCAGATCTCAAACATTTTGTCTGGGAGAGGCAAACCTTGTCCTAAAGGCCCCTGATGCAACAAAGTGAGAAATAGGACTCGAATATAAAGAACAAAGCTTTCCTAGATTATCAAGATCCTTCCAAACGTTCCCACCTATGATTTCACAAACATCCAACCTTCTCCCCTTTTATTCTTTATTCTAATTATGTCTTTTTAAATCTTGTTTTTGTTTGATGCAGAGTTTCTTCTGTTTGTCCTCATCAGTTGTCTTGTATTGTATTTAATAGTATGTGGTGAAGCATAACACAATTTCCCACAATGGACATTAAAGTGTACACTAGGATTAAGGCATCATCATATTAATTTTACTTGGTCCAGACACTTTTTTTATGATATTTGATGTAATACACTTAATGATTATTCACATTTTTCTTAACTTATTTCATTTTTTTAATCCTTTAGTCTTTAAAAGGTTAAAAATGAGAGAAAATGTCTGCACGTTCAGAGTCATTTTTCATTTAATTTGGTGCTCTTCTTTCTCATTTATGATCGTAAACTTGAATATCCACCAAACAAATCATTTGAAGGTGTCACCTTTTAAAAGAGAAAACAATAGACAATCATTTAATGTTGTGACTTACGGCGATGAGCTGGTAGGAGTTGTTCATCATGGCGATGAGCATGTTGAGCAGAACCACCAGCGAGATGACGTTGTACGTCCCGAACATGGTCGCCCCGATGAACTCGGTGAACTCGTGCCGTGCCTTCACGTTGGTGACGTACAGGTTTAACAGCCCGAATATCGACCAGAACAGAGACTGAAGAGTCTCAAATAACCTGAGGACAGAGAACAAGAGGAGACTCGTTTTTTGTAAAGGATTCTCATCAAAAAGGGCCCAACAAAGAACTGTACAGGCAATGAAACACTTCTAAATATAGAGGACGACAAAGCCAGACATTAATTATAAATCAGACCTCAGAGGAGGAAAACACAACTCAAAGTGACACATAAAAGTAACTTTTATCTATCAAGACCAGGATGATTCAATAAATAAATTATTGTAGAGTTCCTCAGAAGTTTTTGTCAGTTTAAGACCCTCAGAAACAATCACGTTTCTTCATCTTTCTCAGGGTGTCTTCACATGCAAACAACAAGTTTAAGTTGATTGACCATTTCATATTCATTCACATAGTTGCAGACACACAAACACAAGAAACATTCATTAAAGTTTTTTTCTGTGTAGGAGCAGACACGTGTTAACACCTGACAGATTGACAGATGACAGTAATTTCATGTCTTTCTAACGAGGTAAATTACAGCAAACAGAGCAGATAATTGCCCAAATCCCTGTGAGTGGAGGATGACAGGTTACCAAAACTACAGTACAGTAAATGAGCTACTTGGAAATGTGCAGTGAATGTGTGTTTTGAGTCGTCAATTGAGAGGAAATATCCAAGGAGGAGTCAGGCAGTGCTGATGCTGCTGAGGAGTCGTATCTTAATGCTGTAAAACCAAACAGTAAAATCTAAAAAACCCATTTATTGCTTGATTTTTTTTTACTCAAACAACTCATGACTCATGTTCAGTCTGAAAGAAACAAAATAACAGGAGACAGCCAGCAAATCTGAAAAGAAAAGCTGGAACTGTTAATAGATCGCAGTTAGTGAAATCAGTCTTAATGGTGCTGAACTAAAACAACTCGGCACTCGTTGGCACAAAATGTGCATCCAGATGGCAACACAAATACATTCTGCAGAAGGAAAGAAAAGACAGAGATTCATAGGAGCTTCAGAAAAAACCCACATCAACATGTTTTACTATTGAAAACCATGTAAAGTAGAAGAAAAAAAGACAAGCAGAACAATGAATCGAAATATTATCGAAATTGCAAGATGACAAAGTGCAATATCCAAATCGCAGAAGCTGCAATTTTGTAAAATGTGGGACAAAACAGCATTGAAATGAAGTCCTGTAGTGCCCCGGCCTACAAATCTTGTTTTCCAGAAGTAAGAAAACATGCTTGTTTGGTACAGACTCCAACACAGTCACAGTATGATCAATGATCATTCCCACTAATCGTGAATCATATCGCAAATCTTAATATCTGTCAAAATAATCACAGTATGATTTTTTTGTAGCCACATCGTGCAGCCCTACTCAGCACTGTGGTGCTTAACAGGTTGATGTTTGACAAAACAATCTTAACTCAATATCCACTAGATTTACTCTTCCTGACCAAAAGTGCAGAAAACTATTTCAAGTCAGTTGTTGGTAACGTCAGCTGACCCCGAATGGCACCGTCAACACTTCCTGTTTCACATTAAAGGCCTCACAGTGTCCTCACTTCAAAATGTCTTACTGTGAGTTAGTGGCTGTTTTTAACTGCCTCCAGAAGACACATAGAAGAGTTTTCTGATCTGACGCCTCCTATCAACAGGACGACAGTTCCCTCCAAAGTACGTAGGTTTAAGCGTGTTTTAGGCAGAAACACGACTTGGTGAGGTTTAGGATAAGATTATGTCGTTAAGGTTGGGGGTGGTTTTGTGTGGTGGAACCCAACGCTGATTGACGGAAAGAAACTTGACAAAAACAACTTTTTCCCAGCAGATATTCTGACTCGACGTCGTGCAGCGTCACTGTCCCAGTGAAGCCACGACAGTGAGCCGGCGTTGATCCTGACACCGAAGCAGCTAAATGGAATGCGGCCATCATCCACTGTATTATTTACACCTGTGCTTTTCCTGCTGTCACAGTGTCTCGCGTGCAGAAGCTATCGACTGTGACAACACTGTGAGGAACTGCAGGCAGACTGTGGGCCGCCGTCACTTCAGCTTCATAACCACGCTGACAAAGGAACATTAAATGTGGGTCGGGTCGGTGCGTCTGCTCGCAGGGTTGCATCTAATCAGACTTCACTTTTTAACCATGGCAAACTGCAGCTGATGGATTCTTGGTCTCTCCACAGTTTCTCTCTATCTGTCACTGTTTATCGGCCCTCCCTCCATCTTCCTCCCCTCTTTCTCTCTGTCACTTATCCCTCTGTTTCCCTCCTCATTTTATTTCCCTTCTCTCTCGCTCGCTCTCTCTCCGGCTGCCTGTGTGACAGTCACAGTTACAGCGGAGGTTATTGAATTTTTGATGAAGCAACAATTGGCAGAACCCGACATCACAAGAGAGAGAGAGAGAGAGAGAGAGAGAGAGAGAGAGGTTTTGTCTGCAGGCTGTTATATTTTTGCTGCATAAAATATTCAACACTCCCACATTTATTGTCATCGCAGTGTGTGGTGGGACTGTGTGTGTGTGTGTGATCACTATATCAATCATAAGTGCGGGTGTGCATTTCCTGTAAATGTACATGTGTATGGAGGTGAAATGTGTGTGTGCATTCAGAGGGCGAGAGACTGAGGTGAGTAAATGAAAAGGAAAGGAAGGGGGGGGGTGGATTTAATCAACGATGAATGAAGCAGCCGAGCGTGATATTACGTTATGAAACGAGAAAGAGAAAGAGAGACAGGAAGTCAAATAAACCCCTGCTTCTCTCTCTCTCTCTCTCTCTCTATTTCCTCATCAAGCACAATTTCATTAATCTCTCGTATCCATTAACTCATGATTCTTGTCTTTTATCGCTCCTCTTTTCTGCACTCTGCACTTTTTATTTTTTTCTCACATGTATTCCTCCTCTCCTCTTTGTTTTACTTTTGTGTCACATGTAAATATGTTTGCTTAACAAGAGGAAATCAGTATTTTATAGTTTTATAATTTTCTTCTTTCTTTTGTTTGAAAAAGCTTTTTATTTTAGAATTAAATTTTTCCTCTTTCGTCCTCTCGTTCCCTCTGTTGTCCTTCCTCTCTGTCTCTTTGCTGATCCTGTCTCCTTTCCTTGATTCCTCTCCCCCTGCCTCCCTTTTTATAATCATCAACCATTCTGTTATCAGTTCAGACTCCTTGTTTCCTCTCCATTCCTTGCCTCCTCTAGTCTCCTTGTGCCCTACCTTCCTGTCTCCAAATTTTCTCTCCCCTCCTTTCCTTTCCTTGTTTCCTTTCCTCTACCTGTTGTATCATTTCCTTGTTTCCTCTCCTCTCCTTGTATTCTCTTCTCCTCTCCTAGTTTCATCATCCTTCCTTGTATCGTTCCCTCTTCTCCCATTTTCTCTCCCCTCATTTCCCCTTCTCCCCTCTCCTTGTTTACTCTCACTCTACTCCTCTCCATCTCTCTTTTCCTTGTTTACTACCCCCCCCCCCCCCCGTTTCCTCTCCTCTCTCATATTTCTCTCCACTAAGCCGAGTCATTGCTACAGCTGATCCTCACAGCCACTCAGTCATTTCACTGTTACAGCTCTACAGTTGTGTGGGAGGCAGGCCGAGAGAGGGGGGAGGAGAGAGAGAGAGAGAGAGAGAGAGAGAGAGAGAGAGAGAGAGAGAGAGAGAGAGAGAGAGTGTGTGTTGGTGTGTGACACACAAACATTGCATGCAGTTTTTCTGTGTGAGAAAACAAAGTGTGTTTAGAATTGGCAGCCCGACAGCGTGCAATTAAATCATTCCTATAGTGCTTAACTTGCTTATGAATACGTTAGATGTTGTGTGTGTGTGTGTGTGAGTGTGTGTGTGTGTGTGTGTGTCACTGCAGACACTTCATCACTGTGACTGTAACCAGGAACTTTTCTTTCCTCACAGGCTTTGTTTTTCCTTCCACTCGTCTTCTGCCGGATGGACACATCATCCGGTGTCCGTTTCAATTTCAATATCGTCCCTAAATTTAATCTGTGATCACGAATCAAACGACAACTAAAATCTGGATGACTGTGTCGTCGTAAACTTCCCCACACTGTCATCTGTTTTAACCTGTTCATATTGCTTCTCTGAAGCAGCGGAAACATTCGTAGAAAAGCAGTTTTTATGCTGCGTTCCAGACAACTCGGAGGTCGAGATTTCCCGACCTCCTACCAGATGAAGTGCACTGGACACAAGGAGGGGTCCATGTAAACCATCAACTGATATAATACCATCAAATGATACATACTGTCATATTGTAAAACCTGTCTATATGTCTAATGTTTCCTGTGGCTATTTGGTTGAAAAGGTCAGCAAGTTAGATTTGGTGTGCAAATGAGTGTTTACAGTGTTTGTGTGAAGGCATAAAAAAAAGGTAGAGACACACAGAGTGAGACACACAGAGTGAGACACACACACACACACACACACAGACACTCATGCAGCACGGTGTAAAACGATCTAACACATTATGGTGATAAGTGTGTGTGAAGTACAGATGAGCGAGGAGAGAAGAGGAGGGAGGAGACGCAGAAGAGAGGAACCTGAGCAGAAACAGGAAATTAACTCGTGAAAAAACACCCCCTAAATGTTGATAAGTGTGTGTGTGTGAGAGGAAATAATCCTTGCATTGTAAACTCATGAATGTTGATGCAGGCCCGGGTCGCCTGCGGGGCTGCGATCGCTCTGTTTGCATAATGCATCATCTCAGCCGTCGCCGCGGCGATCTGCTCGCTCATTTAGCTTCAGCATGAGGCCAATTTTTCTTTCATACAGACTCTGATCCAGCAGCAGCGCGTCGGGGAAGACGTGCAGAGGAGAAACTGACACAGGGTTTTTTTACTCTGTTTGTTCAAGTGAAGCTTTGCTGAGTGTGTTTGTTCTGGGCGAGGAGGTCTGAGTGGATTCATGGATTCATTAAACTATAATGTTTCCCTCTTTAAACCAAGTGCTCTGGCTTCCCTAAAAAAAAAACTTGATCATGCTTTTTCACGAGTAAATATTGTGTAGAAAAACAGCTGAAAACTTGATCAATCTCACCACAGATTGTTAATTCACTTAAATGAACAGTTGATTTTGGGTAAATGACTTACTTAAGCCTACTTTTCTTAATGTCACTCTTCTGTTACAAGCATACACTTCTTGATGAGATGTCAAATTTGAAAACCACGTTAAAATGTTCTTTTTAAGTAGCAATCCCTTTGGCCAACAACCTACCCTGTGAATACAACTTTGGTTAAGGTCAGCGTCAGGTTTGTGTTCAGGTTCAAAAACTGTTTATCTTGTCTCTATTCAGCATTAAAGCCACAGACACGTTTCGCCTCCATGATAATCTGTTCATGATGATTTTTACCTAAAAAAAGCCCCTTTTTTTTCTTTAATAAAAACAGACACCATTAAAAGTAGGCAGTGCGATCTGTCATTTTGTCATCCAATCTCCTCACAGTCCTATCATTGTCCCGAGCGCTTTACTGTAATGGAATCAATCACAAATCAATACGGCTATTATCTAAAACAAACCACATGCCTCGTTAATATTCGGCCCACTGACTCGTCTTTGGCTCTCACTCTGCCTCCCTCAGCAGAGACACCCGGTGTGTGTGTGTGTGTGTGTGTGTGTGTGTGTGTGTGTGTGTGTGTGTTGCAGAGCTGCCATACGAGCCATAATTCAAACTTGGCCGCTAAATAAGCTGAAGCAAATCCGCCCGTCTCACACGAAAAAAAACAACTCATCAATATTCTTCACATCTACTGAACGGGCCCGAGCTCGTACTCGACACCGCGGATCGTTGCTGTATCATTATGTGGTGCAACGACGCATAAGAGCAGCGTCCGTGTGTGTGTGTGTGTGTGTGTGTGTGTGTGTGTGTGTGAATGATGGTCGATGCAGCTCCTCCAGACACTCACATTACCTGGACAGGAGTTGATTCTCAAGGTGACGAGCGCAATAAAATATTCAGCCTTTGATACCAGACAACGTGTGGATGGATGTTTGCGTCATCAAACACAAACAAAAAACACTGAATGTCCCCTAAACATCAGGATTCATTTAACACCCGGAGACAAAACAGGCAACAAACTACAGACCTGACGATACACTACAGGAAGGGCTGTAAATAAATAAATAAATTGGAAAGTTTTTTAGGTATTTGGTCATAAACTAAAACATCATAAACTGACCTAAAGGAAAAGTTAAAGGATCAGCAGAGTTATTAAAATTCATCCTGGGGGGAACATACATGTTTTTACCAAATCTCACAGCAATCAGTTCAATAGTTTTTTTTTAGATATATCACTCATGAGATTATGTTTCAACCAGCAGGTGGCGCTACGAGGAGAACCTGGGGGCCGTGAATGTCTCGTACCAAATCTCATGGCAGTCCATGTTGGTGTCAGTGTGGAACAAACGACAGACATTGTCATCCCTGCAGCCCTGCCGTTTGTGAAATTGTCGAAAGGTGGAAAATCGAAAACAAACTCGTCTTTTTCAGGAATAAAATGAGGATCACGGCTACACCAGGTAAAGCACTACAGAACTTATTCAACATACAAAAATAAGATATTTAAAGATATCCAATTATATAATAAAAAGCCTAAACTGCAGATCACAGTTAGTGTTCAAAAACAAATATTTTACAGACTTTTAGGGAGTCATAAAAATGACTGAACTCGATATCACAGAAAACTTCTACCTCACTCAACTCACAATTTGTTGCAGGAGATCAAACACAGATGTGTCCACTGACCTACTGGTGTATGAAACTGGTGCAGTTTCACCTTTATTTCCGTGTGTGGCTCCTCTCGGAGCATTAAAGACACGGTACTCACGTTGAGAAGGCGTTGTTCTGCCTCTCGCAGCGGATGCCCTTGCAGTTGTTGTGTTCTTCTGAGGCCTTGGTCTCATAGTAGAAATACAGCTGGTTCAGACCATTAGCAAACGCCAGCAGGACCTAAAGGGAAACACGTTAATTCATTTAGTCCTTCATGAAACCTTCATACTACCATATTCATCATATTACCCCTTAAATGATTCTGGTTGGATCATATCTTATACTGCAGCAATAATGAGTGAATATATCTAAGGAAACATGGCGTCTTTACTCTTATAAACAGCTTTTTCATTTTGAAATGAAGCTTTTCAGTCATTCTGGGCTGAACATTTCACTTTGTTACAGGGTCTGACCCTTCGTCTTATAAACACGGCTTTCTTCTCAGACTTCTCAGACACAAGCGCCGTAGTGTTAAAGCTGCTACTGAGCGAGCATGAAGCAATGTGGCTTCTGTGCCTCGGGCTCACCGGGATTGATTTTAGGACTTCAGGGAGCCGAACGGTTCTCATGTGGGTTGTGTTGTAGGTTAGGAGTTCCCATGAGAAGGAATTAATGAGCTCTGAGTGAAATGTAATCGGCCTGTGATGTCCTTCTAACACCAGTGAAGGATACAGAGTGTTGTTCAGTATGAAACTAGATAAACTTCTAATAGAAAAGATGTTGGTTATATGTTGTTATGAGTATTTGATGGATTGTCACAGAATTTCATTTTCCCAGGAGGATGACTTTTATTGAGTTTCCCGATTTTTGAGGTCAAAGTTTCTACTTGTCCAAGTTTACTTAAACCAAATACTAATGTTTCAAACATTAGGAAGCAAGCACACACAGACAAAACTGAATCTTAAAGATAACACTGTGAGCATATGGGATTGTGGCCGGTCCACGCAGCCCGCTGTGACGGATGAAGACGCCTCACCAGGCAGTAGATGAAGAGGAACTTGAGGATGTCCAGCAGCATCCTCCCCAGTGAGATCTGCAGTGGCCCCAGGTGGGAGTTGGCGGTGAAGAGGGAGATGAGTCTGAGGGAGCTGAAGATGTTGGCGATGGCGAACAGAGCCTCGGCGATCAGCGTGGGGTGCCACATCTCCCACTCCTCCCGCGGACGAGAGGAGTTGTACTGGAGGAGGGAGAAAAACACGAGGGCTATTAATGAAAAACACACTGACAAACACACACAAGCTTCTTTTCTTCATTACAATGACACAGTCTAGTCGATATACTTCATGATTTTGTGACAACACCCCCGAATCCCCCTCAAGCTCCCTGCCGATCCTTTAAAACTCAACACAGTTCACAGCTGAGCTCAGTTCGGTTTTTCTCTCTTTCTGACCTCCAACGTCTTCTTTCTCCTCAATCCTGTCTTATCTTAGACTCTTCCTCTCCTTCCACCTATCAACCATCTTTCAAGAGCTCGTTTTATGAACCAGTCGCCCGCCTTTCTTTTCCAGCATTCTGTTTCTGTTACTCCTCTTTTTTTTGCTTTATTCATGCTTCTCTCTCTCTCTCTCTCTCTCTCTCTCTCTCTCTCTCTCTCTCCATCTTCTTCCACATCTCTCTCGGTTGTCTCATGCTTGGCTTCCTCCTCATTCTAAATTCAGCCATTAGACTTCCACAGGACGCCTGTCTTGTTAACTCTGCCTCTATTAGCATTCACCGTCCACACACACACACACACACAGACACACACACAGACACAGACACACACACACACACACACACACACACACACACACACAGAGGAAGGGGGGGGGGGGGGGGTCAGCCAGAAACATGCACACAGATGCACACTCATTAATTTATAGACTCTCTCGCACCTTCTCTCAGATGCATTCTCTCTATCTGTCTGTCTGTCTGTCTGTCTGTCTGTCTTTCACACACACACACACACACACACACACACACACACACTCTCTCTCTCTCTCTCTCTCTCTCTCTCTCACACACACACACACAATGACGGAGCAAAAATTTTGCAGGGCCCTGTCCGCCCTCCACAGGATTTTAAATGTTGCTAAATATTTATAAGCAAAAAAGCAAAAAAGACAAAAAAGTAAAATATATTTTGCCAACAGCTGCTTTTGTGTGTGTGTGTGTGTGTTTGTGTGTGTGTGTTTGTGTGTGTGTGTGTGTGTGTGTTTGTGTGTGTGTGTGTGTGTGTGTTTGTGTTTGTGTGCATCCTCTGTCCGTGCACTTGTGCATGTATGTCGGGATACAGTTGTGTGTATGCATGTGTGTGTGGGACCTGTGTAGGAGGGCCACCCGCCACCATCAGTGACTCACAGCTGCTGCAGATGGCCCGGCCGTCTGGTCCGTGTGTGTGTGTGTGTGTGTGTGTGTGTGTGTGTGTGTGTGTGTGTGTGTGCATGTTTACCATTCGTTCTTAATAAATACATAGATCATGTATGCATGCAGAGTTTTCAGCTAAACACAATATTATTAAAGCTGAAAGCTGTGCTGTGAAAGTGAAGCTGGCTGTTGGATCATGTGGCCCGCAGAGACTCCGGTTTGTTGTTCTAAAGGTCAAAGGTCACGGCTGATCCCTGACTGACTGATGCTCATAACATCCACTCATTTATCTATTATCTATATCTATCTATTTATATAAAATATTACAGTTCTGTATTTGTTGTATATGTGTGCAGACGGGTGAAGCCGATCCTTGTCCTAGATGTGCGTGGATCTGTTGGTAATGCCTCGGGGCTCCAGTAGGGGGGACCGTTCTCCTCTTCCTCACTCAACACAGACGAGTGAAGGTGAGACCTGGGTCCCACCCCATGTTTAAGGTAATTACCGCCCACAAAACACTGTAAACGTCCTGTGTTACTGTTTTTTAATATGAAAGAAACACATGTTTTGTACTGGAAGAGCTTAGTTCACATGGCAGTGAGAATGGATTAGTTATAAATGTAAGTTTATATCTCAATATTCAGCTTTTATGCTCAGATTTGGATAAAAAAAGATGATTTAAGTAATTTAGAAATCAGTCTTATCTTCATGAGTGGAAAAATACCTTAACATATGCCACTATCTTCAGCGATATGGTGGCCAGGTAGAGGGAGTTCATGGCGAAGTCCATCAGGTTCCACCAGTCGTGGATGTACTCTGTGAATCCCCCGTCCCACATCTCCTTAATCTCTGCCCAGATGAAGCCTGCAACACAAACACACCGACAGTTATTTACACACACACACACACACACACACAGGCGCTCGGCCATGCGTGTGTGAGCACATTAATGTCATCCATCAGTGGTTTCTGTTTGCTTGGTTTCTGCTCTGTGACCAAACTTTCGCTGGATGTTTTCTTTCGGCAGCAGCCTCGGGTGGAGAGCGGAGAGCCGACGCATTTGTTCTGTACGACTGACTTTAGACAAAGTCAGGTTTTATTCTAAATCATTCATAAGTCATTTTGTATGTCATGTGTTCTCCCGGGAATGTCTGCGTTTCTTTTCTTTTTGATTATGTTTATACAAGTAACGTACGTGACCAAGGTGAGGGAGAAATTGTGGCCTTGTCATTATACAACACAATGAAATGCAGTTGTAGACCCCTCAATGCTACACACACAGTAAATGTGCACAAACATATCCAAATCTTTTAAATTAGAATATAATAAAACATATAGGAATATATAAAAATAACACTACAGGAAGAAAAAAAACAAGGAAAACAAAATACAAACAGACCCAGACATACATATGTTTAAATATGTATATATAATAATGGTATGGTAATGTGCAAAAGAAGACCAACATGACTGAAGAGTTCAGACTACGCCAGTCTAATTTATCAAATGTATGATTAAAGTCTTGTCTTTGATGGTAATTTCGCTCCAGTTATTATCTAATATTTCGGGTGCAGTGACGACACAAACATTTTCATCTTAAAATAAATATTTTTCTAGTTTAATTACAAGTTGCATAACTGCATCTCCCACAAATTGGGCTTATATACCAGGTAAAATGTGCCTTGGATAATATATGTTGTAGAAACAAAATACTGGCCGCATTACTTTTTTTAATGACATAATGAGGATACTTTTTATAATCGTATCTATATTTACATTGTTTGGGAAAATGCACGTCTGCCTTTCTGTCTGATCAGAACTGCATTAAGCAACTAGTTTTACTTCTTCTGTAAGTAAGTGCTGAGTCTCCTCAGTCATAAATCTTTCCAGTTTTTTCATATTACATAACGTTTATTTGTGTCTGAACATAACGTTTCTGATGCTGTTTGATTGGTTTGAATGGTATGAGGTGATAACAGTAATCGACTGTGTCAAACATTAACATTAAAGTGGTTTCATAGATGAAATGAGTCTCTGAGGAGTTTCATTACGATATAAAACACCCACAGTTATACTCACAATATAAATACATTTTAGACACTTGAGACTTGAGCAACTACACATTTATTCTTTACTGTTTAACCCTTGAAACCCTAAAATCGCCTGAACATATATTTAGATTTTTGCCAGTTCTGAGCTTTTCTTTCAGTCAGTATCATGTGTAACACATCATATGATTCAGGAGAACCTGCACTTTCTCTCTGGTGCAGTTTAAAGTCGGCATCAAGCATTACGTTGGTGTGAGCAAACTGTATTTGACGTAAAAAAAAACACTTTTCAATGTTTAGATTTACGAATGAATGCACAGTATATTCTGTAATTCTGATCATGAACAACTCAACCAGCTAAGGGTCGATGTTGTGTCTTTTTTCTCACAAGTGTTTCGTGGCTGAGTGTTCGAAAAAAAGAGAGGAAGGAGGCAGCGGAGAGCGGAAGAGACGACGAAAAGGACAACAGATGGTTTTGCATTTTTCCAAGTGAATGCGGTTCTGATTTGGAAATGATTGGTGTCAGCTCCGAGAGAGAATATGGAGATGCAATCACTCATTTTCACACCCACCCACCCATCCGCCCTCACACACAACCACCTCCTCCACACACTCACAAGCATCCGACCACACACGCCCACATCCGGCCACACACACACACACACACACACACACACACACACACACACACACACACACACACTCGTACAGACACACTCAGTCCTCTTGATGAATAGCAATCAAAGTGAAAAACACTTAACAGATAAGAAGTTTTTCCCCATTAATTTTAAATCTGGTTGTTGTTTTTTTACTGTCTAGAAGAGACAATTATTAATCAGCCTACTCACTTACTGGACACTGACTTATTCACATCTTTAGTGCGTGTAAATATGAGATATGAGTCTTTTGTTAAAGTAGAGAAAAACTCAGCTGTTGAGGCAAAGATTTGGTGTCTTAACACTTAACAAATGTCCTGACAAAACACTGCCAGAGGCTCCGGTCTGTCCCCAGGACTGAGTGCTGTGGCGACAGGGCTTTCTCAATAGCTAAACACCTAAACTGTGAGATTTCCTTCATCCTGATGAATGTTTTTGATGCTTTCAAGAGTTTACTAAAACTTACACTTTTAGTCATTGTTCTTTTACATATAAAAGGTGTTGGGGGAGTTACATTGTGGGTAATGTAGATGTAAGGTTTTGAAAAAGGATTGGTGGAATAAAAAACACTTTATCTGTGGTTCTGCTGCATCGATTTTGATTTGGAGTCGAACAATGTTGTAGGAGTACAATGCTAAATTGGTGGAATACTCTTTGAGCAGCTGCTGTAATTCTTCTGAAGCCTCTGCAGGTGTTTGTTGTCTCTAAATCCCTTTGGATCACCTGTGTTGGGTGTAAAGTGCTACTGTATCTAAATAAAGCTGAGCTCAGTTAAGTTGAAAACATCAGTACTTCCTAGTTCTGTGCTGAACGTGAAGACGGTTTCTTTCAAAGGTCTTCAAGAGAGTCTCTCCTTTAATAACCGAGACAACCGTGGCTCCGTTTGTGAGCTTGTACGTTTGGACCGTAGAGCGAAAGTTATCCAGCTGTGAAATGAATCTTCAAAGGTATTTTCCTGATTCCACGGTTGTCTATCACCTACACGCGTCCAGGGCACAATCTGTACAAATGTTGGATCTAAACTTTGGTGTGGCCTCGGGCAAACCTTTTGGCTTTCCAGGCAGCCAGAAGACATCTGTCTGATCATGAAAATCCCTTTGAAGATGCAACTCGCTGCAGGATAACAGCAGTTTCTGAGTGTAAGGAATTCCATGTGACCGTATCACGTCGGTCTAAAGATGTCAATTTAGGGTTGGGGGAATGGTGATGGATGTTTCTCACTATTTCATTTTATCACCCAAACAGTCAGATGAACCACAAGTCTTCCAATGACCACGTTTGCATGCACAGAATATTCAGAAAAAGACAATATTCCCACTGAGCTGTTTACACGGCTGATGAAAATGAATATTACACTAATATTCTTTACATAAAACGCCCCCATGAAGTACAATCTTATGGCGACTCTATCAAAACCTGTTGAAAACCCCGACTGAGACGCATATTCTAAATGTGCCACATACATGCACAAAGATTGAAGGTAATATCAGAAAGTTTCATCCTTCTTTGGGCTGCATTTAATACATCAAACGATCTTTAAAGTTAAGGTAAAAAATACATAATCCTGTCAGAATGCATCAAACATAAAATACATACGTGCATAAGGTTTACTTTGTGTACATACCCAGCACCCACGGGAGAATCATCCACTCGACGATGGTGGGTGGGGGTCCCTGCATGTGCAGGTTGGTCCGGGCGATGTGCTGCGAGGCCAGCAGCAGGAGGAAGAGGAAGGTCAGGTAGGACGCCGTGTGACAGATGAACTTGATGAAGGGCTTCTTGATGAAGCGTCCCAGAGCGCTCTTCGGAGCCAACAGGTAGATCTGGAGGGAAACGGGAAACAGAGAAGAAGAGGAAAAAGGAGGATGAAGATTCAGAAAGGACGAGAGAGATGGAGATGCACATCAAGAGAATGTTTGACTGGTTTGTCCTTAAATGATCCGTAATGACAAAACAACACAAACAGAAGAGGCACGAAGAAAAAACAGCAAAAAAGCAAAACTCGATTTGATGAGATTCCTCAAAATGATGATATTATGTAACCTGTAATGAACAATAAAGTTTTCTCTTGTTGAAACGAGAGAGAGCAAGGCAGTGACGGGCACTTTAAAAGGATTATTGTTACATCATCTTCTGCTCTGATGTCTCTTGTGTACTTCAGCCTTTTCAACTTCTGTTCAAGTCGTGAAGCAGAAAGAAAGCGAGCGCGACCGCACGAGGCGCCTGCGCTCGCACTCAGCCTCCCGTCACCTCGCATTGTTGGAAAGCTTTGTCTACCGGAGCCCTTATTGTTACTGCCGGTCTTACTGCTGTTACGGTGCTTGTTTACTTGTTCTGCTCATCTACTCGCTCCTGGCGAACTCAGCTCACTCAGTGCCAGAGAGGCTTAAAGGGAATTGAACATGGCAGAAAGACAGAGGGTCAGAAACGATACCGAGAGAGAGGAAGAGCTGTGCTTACGTGTGTTATTAAAACAGGAATTATGAAGAGCAATGTAGACTTTAAGTGAATTATCTATAAAATAAAGCCAGAGTAAACAAACCTTAATTAAGATCTGATTACTTTGTCTTTATTTTGTGACCTTGAATGCACCACCGAGTTACCAAGTTGACTGAGAGGTAAAGAGGTGCAAAAAGGTGCAAACTGTAAACTTTAATTGACTTATAAAGAGACAAAGGAACTTTTAAATTTGATTTGCCAAATAAACAGGTGAATTTACAGTCAGTTTTCACTGTGTTAACCTCTAGATTAGTTTGAAAAGAAAATATTGTTTGTTGCAAAAAATCTGTATGTAAAATCAGAAGATTGTCCTCAATGTGAAATGGGTTTAATAGATCTCTAAATTCAAAATGTATCCTGTAAATGCTTTACAGGAGAAAATAAGAAAACATTTAGTTTTAGTTTATCTTAATACTTTAAATTAATCTGTCATTACTGTGGAGTCACAATCCTCTTCAAGTTGTTCAGTTTTGAGACTGAAAACTTCCACGTTTACACACGTGTGTGTTTACATCATGTGTTCGTCACCAGGAACAGCCACTGTGTCACTTCCTGTTTACAGTCTGCGTCTGTGCATCGAGCGTCCTCTCGCTGCAGAAACCGTCCTCACGTTACTCTCCTCACTACGTTTCCTCTCTCAAACATCCTCGTCAGCTCCTGCAGATTAACAACAGGTTTGTTTTCGGGTCGAGTGTTGTTGTCGCGCTGATGTTTCCAGGCAACGGCTCCTCCGGCCAATAAACCGAGAGTTTTGCTTAATTGCTGCCTGGCAACAAATTTACTTTGAGGAAGAAACAGCAGTTTAGTTGCAGGAGCCTTTCTTTAATTCCTTCTTCTTCAATCCCTCATTTCTCTCTGTTCTCTCTGTTTCCATTTCTTGTTTAAATGGATCCATTCTTTCCTCATTCACTTCTTTCCATCCTTCTTTCTTACTTTCCTCCTCTAACTCCCTCCTTTCTTTTATCCTTTTCCCCCTTTACCTCTTTTTCCTTCTTTCTTCCCTTCCACTGATGTTCCCTCTCCAATTTTTCTTTCATCCCTCCTTTACTTTCTTTCTCCCTCCTTTCCATCTCCTTCCTCGCTTTTTCCTTTTATCAAACTCTCTTTAACTGTTTTCTTCCTCCTCCCTTTCCATCCTCCCTTCCTTCCTCAGCTCCTTTCCTCCCTTCCCTCCTTGCACACTTCCTCCTCACTTCCTAAAGTCTTTCTTGCCCTGTATTTTCATTCCCCCCTTTTCCATTTTCTTTTAAGTTCTCCCTTCTTCTTCCCTCCCTCCCTCCTTCCCTTCCTCCCTCCTCCCTCCTCACCAGTGAGAAGACAGGAAACAGGAGTCCGATGATGAAGCAGGTGACCAGTTTGACGGCCCAGTGTCGCCTCCTCCAGCCCGGGAAGCTGTCGTACCACAGCGTGGCCAGCAGCTGCTGGCAGTTCGGCTGGGCCACAAACTGAAGAGAGAGAGAGAGAGAGACTGTCAGGAAATACAGTTTAAATGTCCTTTTCTCGAAATAAATGAGGGTAACGTTGTTATCAAAGGAGAAATAATGAGCAAAAAAATAACCTGAAACCACAACATTTATCTTCTGACCTGACAAAAGCAGTTTGTGCGGCTCATATATCATTCAGGCCTTTTTGGAGGTTTAAAGCTGCTGATAACAAACTGCGTAACCTTCAACACACAAAAAGTTTCTTTCTTCACTGTACACGAGCTTCAGGTCAGCTCAGGTTAAACATTAAAACTGTTTAAAGAGACAGCAGTGCCCCCCTTTTATATTTATATCCATTTCTATTTTTATCAAAATGATGATTTGAGGTGAAAATAAATAAATAAATGCTTTAAAAAACATCCAAATAAAAAAGCTTTTTCATCTCATGTCTTCAATCTTCAGATCTACAAAGATTAGATTTGATTTCATAGATTAGATTTTTTTAACAAATGCTGGATCAGAGCCTCGTTCCCATCTTGCTGACTACCAATCAATCACAATCTGAAACTGTAAACTGATGATACATGTAGTGACGTAGAAGTAAAGAAGACTTTAAATAATGATCTAATATGAAAAGCACCACAAGAGCAACAAACATAAACACATTAAACCGTTTTTTTCCCCTTAAACAAATGTGTTATATATATTTTGTAGGTGTGAGTTACATCGCTTTCACATGCAGCGGGAAATCAGACAGGAAAATCAGCGGAGGTTTGATCTTCCTGCGTGAGCTGCTGTGACAAACCAAAGGTTACTTCCTGCTCCGACAGAACCGAAGCTGCTCTGTTGTTCGGGTCGCTCCATTTACATCTCATTACAGCTCATCCACTAATACTGCTGGCGTCGCACCAAAGGCTGTTTGTCCCCGTCAGCCCTTCAGCTGCCCTCTGAGTCACCAAGAACCAGCTGAGTCCTTCTTCTCTTTTCTCCCCTTTTCTTCCTCCCATTGTGTTCTTCCATTCCTCCTTCCCTCCAGCCCTTCATCCGTCCTCCCTGCTCCCTCCTTTCTTTTCTCTCTCTGCTGCCATTTAATCTCTTGCTCTCAGTTTCTCTGCATGTCTTTCTTTTTTCCTGTCTTATTTTCTTTGTTGGTTTCTTCCCTCCCTCCCTCCCTCCCTCCTTCCTCCCTTCCTTCTTCCTTCATGTCTGCTTTTGGGTGATTAGTCTCATACTCTAAAAAGACTTGGGAGACAGCAGGCTATCTATCACTGGGAGCTGTGTGTGTGTGTGTGTGTGTGAGAACATAATAAAAAGTGTGTTTTTCCTCTTAAACAAACAGCCTGTTAACTAAATGTGCTAAATAAACATCCAGCTCAGTTCTGAACATCCTTCACACAAGGACACACAAATGATATCAACCACACATTCAGCTAAAAGCCTCAAAAGGCAAACGGCCAAAAAATGTTGAGGTCAACAACCGACGCTGTCAATCAACTTTTCTGAAGGCCGAACATTTGGTGGCGGCTGCACATTTTCCACACTTCCTTGTTTTCTTCCGAGTGTGGGCTCGTTTCATAAATAATTGATCCTGGCACATTTGATCTGCACAGTGTATAACTGAGCCTCAGCTCCCCGTGTGGGATTGTGACTCGTGGCGTCTTCTCCGCAGCATCATGCGGCGTTGTCTGGAAAAAAGAGGCTAAATGTCAGGGGAGCTATTTATGGCGATTATCCTATGGCGAGCCGCGGGGCAGACCGTGGCAGGACCCCCTCTGGGAACGCACCGTGCACAAGACTTCTTAAAAACCCCCGGATACGTTTGTGTAGCTGTTTACTTTTAAACTTGTATTTGGTACGTTTACGTTTGTTTGCATCTCGGTAGAATCACCAAAGCAACTTTCTTCTCACGCAGCAGATTTGCATGTGGGGCAGACTACAGCCTGCGTTGGGACTGAACCACAGACTGGTTAAAAGAAGCGGGTGTAGCCTCGGTGGCTTCAGCCGCTGGTTTGTGGACGGCCCTGAGTTCGGCGTTTTGGCCGTCGCCATCTTGTTTTTTTGGAGCTAGAAGTGGAGTTATTTGGACGAGAGGGCAGCGCTGCCTCTATCCTGATTGGCGGTCGCCGTGGTATTGACTTGTCGATCACGCGGTAGCCCCGCCCTTAAGCATACGCTGCTTTATCATGTATTTTAATCTAAATGTGACCAGAATTTACAACATGAACATCCTGCTGTACTGAAGAAGACTTGAAACTAGAGACTGAGACCATAAACTCATGTTTACTGAGGTAATAAATCAGGTGAGATTTCGGTCATTTTCTCATTGATTTTTATACAATCTGACTTCTTTTTGTCGCCAGTGGAGTCGCCCCCTGCTGGCTGTTAGAGAGAATGCATGTTTAAGTCACTTCTGCATTGGCTTCACTTCTGAGACCCGTTGGTTGTCGCTTGTACTGGATGTAAATCGTGAGGCGCAGAATCATTCAACATGGATGTAAGTCACCATCAGCAGGAACAACCAGCCACACACTGTGTGATAACAGCAACACTGCTTTATCTTTTTAGCATGGGAGGGTTTCTACTGTGACTTTAATCATTTTATGTCACCTTATATCCCTGATAACCAATAACCTGAGAGCAACAACGGATATGACCTTAATACACACACACACACACACACACACACACACACACACACACACACGCACAGATAAACCTGTCATGCTTTACTCTCTCAGCTACAGAGCAAGTTGTTCAACTCTTATCTGGTTATGTGTGTATGTGGGTGTTTGTTTAGATGTATTAGTGTGTGTGTGTTTGTGTGTGTGTGTGTGTGTGTTTGTGTGTGTGTGTGTGTGTGTGTCCGTGTGTGTGAGGATATTGTATAACGAGAGGATTTAATTAGATGAAATGATAGAAGCAGAAAAAGGAGGAAAGAGGTGAGGAGAGAGATAAAGTGTTAGAAGTCAAACCAAGGTGGCTGCTCGCTCTTCCTCCCTCTCTTCCTCCTTCTCCTCCTCTTTCTCTCTTTACGACTTCCAACCCTCTTCTTTTTTCTCCTCTTCATCCTCCTCTTACTAATCCTCTTCATCCTCAGTGCTCTTCCTCCTGTTTTTTCTCTTTTTCTCCTTCCTCTAAATTTCTCCTCCTCTCCTCTGAACCATTTCATTTTTCTTCACCTTTTTTTCTTTTCAGCCTTTCCTACACTCCTCTTCCTCTTGTCCTCTTTTTCTCATCAACTCTCCCTTTTTTCCTCCTTTTACATCCTCTTTCTCTTCCTCTTATTCTCTCCCTCTTTCTTGCATTCTTTCTCCTTCATCTCTCTCCTTACCCTCCTCTTCCTCCAGTCTTCCTCTTCCTAATTCCCCCCTCCTCCTCTCTGCCTTTTCCCTCCTTCCTCTCCTCCGTCTCTCCCTCTCTCTCCATCCCTCGCTCAGCTCCAGTTTGGTTTCCTGTTGCTATGGCAGCAGTATGCTAATGAGGGAGTTGACGGGCTCCTCTGAACTACAGCAGTCTGCTCCTTCGTCTCCTTCGTCTCCTTTTCTGCTTCGGTCTCGAGTTCCCAGAGCTTCAGACGGCAAACATCCTCGTCATAGTTAACTGTCCAGACAGACACACTCCACGGCTCCGTTCAAAACAGCTCCCCGACCAATCAGGGAGGCGGATCAGATGGCGAAGGAGAAAACAAAACCCCCAGTGGGAACCGATCAGAGACATAAAACTGTTTTTTTGTGGGGGGTTATGTTGTCAAATAGGACAAAGTGAGACATCCTTGGTGTGACACACACAGACGACATTCAAGTTTTAATTTAAAAAACTATGAATCACACAAGCTGGAGGGTTCATCATAATCAGCATCAGCAGGAGCGTCCAGATAAATATCAGGTACGTGTGGAGGCAGTTACACTGTGAACGGATGCGTGGCGGGCGATCAGGGAGGTCAGCTGACCAGCGAGACTCGATGAATGACGTCGTCTTCCTGTCTGAAGCTTTGGCCGTGAGCTTGGCGGATGGAGGGGGACAAATAGAAGGAAAAAACTTAAATAAATGGAATAAAACATACAAATGCTTCCAGACAGGGCAGGAGGGCCCGGTGATGCTCTGAGGAGTGTAATTAATACGTTACGGCCTTCATACTCAACAGAGTTTGTCACCCATCTGTATGGGAACACATCTACATGCCCCATGTCATGTCAGCAGATCAGGAAGAACAGAAAACCCTCCATGTTATATATGTGAAGTGCTTTATTTAAAATACATGTATTTGTTTGTTTGTTTTATTTATCTGAAAGAAATGGTCATATTACAAATTGTATTCTGCATTTAGATCCAGATCTGAATTAAAACACTGGAATAAAGGGATCAAACCATAAAAAACAGCCCAAAAGAACACAAACATATGTGTACAGGAGGGGTTGTTGCTAATTAATAGTTTCTTAATTGGCAGCTGTGTTTATTTGTATGCGCGTGTGTGTTTGTGCAAAGGTACAAGGTCTTCATGCACCTTGTCCCCCCCCGAACGCTGGAAAAGTGCCACTGAACCTCCAAGATACATTTCCAGTCCTTAAATTGATGACCACGGTCCGGCTCTTCCTCTCCTCTCCCTGTCCCGACAGACCGGGTCAGAGATGTGAACACTGCAGAGGATAAAGTCTCAAACTTAATCTCAGTGAGCCCAAAGCACAGAAATCACACTCTTTCAAACTAATCCAATAGTGCCTTTACATAACACACACACACACACACACACACACACACACACACTACTGTTACTGCTAACAGTGATGTGCTGGTTGGGGTGAGGACGATGTCTGAAAATGCCTTGAAGGGATGTTTCTTGTAAAGTAACAGAACATTCGATCATCTGCAGAGCTTCACTCAAAATGACAAATTCACCATTTTAAAACAGGGACTTTTAAAAGTTAAAAACAAAACATAAATTAACATTTAAATTAAAGTAAGAGTTCAACATTTAGGGAAATTCGCTTATGAGCGTGAAATATGAAAAGGGCAGATATATTTTTGGACTTTTTTCTCTTTATCTTTTCTCAGATAATTACATTTCCCAAAGTGCTGAAGTATTCTTACAACAGTAAGCAGGTTTAAACCCACATTTACAGAGTCAGGACTGCACCACAAAAAATATTTAAACCACAAATGTTTGTAGTACAGAGACGACACACTCAACCTGGAATAAATATAATCCAGGATCTTTTCTTAACACTGACAAGAGTAATGTGCTTCATCAAGCTCATGAAAAGGTAAATTTGTTTTGTTAAACAATTCAGTGGAACAGAGTTTATATGTCTTTAAATAAATGAGAACTGGTGCTAAATTAAAGTCATCAGCAAAAACGACCAAAACTAACGTTTACTTATAATTATTAAGTCATAACTTGGACTAACTATTGTAGTGCATTTAAAAGTATTATTAAAGTGGCTTTTTCTGTTAATACATATCAAAAAAAGTCCTGTACTCTGATTTAATGTTGCAAAACAATAACATAATATTCTTAGGCATTGTAATTGGTCAATTAAATGACTTTTATATATTGTATAAGTGTGTTCATATTCATAATTTAATTTAAAAGCAAATTTCATTTTAAAATAGCTGAATGTATTAATGTCTTATTTGATTGCAATTAAATAAGGAAAAAGTCTGTAGTTATTCACACGGCACTCTGCAGACACCAGGCTTCAATCGTTGTAACGTGTATGATTGTAAAGATTTCACTTGAACTGTTCTTTAATAAAACAGTACAGGCGGCATTAAAAAATAAACACCCACGTGCACAACAACAACTAGAACGAGATATACCATGAGATCTGCACTGCTGGCAGCCCACTGAGGTAAAGTGACATTTAAAAATCAATCCCCAAACATGCAGGAGTGAATCAGAGCGCATTAGCTGTGAAGTACAGCTGAAGGGAAGTTGCCAGTTGACGGACGCTCACTCACTCGTGTTAAATAAATGCTGCTTATGAACTGCTGAAAATACTCTGGAGTCGTCGTCCGGAGACGCCGTCGTTCGCACTCCGAGATGCGGCGATAAGGAAGTGGACTGGAAAAGAAAGTATCCTTAATCACTTATAAATGCACAGAGTCATCCGGCAGGTTCTCTGGGGATCTGGCACAGACGAGGAAATTAGCCGAGTGGAAAAACCTGAGTCTCCAAAAAGCCCCAAACCCCGTTTTATTAAAACTCTTTGTGGAGAGGAGTTCTGATGACTCATGTTAACCTACTGAATCAAACAGCAGCCTGGAGTGCGGCGGGATGAATAGGCCTTTACATTTTTACATTTGCATTTCCGCTGTTGCAGAGCGGGAATGTTCAGGCAGCTCCTTCAGAATCAAACCTGACTCCGTGTTTTATTTTATACCACGAAGGTTTGACAGGGACAGGTTTTTCTTTTCTTATTTCCCACATCAGCATAGAGGTCTTTGTTCTTATTTGTTGGGGACTCATATAGGATGAGTCTCAAATTATAAAACCGTCAAATAAACAGGTGAAGCTTCTTTTATACCGCTGTGTTAAAGGGGGTACAGTGTAGTATCCCGCACAGTCCAAAGACACAGCAGATGCAAAGCAGATGAATTGCAGACTCTAAATTTCAATATATGAAGTCAACTTGGGTCCACTGACACTGAAGTCTCAACTCTTCTAATTCAACACACATCCAATGCAGCTTTTTAACGGTCAGCTCTCTGCTCCGCTCAGCTGAAAGCTGCTCGTTTATCATATCAACTATATCTACGGCCGGATGTAATCTGCTCCTACACTGAGCGCTGTGCCAACACTAACTCAATCTGGCTGTGCTCATGCTATGGAAGGCGCTCCCTGGAGCTCGTCCACTCTCTCTTATTCATATTTATATATTCTGTCGCTCGCTCCTGTTTTCTTTGTCTCTCATACACACAATTTTCTGTCTGTCTCTGTCACACTCTTTTTTTTGTGTCTGTCTTCATCTCCATCCATTTCTTTCTCTCCCCGTCTCTCTTTCCTCTCCACTCACTCCCGTCTCAGAAACAAGAGGAAGAAAGATTCTGTGTATTACCATGTTAAGAAATTACCCCAATTAAAATACACTACATGGCCAAAAGTATGTGGACACCCAAACGTTCTCTCTCTATATCTAACCTGTGTGTGTGTGTGTGTGTGTGTGTGTGTGTGTGTGTGTGTGTGAACCCCTCTAATTGACAACACAAGTTAATAGATTAATTAAAGCAACAATTCAATTGGATGAATAAATCATGAATGAAGGTAAATATATTATTCAGCTGCTGTTGTGGAGTACTTAACCACACACACACACACACACACACACACACACGCACGCACACACACAAACAAATATTGTCACACACTTGAGTAGACACAAGTCAGCACACACACACACACACACACACACACACACAATCCATTTATTATTGAGACTACTGTTAATGTATAATTTAGCAGGACTGCAGGTATCAAAGACCCACAGATAAAAAAAGACATTTAAATGATTCAAACACAAATATAAAAGTACACAAACACACACACACACACACACACACACACACACACACTGCTCTGCCTGTCGTGCACACACATTAATGTTTCAGGGATTTTATTGTGGGTTAAATGGAGGCTAAACGGTGAAAACGAGTGGGGGCTTTTTTCTGTACGTCCCCTTTAATCCGCAGGTCAACGAGGGAGAAGAGACGGATCGAAACAACAAGAGGAGCAAACATGACGAGAGAATGAAAGAGAAGGAAACAGACGGGGAGAAATGGACCATAAATGTGTGTGTGGAAAGAAATCAGGACAAATGTGGATAAAGGAAGGAAAACTGTAAAGAAATGATATGAGGACCGAAAAAGTCCTTTGAAGACGGTTCTGGTTTTATTGTTGAGCCAGTAGCTGCAGTGGGGGTGCTCTGAACATCACAAAATCTCATTTAAAGTAAGACAAACAATGTGGTTACTTTGTAAAAACGCTTAACAAGCGTGTGAAATCAACACCTCGGACCCGTGAAAATCTCAGTATCACATCTTTGGGGGGTGTTAACAGTCCAGTAAACACAAACAAGTACATATGCCAAAGGAAACAAAATCCAACAAAATTTTACCCCAAGATTATGAGCTGGACTCTTCCTCGGCCGGCACCAGTGGTATCAATCTTCTTATCTAACTCTCAGCAAAACTGTGTGGACAGTTTTCACCTTTTTTTTACCTTTGGAAGGAAACTGTTGACGGGGCAAAAATGTGAGACTATTTTCCTCCTGTTCTGTATTTCACATGTATCTGTCACTTGTTTTTTTGTCTCCCTTTCCCCGTCTGCCGTCCTTCAGAATAACTCCATGCACTCCCACTCTTTTAATATCACTTTCTTCTCCCTCACCATCTCTCTTTGATTGCTGTCATTTATCAAAATGTCGCACACATTTCATGCCTTCCAAATTTCCTTTTTGTGTTTTTTTTTCTCCTCTGCTTCCTCTAACTCTCCTCCTACTCATTCACCGGCACTGTTTTACCTCTCGCTTTCCTCCTCACCTCTTTTCTGTCTGCACCTCTTACACCAAACACGTAAAAAAGATAAACCGTGCACTTTTCTTTATGCATTTTCATTCTCTCTCTTCCTCTCTACCTTTCTTCTCCATCTTTCTCCACACAGGTTACAGTGCTTGCCTGAAAAAACGAGACACAGAGAGGGAAATATATAGGAAAGATATACTCCACCGCCCCGCTGTGTGTGACTCACTCGTTCTTTTGCTGACTCTATTTCTGAGTTGGTTTCCTCTGTTCCACCCCTCCACCCCTCCACCTCTCCACCTCGCTCTGGTTCGGTTTCTTCTCTTGCTGTTCATGTCTTCCCTCCACCTGCCATGTCAGCTCCATAACCCCCAGTCTGTCTGTCGCTCCATCCCCCTCTCATCCTCACCTCCTGCTCTCCGTTTTCCCGTTGCGTCCCATCAGAGGAAACCTTGTAAACATTTAAAATGTCACACGAGTGGTTTTAGCCGAGTCTCCATCAGCTTGGCTGCAGCGAAAAGAGGCACTTTCTGAATGTCAGAAATGAACGAGTACGGCTCCGTGTCTGGAAAGCTGTTTGTTCTTTATTGTACTTTAGTGGCAGCAACTGTTGGTCGTATTTAAAATAAATAAAATCAATTTACTGTACATCTAACCTTTAAAACATTTAGGAGACTTAAACATTTTGAAGGACCATACCAGCGTCGTTTTATGTCACTTACTATAAATAATGCACAATACTGCTTAATATGCTGTAGATTTTCATTTTTCTAATGTGATTGTTTGCCATTGGGTTCTACTAATTTCTGAATGAAAGGAAATATCAGCTCTTGAAACATGTTGCGTTAAAACTACCTCATTGTTGAGTGGTATGACTGGGCAATTTATCTATAACACAACAGCATGGCAGTAAATGGGCTAAAATATGCTAAATCCCTGACATGAAACTGCAAAGTCACCTCTTTTAAATGTTTGCAGTCAAACTACAGCGTTTTGTTTGTCCCATCACTGTGAAACTCATTCAATATTTTTCTGACAAATCTGTTTCCATCTCTGTTTAACTGACTGATTTATTTATTGCCAAATCATGTATTGTTTCAAGTGAATGCTGACACGTAATGTGGTATTAGGGACGTTTTATAGCGCCTTTGTTTTGTAATTCACTACATTATCTGAGACTCAGCATCTCCATCTCCCTCTTTCTCTTCCTCCTCTCCCCTACTCTCTCGCTCTTGTTCCTCTGCAGCAGCATAAGAGGAAGCAGTGTTGGACGGATTAACAAACACACACACTCTCACACACAAGCAACACTTCACAGTGCCAAGAAACTCAGTGAGGAAAAATTGATTTATGGTTTATTATTCAGCAACAATTTGTTCTCTCTCCATCCAACTTTTCCTGACTTCCATCCCTCCTTCACTCCCTGGATCTGTCTCCATCACTTCATCTCTTTTCTCCCTAACTATGTTTTTCCTTCCTTTACTAATCTCTTTCTTATTCTTCAGCATGTCTTGCTTTCATTCCTCTCCTCAAGTAATTGCATAATATATATGTAATGAAGTATGATTAAAACATTGCTATATTATACTATATTACAAAAAAGTAAAACGAATCAGATTTTTTGAGTGATGAAAGGACACGAAATGTATCAATTAGTAACGCCAGCAACAGGGATTTGTCTTAATTTAAACTCTCTCAGCAAAGACTGGATTCGTCATCGTTTCTTACATTGTTCTTATTCTTCATTTGATTTGAAAATCTTCTGCCAATTAAATCAACATGACAGCTCTATAAAAGAGTATAAAATGTAATAAGTTTCTAAACTGTCTCTAACTGAAACACATGCAAAGCTTTTAGCAATGAAGAAGAATGACATTTATTGGACTTGTATACATGAAACGTATATAAATCCAAACTTTAGCCTCAAACAACAGCAGTTCAGTGTGTCTGTATGGTTCTTTCGACAAATTACATAAATATTTTACTCATATAATAATAATAATAAATAAATACAGCTGATCCAACCTGAGCTGTGTTTTTGGCTGTGTAAATAGTAATCAGTAAATAGTGTTCCAGTAATACTATCCAACATTAACTGTTGCCGTAAAGTAATATTATTAAAATTAAAATGTCAATATTAATCTTTAAATTATACTACAGCTCCATCACAAACACACTCTGTAAAAGAATCAGCCACACTAAAGCATTGACTTCGGGTCGGGATCGGGTCAGGACCGGACAAGGATCGGGTCAGGATCGGGTCGGGATCGGGTCAGGACCGGACAAGGATCGGGTCAGGATCGGGTCAGGATCTGGTCGGGATCGGGCAGTCATAAATTGGACTCGGTCAAAATTTCAGACTTGTGCTGTTACTTTAATCTAAACTCTTCAAATGGACGTTGGCGGTGTAACCTCGGATGATGAGGTTACATGCAGCTGACTATTTTTTACACCCCTCCTCACATTTCATTTCTCCAACCCCTTTTCCTCATGTGTCTCTTCTCACTTCTCCAGCTCCGTCACCACTCCCCTCTCCTTCATTACACTGCTGTCATCACTTCTCCATCTCCTCTGACCTTTGCTGCTCCCTCCTTTCCTTCTCCTCCTCTCTCACAACGGACGATCCACAGGTTTCGATACGACTGATCGTTACGCCATCAGGACCCTGGGGCAGATCTGACTGCAGCATGTATGTCTTTGTGTGCGTAGAGTTAAAAGCAAGCAGCGGTTTACCTCGGGAGATTCAGTTTCACTCAATAAAACTGCATTTAGTGTATATCTAGTCTTGTGTGTGTTGATATTGAGTCATTGCACTCTTGCGCTAATAAACGCCAATGATCCGTGTAGAGAGAATTCCCATTTAAGTGGCAGCCTTAATTATTGAAGGTGGCTGAAGCAAATGGAAGGACGTTAAAGGCTTAGTACGTATAATCTCAGCATGAATAATACAGTGTGATTTATGCATTGGACTGGGCTTGATTTTTCACTTTGATTACTTCTTCAAAAGATAGAAACCCGGGGAATATACAGGATCTAAGAGAAGACGTCCGCGTAAACATCGACCTAAGACCTGAACCCCATTGATGTCTAAGATGCAACCTGACTGAACCAAACTGGTGAATGTGAGACCTGAACCTGACCCGACTCGCTGTTATATTTCAGTTATTTCTTCTCCAAAGAGAAAGAAATATTTTCTTTGGACACACAGAAAGGCTTTAGCAAGAGTAGAAAAGAAGCAGATCTGGCAACAATCTACATATCTATCAGGCCACTATATAAAATAAAGTACGGCAGCCCACCAACACACACAAAAAAACACATAATGACAAAACAAGAACATAAATCGCAGCCAACTACCAGCACTGTATCATCTCATAATAATCTGCCTTTTCTGTTGAGCTCAATTTGTCCTTTTCCAAATACTCGCCACAGAAGCTCCACAGCATGGATTTATGTTTACGTGACAAAGCCCTCCAGCAGCGGAGGAATTATGACGGGAAGAAAAGAAGAAAAGGCCGGTGACATTATTACAGAGTGACAAAGGAGGTCGGGGTTGATGGACGGATCAACACACGGATCTTCCTCTCCTCTGCTTTTATTACCTCTCCTCACTCCCTCTTTCCTTAATCCACACCTCTTCTGCCTCTCCCCTTCCGTCCGTTCACACTTTTTCCAGTTGCACTTATTTATCAGAACTACCCAGAATGCACCGCAGAGGTGTTGTGAAGGGTACCTGCCAGTTTCTTACACCTCTCTGCCTGCCAGTTGGACATAGTTCATTACTTGCTGTGTGTCAAACAGTCAATCAGAGAGTTGATTTCGGATTTAAAGACCCTCGATCGTGTGTGTGTGTGTGTGTGTGTGTGTGTGTGTGCCATTTAACCATTAAGTTGGAACCACTGAGTTGAAACCCAGAGTTACTTTGGCGTTACATAACTCCTCACACTTCAAAACCTCAACTCCCTCTTCTCCCCCTCCTCTTGCCCTCCCTCCTCTCTCTGTCTCTTTCAGTTCAGTTTATCAGAGGAAAGGTTGAAAGTTGGATCAATAACCACGATCACATCTACAGGGAGAGGACAGGAGAGGACGGAGACAAGGAAGGAGGACAGGGGGAGAGGAGAAGAGAGGAGAGGAAACGAGAGGAGAGGAAATGAAGGAGAGGAAAGGACAGAAGAGGAGACAAGAAAGGAGGAGAGGGGGAGAGGAGACAAAACTCAACTCCAACAAAAAAGAGGAGAGGAAACAAGTAGGGAAGAGAGGAAATGAAGCAGAGGAAACAAGATGATAGGAGAGTAAATGAAGAGAGGAAAGGAAATAAGAGGACAATTAAGGAAACAAGAGGAGAGGAAAAAAGAGGAGACAAGAAATGAGGAGACTAGAGAGGAGATGAGGAAAGGGAAAGGGGGAGAGAAGAAACGAGAAGAGAGAAAAAAGAGAAGCGAGGAGACAGAAAGGGAGGAAGAAGGTGGGTTATGGAGAGGGACGAGGAAGAGGAGGAGGAGAAATAATAAGGAGATGGAGGGATTAAGGAATGGATGACCAGGTTTCCCCGGAGACGGCGACACAAGGTCGAAAAGGGACGACGGAGAGAGGGAGGCGAGGAACGAGGGGATGATGAAGGAGAAGGCCGAGCGGGAGAGGAACGTGGGGAATGCTGAGTCGGACCGAGCTGTGTGTGTGTGTGTGTGTGTGTGTGTGTGTGTGTGTGTGTGTGTGTGCGTGTGTGTGTGTGTGTGTGCGTGTGTCCAGCAGTGTGTATTGATCCCTCAGAGACATGGAGAGTATATTGGAGATGTAATTTGCATCGATCACGTTGCAGGATGCTGACGAGGAGGTGGCGCTCGCGTTCTCTCGCCCACATACAAAACATATATGAGCTCATATGTGGACCGAACACTTCGTACACTCGTTTCAGTTTCTCGCGTTCAGCGAAAGCTCGTCGGGTTATACAACGGGCGGCCATGTTGGACGCCTCCAGTCCTCAACAATAACAATAAGAGTTAACAGTTAATGCGGCTGCAGGCCAACATGCTCACAATGATAACAGGCTGATGTTTAATGGTCACCATGTCCAACATCCCAGACACACGCCACACACTAATTCTACAGAAGGTTTCTAGTGGGTTTAAACTGGACGAGTGACAAAATGAAGTATACTCAGACTGGACAGAATGAACACTCAATACGGTTGATTTTTGTTGATGAGACTATTCTCCCACGGTGCGATGCACACAGGAAATGGGGGAGCTGCTCTCAGCTGGAAAAAATGACAGTAAATTGAGGGCGTTGCAAGTTGGAGCTTGTGTCTCTCTCATTGCACATCTCTGTCTCTGTCGTCAGTGTCTCTCTTACGCCTCTCGCGACTGACAAAAGAGAAATAAAGTTTCTTTCAAACGGCTGACAACCATAAATAATAAATGAAATGGTAATAAATGAAAATAAAATGCTAAAAACCTGGGAATATTGACACAGTTTTAAGAATTGAATACAAAAACAAAACTAAGAAGAACTTCTACCATCCCTCAAGAATTGAATACATATAATAAATATTAATTTGTCAATATAGCTCAAGAAATATCTTGGAATCTAAAAAAAGTGTTAAATCTTTCAAAATCAGTTTCAGTTTGATTCAGCACATGTTGTATAATTTCCTGTTACTATAAGATGATAAAGTATGTCGATATTTTTGTATACTAACTGCAAAAACAGTATACTATGAGCATTAATATGTAGTAGAAAGTAGTATAGAATGAGTATATGCAGTAGTAGGATTTGGGACACAGCTTCAGTGCAGCTGAGGCTGATGGGAATTAGTTTAATTAATTAAATTTAGACTTGAATTAGTAATTTTAGTCTTTGAAGACATACTGTGTCCTCTGATTTTAAAACCTCACTACTGAACTACCACAACTATACAAAATCTGTTCGCGATTCAAGCTGTTTGACCTTAACATGAACTTTTTCCAACGTCAAAAAACAGCAGAAAATGTATCTAAGTGAAATATCCTTATCAAACAAACTTGAACACTCAGGGGTATTAGGACACAAGTGTTATTTAGAAAATGCTTAACAATGCATGAATGTGTGTATGCATATCCATGTGTATGTATGCATAAAAACTGTGTGTGTGTGTGTGTGTGTGCAAGCAAAGCAAGTGTGATTTCCTGGAGCAACAATGAAGAGACAACAAAGGATATGCAGGTCTCAGTTTCCCATCACACACACAGCCACGGCGTTATATAATTTGCTCTAAAAGCCCAGTGTTGGTGAAACATTGTGGCAGCACTTAGTGTGTGACACCTCGACCTCCATCATACAGAACATACACACCAACACACACATTCAATTCAAAAGAACTATAGACGGCAAATAAAGGAACAAAGCAGAGAGCTAAGAGGAGGTTATTCAGAGACACAAACAGACGAAAGGAGATACAAAAGAGAGATGCGAAAAGGGTAAAAACACAACAAACAAGTCAGCGAGAAAAAGAAGGAGACAGAGTGAATGAGGCAAGAAAAAAACAATGATAGGAAAGAGACAGAAGATGAGAGGGAGAAAAGGTGGGAAAAGGAAGGGAAGATGTAATATTAAGTAATGGAGAGATGGGAAGAGATTGAAGAGAGAGAAAGAGAGAGAGAGAGAGAGAGAGAGAGAGAGAGAGAGAGAGAGAGAGAGAGGGTGTGACAGCGAAGGTAAAGGATGTGACAGTAAAAGAGAGAGAAGAGGGGAAAGAGGTTGCAGTACGTGGAAGGCTTACGTAAGTGTCCTGCCAGTGTTCGTCAACACCCTCCTGAGACCCACACACACACACACATACACACACACACACACAAACACACACACACGCACGAGCACGCCAAGACACATCTGCAAACGCACACATGCAAATGTGAAGCACATACACACAAAGGGCGTCTGGAGAGGCTAATGTGGCATCTGTTTGTTTGTCAACATCTGTTGTTGTCATGGCGTCAGGGGGGCGGGGGGGGGGGGGGGGAGCAGTGTTCCTGCATCCTTTATAACGACGCGTCTCTCTCGATGCATTTCTCTGTCCTCGATGTCTCTCTTACAGGGAAATATCGACACACAGGGACCGCGAGACCAGAGACCCGAGACCAGAGACCAGAGAAGAAGAGGAAGACCCGCGAGTTCATACAAGTCTGTGATTCTCTCACTTTAATTATTTGAAATTTAACAGGCATGTTCTTGTTTTAATGAACTGCCGAACATTGTTGACCTGTTACCAATCTTCCACTTCCTTCAAATGGCTGACAACAACAAAAAAAAACCTTGATTCAGGGCGAGAAATAAAAATAAAATGCTAAAAACCTGAGAATATTGTCTCAGTTTTAAGAATTAATTTTTTTTCATTTTCTCCCGTTTCGTTCCGTCTCTGTTCGTCTTCCAGTTTTCCTCTAAGCGTCTGTTTCTGTCAGTTCAGTGACTTTCACTGGCACGAAAGCTTCTGTGAGACGCTGCTGCCAAACGAGACTCACATTTGTCGGGGGGCATCTGTGGACTGCGGAGTCTCTGCTGCGACCGAGATCTGGACATGTGTTTCATAACAGACAGTTTGATTGCACAGTTAATGAGAGTTGCTTGTAAAAACATAATCCACTATATAGTTCCAGCCTAAACAACATACAGTGTCTCAGCCCCCACTGTCTGCCCTAGTGGCGGATACATATTTTCTGTAACAGCCCTCTTCCTCTTCATCACTTTATCTTTTTCTTCATCCAGAGTGTCTTATTAACGAATGACAGCTCTCTTTTCCTATCTACTCCTCTCTCAGCTGCTTTTCAAACTCCTAACTAATGCTCGCTGCGCTCCTCGTTTCCTCCTTCGCCGTCCTCGGTCTAAATTTGAGAATTTGTCTTATTTTAGGACCGGGAGTCGCTCCTCCAGAACGCCACGGGATGTTTTGAAAAATAAGACTTTCTACTTTCCGTGTGAGTCCTCTTGCTGAAAGGAGTACTCTCTGCTCGAGCTGCAGCCAATTATACCTCCCAGCAAGGTGTAGTAGATGGCAGCCCACTTCAGTGCTCGCAGACAGCAGAAAAGCAGCTCCTCTGAGTTTCCGTGAGCCATATCGCAGGAGAGCCTGACAGATATTTAATTAGAGTGAGAAAATATGAACTTGTGACCGATTGTTGGGATAATAATGATTTCAAAATCTTGCAGAAGACTGTGCTTACTGTGCAAACAGTATTTCCTTTTACCAGCCTGCCTCCTAGAATCATGTTTACATGCTATACATTTGTTTCCTTAATTACATTGTGATAGGAAATCTAATTACTGTCGCAGGCAGCACTTTTAGGTGTCCAAAGCATACGATTTTGACACCAGAGATCGGTGTTGAAATCCTCAAGTCCTGCATATGGTTAGGATCAGGCAACAGCAGCACTTTTGTTAATGACAGGGACCGAGCGTGGTTTGTTTTGTTTGTTGTGTTGTGCATGTTGCGTCTCTTATGTTTTACTTTTTTTTCTATTTAACCAAGGCCAGGATCTTTCCCAACCCCAACCTGGTGCTGTGAGCATCTAAACCATAAAGAAGCCCCATAACTCCTCAGTTGCTATGAGCAGATAGTGTTTTGCAATGACAGATTTTGTAGGAACAACAAATTAAATACATTGTTATTGGACATTTTGCAATGTTAATATTTTACAAATCGCCAGATATGTAAATTAAAAACCTGCACTATGTTGATAAAAGACTAAATCAAAATACAATAAAAAGTGCCTCAAATTTGTCCATAAGTACTTGAGAAAATGTACTTAGTTACATTCCACCACTGCTCCAAATTTTGATTTATCCACGTCCTTTGTTTCTCTATAAAACAATTTAAAACAAACACTCGTCTGTGTTTCAAAAGATGTTAAAACATTTTCAAAGACAATCAGGATGCTTTAGTATACAGGAACAAACTGTATTTTACCTACTAAGTACTGTGTATATCTACTAAAATACACACAGGGATAAATAAAATGTACTTAAGCCATTGGGGGAAATTGTTCTGGTCATTAAAGAGCTGATGTTTAAGCTGCACATTGAATTATCTATTTAAAGCTTTTTAGTTCTCACTTTATATGGTAATTTCTTCAGTCATCTCTCCCTCTACCACTGCCTCTTTACTGAGCCTACATTATCTGTTAAATCATCGCCTCTGTCACTACTACACAAGGGCGAGTAAGCACTTTTCATCTTTCCCTTCATCTCTGACACACATCCTGTCCACCTCAATGTTCCTCACCACAACCACTCAGGGTGGTAAGGTAAGACACCTTTTATCGCTCCATCTTTCCTTGTCTTTCCCTCCTTCTTTTACCTTTGTCCACCACACCAGGGACATAAAGTTCCCCCTAAATCTTCACCTCTGTCGCCACTCCTGATTGGCAAAAAAAAGCACTTTTCTGTCTATGCATCCCTTCATCTTCCTAAATCTTTAAGTCTGGAAAGGCGCTTCACCTCCCCCGTCTTCTTTTTCATCTGTCCCTCCATCATCGTTAATCTTTTGAATCACCCTGCCTTCAAAGGAGAAAAAGTCAATCACTCCACCTGTTCTCTGTGTTTATCAGTACCTCCATCACTGAAAGTGAATGGTCGGTCGTTTTTTTGTTTTTTAGTATTTTTGCCAAACTTCTTAGCCAAGAAGTTTTTTATGTGACTGCTGCATGAACACATAACAACTTATATACAACTGGCACATCAACCTGCCAACATATGTATGAATGTAACATTCAGGATATCAAATGAGCAAGTACACAGTTAATGTTTTAACGTGCTAAAAATTAGGAAGTTGAATGTGGCAACATTAAGTTTGCTATGATGAACATTTTCATCAACAAATAATAGACGATATCCAGCTTTAGTCAGAGGTGAACTGTATATGAACTTTACCTGCAGGAATACCCGACGTGAGTTTTTCAAATTAATAATAATTTAAAGGTTATTTTTCCCCAAGATGATGTGCGGTGTAGCTGTGTGTGTGCATCTTTGCATGTCTTGGGAAAAATGCAACAAAGCTTCTGTGCGAAGTGAAAACAAGAAAAAGTCTGACTTGGTGCAAAGTCCTCACATCTTTATCTCTGTGATCTTCCCAACCCGGGGAGAGAAAACATGTCACCGGTGGGTGACGCACTGCTTCTATCTATCCTCCCTCTTCAGATCTCTACCTGTGTCACCACTGCTCCTCAGGAGAGGGAAAACACTTCACTTCCTGCTCTTTTCCCCCCCGTCTCCCTCGATCCGTCCACGCATCATCCCGTGGCTGCTGTCAACCCTCCTCTCCTCCCGCCGCTCTGTCCTTTCACATCCGTCTGGCAGTATCCCTCTGTCGCGCTGTCGGACAGCGAGAGACGGCGATCGCCTTGGGGGTTTCCTAACTCTGTTTCTTTCTCTAACTCCATCCCATCAAATCTCCATCTCTTTCCCACTCATGCGCTTGCTTAATCCCTCTAGCTCTCTATTCCCATCTCTTTCTGTCCCATTAAATCTCTCATTCGTGTTTGCTCGCTTTGTATCCAGCTCATTATCTCACTCAGTCCCATGCTTTCCCTCCATGCCCCATTCATCCTCCCTCTTTTTTACCACCACCACCTCACCTGCTTTCCACACTCCTTTCTGTTTCTATGGTGTACATCCTCTCACGTTCTCACTCTCCTCTGGCAAGTCCCACGAGGAGCAACAAAAGGGCAAGAAAGTTCCTCAATTCCTCAAAGACAAGGAACTGTTGTGCTGCAGGATTGTGTGTGCAAGTGTGTGTTTTAATAGATGCAACTAGGGCAGAAGGTTCTAGTCCATTATTCTCAAATGGCGCCGCAGGTTCAGTTCCCATTTTCAGCAGAATGAACCTCAATGCACAGTACCAGCCAGGCTTCAACGTACTATGTTTCCCCATTGGCCCACTTGGCCAACAGATCAGAGTTTTACTGGCCCCTTGTATGTTTTCACTGGCCCGGCAGCCAAAACATTTAAATAAGATTTATTATACATAATAAGACCAATGAGTGTGTCAGCTTATTAGCATGTGACCATGAATACAGTCAGCATAACATGCCAAAATCATATAGCCTTCACAGCCTACTATACTCTCACAATATTTTCAGACAGAAAACAACACTTCTGTTGTCAGGTGAACAATCGACAACAATCAAGTCAAAAAGTCAGCTTTTCAGTAGCTTCAGTTGGATGGCGGTGTATTTCTGACGCCATCTAAAATAGTTTAGAGGTTTTTAAGAGCCTCAAATGTCAGAAAAACTAAAAACTCCCAAAAGATCCATGAATAGAAGTCACTATCCAGGTGGAGTCCCTACCTCTTTTTGGTGGTATTTGATCGCCAGTTTGAGCTTTGCCAGGTCGTGGCACTGTCTGGGGTCCAGCTCCTCGCTCTGGTCGTTGTCTCTGTGGTTCAGGATGGTTTCCAGCTCTCTGGAGCTCCTGGCCTGGTCCAGAAGGTCTTTGGCGAACCGTTTGCACTGCTGCGACAGCTCCTCGTACTCCTGACGAAACTCGTTCTCCACCTGAGAAGAGGAAGACAGCACAGGTTAACAGAGAGATAGTATACGTTGTTGAAGTATCTATGATGGCTGATGATGATGCTTCTGGAGACTTTGCACTGCCGTAGGAGAATTTCTGCTCTTGATAAAACATATTCATAGCCTGAAGGATTTACTACAGAGACATGATAAGGCATGAGGCTTTCTGTGGTTACAGTGATAGAACATATTGCGAAATAAAATGGAAGAGCACACTTTAAAATAGAGATAAACACTCACTTATTGTAATCGCACAAGTTCAGGAGAACACTTTAGGCAAATGAGTACCATAAATGATGGGATGCTGCTGCTTCCACAGGGGTTTTAACAGCCCATCAAGTTTAGGATGTGGCATCCCTCCAGCAGAGTTCATTTGGGTGCTCGGAGAATCGATTGCCAACGAGGACTGAAGCTGCTCTGGAGGCTCCTGGTGGACCAGCTCTTTATCATGACACTTTTAAGTTTGTCTCTCATTTAATTTGACAGTAAGCTGTACAGTATATTGTGGAAATAAAAACCAGCAGAAATCACTGACAAGTCACTGACAAGTCACGGTACAGCAGCCGCCACGAAGAATTGGTGCAATTTCTTCTGCAAGAGGAACATTGTACCAGTAACAAAGGTCCTCTGCCAGTAAACGTTAAAAACAAAAGGTATCGATGTCCGTACCTTGCTGAGCTCTTTGAGTTCCCAGCCCAGTCTGAAGGCAGTGAGGATGGGGTCTTCGCTGGACAGCGCGATGAGGGAAGGCGAGGCCAGAGCCTTGTAGATGTTGAGTCGAGACCGCGAATGCCGAAGACTGTCGACCTACAGGAGGAGACGCAGGGAGATGAACAGGAGGAGAGAGGTCGATTTATCACTTTTAAGGCTAAAACCGAACCATACAAAACCAAACCCTGAACTACATTACAAGTTAAACAGCAGCTTAAATTCTGTATTTCTTTATATTTTTTACAGTACTGTGTTTTGTTAAAATATTTGTCCTCTATGTAACTTTACATGTTCTTGGACTCCTTTTTAGTTTTTCACTTTCCACTCTGGTGGACAATGAAGTTGATACTTTTCGTATTAATGTGCTGCAGAAAGATATATATCTACAAATACAAAATACAGAAGAGAGGAAGTTAATCCGTGGCCGAGGAACTGGAAGGTATTTAATCATTTAAGAAAATATGCAAAAAATATATGTCAGTGCTGGACGTACAAATGGGAGTAATTTATGTATATTCAAATATTGATTTTCTGCAAAGCAAGACCAAACCATGCATCGTCAGAGAAATAATGACTTACCTCTGAACTGGATACACACTCAACACAGTCACATCGTATCTGGTGTGGTCTGGGAATGGTGACCTATAAGGAATAGCCACATAATAAAAGATAACATTAATAACATTAAATACCCTTTAACTCCTTTAATTATTTATCTCCTCAAACAAAAAGTAAAAACACGATCATTTTCTCCTTTTCTTTTTGTCGTGGTATCGAAAGATGTATAGAATATCGTTTTTTATAATAGTATCGAAGTTTAAATTTCTGGTTTCGTGAAAAGCTCAGTGTATAATTTAATCACCTTCCGCTGGACAAGGAGCTTGATGATCTCGTAGTTGTTGGTGTGAGCAGCGAGCATGATGGGAGTTATGTCTGGGGTGAACTCTGAAAACTGACTGTCCATCATCAGTGAGGGAACCTGGAGAAGAACAAGGAACAAGAAAAACTCCTTTTATGAAATAATCCAGTGTCACTTTTTGGTTAAACAGGCAGTTAAACAGAGAAAACACTGGTGTGAAAACAACTTAAGTTTAATGTATTTGACAAAAGACATTTCTTGGTAACGCTGCAGAGGTACATTTATTTAGAGTCACATCTTATCCCAAACACATTATATCCCTCATTGGCGCGACTCTGAACAGCTGCTGTAGTTTGACAAAAAGAGAGTGAAAGAGAATTTTATTACCAAGTGGAAACCAGGTGGTCTGTCATTACAAGATGGGAGAGAGGGAGGATAATGGATGTATTTTAATAAAAGAATTTAAAGGCCCAAGCCAGTGGTTTTACTGCAAACGCTGTAGAAGAGCAGGACATTCTCCAAACCTGCTGTGTTTTAGATATTCAGATCCATTTTACTTTCAAAGCAGCCATTAGTTCCCATTCATTTCCATACAATACACAAATCTATCAGCATACTCTTGACACTTGTTACAGTACGATGGCTGCCTGGAGTGAAAGGAATAATAAATAAATAAAAAGTGAAGTGCACATGAAGCACAATTGTGATAGTTATGAGCAGCAGTGGACCCCAATGTTTTTGACTGTCTAGAGCTGCGAACACTTCAAACAGTGATTTGACCTTTTTTTTGTACTTGTTCTAGTATTTTCACACTAAAATAACAAAAAATACAGAAAATTAACTCAAAGTGTCTCCTTTGCTCTCTTATTAATCATTCCAGGACCCCTCAGATGAATCTTGTGACCTTGGAAAGGTCCTAAAATCCAGGCTGGGAATCAGTGACGTGAGGCTCCTGACTGATGACTCTGTCCTAAATATAGAATTCTTTCACAGTTAAAAGAAAACTTTGGCATTTTGAGAAATACGTTCAACTTCTTGCTGAGAGTTAGATGATTTGGTTATAAAGTTACAGTCAGCAGCCACTTAGCTTAGCTTAGCACAAAGACTGGAAACTTATTTTTTACACACGACATGTAAATAAGCAGTAAATGGAATAAATTTAAATATTTTAAACCCCTCCATTCAATATTTATAAGCACTATAAACATTTAGTTAAGGGTTTTTAAAACTCTATAACGTCGTAAGTTACAACATTTCAATAATTATAACTTCTCCTATTGTGTTTTACTATATTTCCATTAATTATCTTCCACTTTGGGAGTTATAGCTGTTGACAAATCCATTAACAAACACTTATCTCCATACAGTTACATTAAAGTGTGTTATAAATTATTTATTACATGTTTATATTCTGCTAATAAATGCTAAATTTATTTTATAAATGTGATTGCATGTCGCAAAACAAGGCATTCAAATGATATATGATACACACACACACACACACACACACACACACACACACACACACTCTCTCCCAGACATCAGAAGGAGTGAGAGGAGAAGACTTGAGGAAGAGGAGGGAGGAAGGAGGCGGGGCGTGAACACGTGTGGACTCTTTCATCTCTCAGAGGGAGAACGAAGCAGAGTGATTCTCTCCGTCCTCCTCATGTCCGCTCGCTCAATCTCTGTCCATCTTCTCCTCCGTCTTTCACTCCTGCTCACCTCCTTTCTTTCCACCCCTCCGTCTCCCACACTCTCTCATTCCCCCCCCCCTCCGCCCTGTCTACCATCTCCTCTCCTTCCTTCACACCCCCTCCTCTTCATCGTCTCTTCAAGGTGTTCTTCCATCTTGCTCCTCGTCTGACCTCCTGCCATCTTTGTTTTTCCACCTGCTTCCTCTCCTCATATCTCTCGCCACCTTTTCTGCCTCTTCTGATCCTCTCTCTCCCTTCTCTCTGCTGCCAAAACCTTTTTTCCTCATCTGATCTCCCTCCTTCTCATTCCTTCTTTTTTTATTTATTTATTTATTTATTCCCATGGCGTGATAAGGAGTGTGAGAGCAGCTGCCACAGGCTGGGCATCACTCACTGATTAAAGAGACAGCGAGAGAACACACACAGGTAAATATAAGCAAAGCCACAGTGTAGTACACTCCAACACACACAGGAAACTAACTCCATGTGCATCAACTTCATATTTAACGGACAGCGTGAGAGTGGAATGGATCTCCTCATCTAACTTTGCACCAAGAAACCAAATAAGCTTTATTTCCCAAAATGTCTAACTGCTCCTGTAAGACAGAGGACGCACACACACTTCACAGTTCAGCCTCCCTGTCTGATCCAGTCAGGTTTGATGCACCAGCAGCTGTAAACCAGGACCCGACCCAACCCTGTGGGACTGACAGTGACTGGGACCCTCCCCAAGTCAGGTCCGGGGTCGAGTCTTGGATACCAAGTGGACGTACAGTATTCTGCTGCTCAGTAGCTGGTTTTGCTGCATATGAACTAAAACACAAACTATCAGATGAGTAATTTTTTTTAGAAACACTTTGTAAGTTAGATACAAAATTCTGTATCACAATTAGGCTGATTATTATTTTGGACTGTATTTATATGGCGCCTTGTGATTCGCCTCTCAACCTAAAAGCCAACTAACCATCGGGAACGATATGGGACTTTGTGTCTTCCTCAAGGACAGTTTGACATGTGGACAGACGGAGCTGGGGATCAAACCACCGACCCCCCGCGGTCAAAAGCTCCCTGCAGGGTACCACACTCACATAGAAGAAATCAATAAACAGTGAAACTACGGAAAGTTTGTGCTGCAAATCAGGTGTTCCTCGTCCAATCTTCAACAGTTTCTTTACAATTAAAAAAATGAATACAGAAATCGAAACTTTGCATCCACACACACACACACACACACACACACACACACACACACACACACAGATCAAAACAACCAAAAATGATCTTCAACTCCAGCAACACACACGCAAACACACACACTTAATCTTTTTTTCACACACTTCACACATCAAAGGAAAGTGTGAGAGGGAGCCTGCAAAACCTTTCCTCATCTGCATCTCTCTCTCTCTCTCTCTCGCTCGCTCTGCAAATATTTCTCTCACTTCCTCTCTCCGTCACTCCTCATGTCCTTCATTTCTAATTCCTTCCCTTTTCTCTCCGTGTCCTGCACTCTTTTACTTTTTTTTTTTGCTTTGCTTCAGCGTCACAGTCTCTCTTCCTCCCTCTTTCTTTTCCTTTTGGGGTGCTCAGAGCAAACACCTTCAGATTTCTGTCCATGTTTTATCACTCCCTTCTTCCCTTCTTCCCTTCCTTCCTTCCATTTCTAGTGAGCTGGTGAAACTGCATTCGGTCGTATAGGTAATCAGGGAGTAGGAGAGGAGAGAGAAAGAGCGAGAGAGTTGGAGGGAGGGCAGATGAAAAAGCGAGTGAGGGGGGAGGATGGAGAGAGAGAGAGAGAGAAAGAGAGGCAATAAAAGAGAGAGGGGGAGTCAGATTGAGTCAGATGCAGAGGGACGGCAGAAAGGTCAACAGTTTTGCTCACCAAGAGAAGATAAAAGGCATCGACTCTACCTGTCAGCTGAGAAAGAGCAGTGTAGCAAACACACACACACACACACACACACACACACACAACATCCCGTTCTTAATATAGGTATCACATGCAAACACACACATGGACAACTTCTTTAATTTTGTGTATTTTTCTGTGTTCATTTTCTGCTCACATTGAACCCTTCAGACCTTTCCACAGTTATTCTGTCAGTAAAAGAAGCTTCAGTTCCCGATGTTTCCTTTTTCACAAACACGCGAAGCTGCTGCCAGCCCTCACACGTGTATCATATCGTCTGATATGATTTGAAAGGCCAGTAAAGATGTCACATTGTTACTGTAAAATATCAACTTTCACTAAGACTTTCTAAATGCTGATATGTAATTTAACACATACATAATAATCTGTTGTTATCGTGTTAATAAAATGTTTATAAATGTGTAATATGTTGCTTATTTACATTGATGAGCATCAGTTTTCTAAGCCCACTGGAGGCTGTGCAGCTTTGTGATGACTGTCTGCGGTAAATAACGTGATTGAAGGGGATAAAAAGAAGAAAAAGACGTTATGACGAAGAGGTGGAGAGAAACAAACAGGGAGAAGAGGGAGGAAGTGCACATGACAGAGGATAAAAAAAAACAGAGAAACAGCAAGAACAGATTTGTTCCCATCCTCGTCCAACTGAGAGGCGACCAAAACCTTCCCACAATCCTCTGCTTCGGCCAAGGGTTGGTTGCCATGGCGACGGCGGTGCCGCACAGCCTCAGACGGCACAAGAAGAAGTCTCTGCTTCTCCTCTCTTATCTCTGTCTCTTTCTTTATTTTCAAACATCTCCTTGTTCCGTACTCTTCCTCTCTCTCTCTCCTCTGATATCCTTTCTTTTCCAATGTCTCTCGCTCTCTCTCTTCACCTCCCCCCCGACTTCTCTTCATCTGTACTCCCTTTTGATTTTACACATCTCTCACTTTTTCACTTCTTTTCACATCGCTCCTCCTCATTTCCCCTTAACACCTACATGTTAACTGAACTGTGCAACATGTTCTTTCACTCTCTCTCTCTCTCTCTCACTCACACACACACACACACACACACACACACAAACACACACACACACACACACAGAAACACACACACACACACACAAAAACACACACACACACACACACACACACACAGAAATGCGGCAGGCAGACAAATATACTGTCTGTCTCTAAATCCTATTTCACAGTTTGTCTATAAAACGAGCTGTTTAATTTTTTCTCCTCACAGCAGAATGTGGCACGGAGCATTACAATGAATGGATGTACTACTCATTATCTCTCTCACACACACACACACACACACACACACACACACAGCACATACAAATGGAAAAACACACACAGACGCACATTTACGGATGAGTAACTGCAAACACGTGCATGCATGAATGCGTCTGGATGCAACAGATTTACATACACCCATGGAGGGTACGTTCTCCGTCTTTTTGTTTAATCACACACACACACACACACACACACACCTGTTTCTCGCCGCTGGGCCTCCTGTGTGACAGCAGCAGCTCCACGGCGCCCACCACCTCCTTCCTGATGGCGTAGAGCAGGGCGTCGCCGGTGTGGATGCCGTGGTCCAGCAGGAGCTCCATGATCTCCAGGTTCTCGTTCTCGATGGCGATGAGGAGCGCGCTGCGGCCCAGCGGGTCCAGACAGTTCACGTCCATGTTGTAGTAGACCTCCGCCTCGCGGAGGGCATGTTTGACACCCGCATAGTCCCCTGGAGGGTGGAGGGGTCGATGGTTGAAGGAACAGACATGTTGGTTAAAGTGCTTGACATTGTTAGATTGTTGATACTGAGGAATCAGTGTGTAAACTTTTTCCTGGAGAATTCCCTTTTTAAAGCGTTCCTTTAATGATATTCTTAATGTTCATTAATTAGGAAACACAGGAGTCTCCTAAATAATTGAACAATACTTTAGGTTTATGTTGCGACCGTCAGTTTCAGTGCACTGCATGCAAGTTTAAGCAGAAAGACTGTGATAATTACATTTTTGTAACATTAATTTGATTCTTGTCATCCAAAATTAAACAGGAAGAATGTGATTTGAATAGGCTGAATGGAAGTGAACAGTTTGAGTTTTCCGCATCTTGCTCAAGGACACTACAGCAGGACGACGGTCTGCTGAAGCACATGTCAGCTGTTGCAGTGGTGACATCTGTGAACAGAGTCGGACCGACCAGCTGCTGCCGCTGTTCGGCCATCAGGAGGCGTCCACTCGGCGTCCTTTAAGAGGTGGGCTGGATCAGCAGAATGCAGGTGCACAGGAGGGGGAACTACTGCGTTGGCGATAGAGATAAAATGTACCTTTCTCCACGGCGGTGAGGTAGGCCCTCTCCTCGGCAGACAGCTCCACCTCAGCCCGCACGATCTGCAGCGGGATGCGATCGCGGTACGGCGAGTACGTCGCCTAAAACACAACACAGACAATAACAGAAAAAACTTCTGAGAATCAAGTCTGGAAAAAAACTTTTTCACAAATACTAACTTTGTGTTAAACTGGTGTACATCAAGGAATAAGGAGGCTTTTCTGCAACACTACACTGTCAGTTACTGATGGATTGAGTAGTCTTGAAACCTTTCTCAGTTAATAGTCTGAGGATTATTGTTTTATGTGACTTCTATAATCAGGATTAAGAATTTTTAAGTGAGGTCGACAGTGATTATCACACTTTTACTTGTATTATATGAAGCCTCGGGGACACTGAACAGAGGTGCTTCATCATACAGCTATTTCCACGTATTTAATGAGTGAGGTGATTGTTTAAACTGTCACGTAGAATTAATGACGAGACGGGATGCGTGGGGATTTGTGTGATTCAGCTCAGCAGGTGGTGATGATCGATCAGTCACATGAATTTCTGCATCACGGTAATTAATAAGAGCGACAATTACAGGAAAAAAAGGGAAACCTTCTGCGAATGTGTGAGGAAAAACTCACCATGTGGACATATGTTTTATCCAAAAGAGTCTGCATCGACTTAAAGTTATTTTATACTTTATTTCAAGACACAGACTGACATTGTCATCCACGGCTAAACTGTAAATATTTGATTCTCACTGTTTGTTTTGGGCTTAAACGTTTGTTTATTTGCAAAAATAAAATTCTCTGTCATATCGGCCTTCCGTTATAAGTTGTTCATACAGTGGTGGATATTATCAGTCAACCCTTCAACACAGAGTCAACATCATTCATCACCACATTAGAGCTAAACGAGACACACGAAACAATCGAGGCTGTTGTTGAAAACATGAATTGTGTGTTGAAGTAACAACGAATAACATCAGCGGTGGAATGTGATTCACTCATGGACGATTTCATTACTCAACACTGTGAAAACAAGGAGAATGATGGATAGACTGACAGACCTGGCTGCGTACGAGTCTCTGATTCTTATTTTTCTTACCTCTGTGTGTTTTCTTGTTCATCTATCTTTGCGAGGACCAATACAAGTTTTGGACCTTTACAGACAGGACATTTTGTCAAGTCCTCACATGTGTCAAAGGTCTGTTTGAGCGTTTAGACTTTGGATAAGCCTGCAGGGTTTTAATGCAAGTCACCGCATTGTCCTTATAAATCTGTGTTTGTGTTAGACTCACCTTCTTGTAGTACAGCTGTGTCATGGGATTCATCTGGACGTCTGCAAGAAAGAAAGACAGAAGGGAGAGTTACTGAGGAAGAGGAATATCAACAGTACTGCAATGATACATCCCGAGGATATCATTATCTTCAATGTCCACTTGAATAAACGTCAATAAATCTGCTTAAAAATTACAGAAAAAAAGACCCATTATAACCCCCGAACTTGCCTGAGAACCATCAAATTTTAAAGGTGTGTAATTTAGTGATCTAATAGGTAATTCAGGATACTTTTAATGCTGCCAATTTGTTTCTGACTCCATGGCAACATTATAGCAGACAGGGGATGAAGCCGTCTCAATTTTGTCTAAGGGGGGGCCCATAGTGTCAGACTTTGAAACCCCCTGTATTACAAAATTACACAATTGCATGCTTATCTAATTTATACATTTTATAAATTAATCATTTTTTAATATTAAACGGGTCAATTGACCTAAATAACATAAAGTAAATTCTCATTTACCACTTGGCGATACAGTACGTAGTCATAGGCCTGCATATAGTTTAGATGGCTGCGATATATGCCGACATCCTAACACAGTGGAAGTAAGTGGAACTTTTCCAAAACACTCAAAGGCAACATGTGTCCCCAGAAACAACGTCCCTGTAAGTCAGGACAGTAACTGACTTCACCTCACCGAGGACAGTTTCCCCTTTTTTTCAATAGTTCCCTTTGCAAACTGTTCACACTGTGTCCTGTGGATTATCCAGAGAGACTTGTACATTGTTTCTGGAAAGGCACACTGCCGACATGTTTTTTTTTCAATGCTGTGAGTACACAAACAAACTCCAGGTGGTAGAAATCCCAGCAGCAGAGATCTCAAAATGAAAGCAGATGAAACCGACACCGTCTGCAAGGCTACATACCACTGTGGGGTAGGCAGGAAACCTTTTTTTTTTTTTTTTTTTTTTTTAAATTTGACTGAATTTGACTTTCTATCATCCATTTAGACAAGTGAACTGTGAACCACCTCATCTTTGTTGCAGTATAATTACATACAGGGGCGATAAACAACAGTAATGGATTTTCACCCAAATCTGTGTGTGGGCAAATCTTTAAATAACATTGTCAGACTTCTAAAACTAAGTTTAAAACCTAAAATTGTATATTTTACTTGACTAAAGACCTCAAAGAAGCCCTCAACTTTGTCTTATTCTATCTAACATTTGAAGACTTGCAGAGAACCAGCAGACAGCAGGAGTACAGTAGGAGATAAAACCCTCCAACCTGAAACTGAACTGACACAGTGAGAGACAGTGATGGACGGGCAGACAGTTGAAGCAGTGCAGATTAGTGACTCTACATACATTTAGCACAATAAGCAGCATACAGACCAAGGAAAAGCCTCGCCCTGCAGTATTAGTGGCTCTAGTCTCGTTAATACATGTAATCCCCACGAACCACTGCCTCCTGGAGAACGTTTAGAAGCTCTGCTTGTTTGCACATTTCTGTTTATTTGTGTAGGTTTTATCGCGTTGACTTGTTGCACCATAATTGCCCCACGTTTGTTTACTTTGGGAGCGAGCGTTGTAGACAGACGATGCATTTTGATTGTTTTACATTTTCCTACGCAGTGTGGGATTAATTTTTCAGCAGTAGGGAGCCGTCAAAATGAATCCAGAAGAAAATAAATAGTGATAACCATCTGCATGTGTTTGTCAGTAAGAAAGAGCTAATTACTGAAGCTGTTGGTTTCTGAATACTGAGGTAGAGATGTAGAGTTAATAACCCGTATCATCATCAGCAAATACTGCTGTGGTGCCTCTGAGCAAAATAAAATAAAATAAAAGATTAAACAACATAGAGATTTGGCTTATTTATAAAAAAAATTAATTTTGGTCCACGAGAAGAACAGCGAGATGAGCCAGGAGTGAAAATATAACAAAAAAAAACTGGAGAAATAACTAAATTTTACGTGCTTGGAAAGTAAAACACTGAGGCCAGAATGCAGTCTGCACAGATGCTCATTACCTACCAGCTTCCTCACGGGTGTAAACACCTGAGGAGGTAAATCAAAGCACAGATTGCAAAGTTTGGCATATTTAGCGATTGATCAGTTTGGTTCCGGCGTCAGAATTGAAAAACGAAAATGAGGACTTGAGACTTCACTTGGACGTGACTGACCTGAACATTCACGTCTGGTAAACGCCAGAAACAAAAACTAAACCTGACAGCTTCTGGCAGTTTTTAATTATCAGGTTGCTTTGAGGAAATTGTTCAAATCCTTTTTCATTTCAACATTCATTCAGACTTGTATTTTGAAATGCAACCTGCTTTTAAAGACTTAAATTTTTATTCAATTATCGATACATATGGGCTGGGAACTATGACAAAAAAATGAAATCTTAATTTCAATCCATCAATCGATTACAAAAACAGACAATTTACTTTCTTTCAATCAACTAATTGATAATGACTAATTGTTTCAGCTCCAGTCTTGACTCCCTTTGCTCCTCAACAACAAAATGTTAAAACTCTCACGTTCCAAACACCTTCTTTAAAACGCTTAAAATTATAATGTCGACGTAAATAACCCAAACAAATATGCAACACAGTGAAATTTTCAACCAAAGAACCCAAACAAGCCTCACTCCTGTGAAGCCTGTTACCTCAAATACAAATACAAACTTATAGATAGAGAGACACCTTTACAAACTGAACTGTCAAAACAACATTTGCATTAACAGGAAAGTCAGACAATTAACACAAAAGGGTTTGAATGTCTGTCACACGACGCTGCGGTTTGTGAGCGTTCATCGTGGAGAAAAATCCCCCCGATGATGACAGATATGCAAATGTCACAGATGTGGGTTAGGACTCCGTCTGACACTGTAAACTGAGCCTATTATTGCAGCTGTGACAGAGATCTGCATTTCAACAAGGCTGTTCGGGGGAAGCGGGGAGTCTATTTAAAACCACCGAATACACGTTTGCAGTCGATCACGTACGATGCAGCCTGAAATAGAGCCCTACTCATTAATCCTTCGGTGTTGGAAGATGAGCTTACGTTGTTTATCTTCAACACTCTGCTTAATGCTGTGCACGCATTGATAAACCGGTGAATGTGCTTCTTAGCTGGTGTTTTATTTATCTGCAGCACTTTTCTAAATGTGACGTACAGTATGTTAAAGTCAAAGTGGTGAAGGTGGTTTCTTCATTTGCTTGTGTTATGCGTATTTGCACTTGCTTCCTATAAAGCTGCACTACATTAAGCTCTCCTGGCCACCGTGGGAGACTTAAAATTGAATCTCAGCTGATTCCAGGGTTTCCTGCAGAATCTGATAGCAGACGCTGGCAGGAAATAAAGACAACCTTCATGAGATATAACCTTCAGGGGGAAATCACACAGCCAAGGTCACATATTTAATGATATTATTTAGCCTTTCATATAATGGCAAAAACTAATCAGTAACTCAGCAAATGATCTGTCAGTGGCAAGCTTACCATCTCCATTAACTCATTTCCTGAGTAAAAAAGTACAATCCAGTCACAGGACGGTCATAAATGTTTCTGACTGTAAACTGCGTACCTGAAGTCTTGACTCATCTGACAGAGATATATTCATATTTCTCCCAAAGAGGGAGGTGAGTTTCCTGCTTCCTTCCAGTCAAAGAGCTTTAATGAAGCTGAAAAGAAAAGTAAATCTTAAGTGCTGACTCACTGCCCCAGCTGAAGTGTTGCTGGTATTTTAAATCCAAGCCTTAGTCAAGACCGTAAACCTTTAAAATACTCTCAAGGCCACAAACACACTTGTGGCTCCTCACCCTGTCAAGTTCGAACACAGTTCGCTTCTGAAGAAGAGTGACAGCGCGCCGGCAGAGAGAAACAGGTCCTGAATCCTAAATCTTACCGCGGAGACGCTAAGCTTTGTAACAGAAATCCCCCCCGAATGACCGGCTGTCAGGTTCCCCCCCGCTGGCAGATAGTGGAGGGCTGTCGTGGTCAGAAGTGGGAGATTTATTGGCCGATGCAAATGCTTTACTCCGCTGACACCGTCGTCGCTTCAAAGTATCGCGTTCGTAAGAAGAAAAGGAAGATGTCTCTGCTGTCAACGGACCTTTTATCAACCGCTGACAGATAAATTAATGCTTCCAGTTACCAACACTGTCAAGTGGACTTAAAATACCGTCTCAACTGGCAAAGGCAGTTTCCATGGTGCTATAAAGTATAAATGTCACAAGGGGTTATCTGCAGTCACTGCCAGATCGACAGTCATTCCCAAAAGCTGAGAGTGCGTGAATACTTTTCCTCATTGTGTTTCATGTCATTTATTTCAGCAGTAATGAGGCTGATTAAACCCTATTACCTACAGAGGAAGAGGCAGGAGGAAACACCGTGACTCCAGCATCTTGTATGTGTCTGACCTTTTTGTAATGAGCTGCAGTTTGCTTTATTAATTTAGCTGATTTATTTGCAGTAAATGAATTCACATCCAGGGTGACCTTCAGTGACCAGGACAGGACTGGACTGGTTGGGACTGGACTGAAGGGAACTGATCTGAGCTGAGCCGGGTTTAACTGAACCAGACATGATTAGATTGGATTGCTGTATAACAAACTGAAATAACTTGACCTGGCATTAACTGTACTATTTAATCTAATTGGGAAGTGAGTTCCAGTAATCAGCTGGTAGGATGGAGGACGAGTGTCGACAACAACAAGACTGCTGGGATTTTACAAGGTAAATTCTAGCACAAACTTATGATGTAGAATGCTTAATTAAAACATTAAACATTTCTTCGATTTGTTTTTATTTAGGCATTTTAAATCTTACGTAAAATTCATTCATTTGAACCAAATATATAGTCAGATTCGACAGCTACAATCAGCCTGTTGAAATGTCTCAAAGCAGAACCTTCCTTATCTAATTTAGTAAGTAAATGGTGTCACAGACTAAAAATAAAACAATACACCTTTACTTAGGAAATATCTGTTTCTTGAGCTGTAAATGTTCCACTATGTTGACCAGCCAGTTTCTAACTGTGTCCGCCTGCCGCTTGGTGCTGAGCAGGTCGTGCACGGTGGGTTTCTGGAGCTTTGGAGCTGAGAACAGCAGCCTGCTGCGCCTGAAAACGACGCTACAGGAGCGGTGAGCGAACCAAAACAGTAAAGTTGTGGAGCGGACTGATAAACACTGAGCTGAGGATCACTATAAAGCCCTGTAAAGCTGAGGGGACCTTTTCATATTCTCATTTCATATACTGTTATTGTAGAAATATAGATTGTAGATTTTCCATCACTTTGTACAGCAGCCATCCACTTTACAAGCTCTGTGTGGTAGCACTTCCTGGACCAGAAAAATGTTTCTAGCGAATATAAACCAGGCAGAAACCATGTTCTCTCCCAGACATATTTAGTAAAACCAACCAGTCGTATATAAATATGATTTTTTAAGGAGACTCGGTTGAGAGTATTATAGTCAGCGGCTCTTTTACAAACATTGGTGTGCTATAATTCATTACATACAACCTGCAGCGGCTTCAAAACAACATGGATTGAGCATAAAGTTGAGGATGTCTTGTAGTAATTCGTCAAACATGTTTTATATAAATGTTTCATATACATTTATTTTCATTTTCCGCACACATTATAGTTGAGTTTCTTTCCATATGTTGCTTTTTCCTCATTTGTCTTGCAGGCTACTTTGATGTATTATCAGTAAAACACTCCAGGCTGTTTTGACAGCTAATGATATTTTCAATCATCCCAGTGAAGAAGTTTTGCTCTGGGATGTCGCCGTGTTCTGCATATAATCCAAAAACCTTTAAAATCTTCTCTGACCATCCTGGAAATGTCACAGTTCCTACTAAGGATTAGCAAATGAAACCACATTTAGACCTTGTGATTACTCCTAAAAGCTGCAGTGCTCTCTCACTGCTGCTTTGCTTATTGAATTGTTCTGCAGAAAGAAGCCTGCTGTGTCTGCTGCAGAGGAACAGCGGTTTGTTAAATGTGCTGCTGTTCCTCAGCTCAGTCGGACCTCGGGGTTCAGCACTTGGGGGTCTTTTTTGTTTTTGGGGACAAAATAAACAATCAGGGTTTTCATTCCTCAGTTCCTCCAAATGATCTAAGTGATAACGTCGCTTTACCTTTATTTACCTGAAAGGAAAGCTTTGCTGAGCTGGTTCGCAGTGTCTGCCTGTTTCACATCAACACCAAAGAGTTGGTCCATTTCATTTCATAATATTCACTTTCATTATTAAAAAAAATAATGAAAAGGTTTAAAAATGTCACATTTAATGGGCCGAGCAGCTGGAGTCGTACCTTTATTATTATTATTATATGAAATGAACTAAACGCGTTCAGCAGTGGACTCTACAGGAGAGGAAGTGATAAAGATCTGCTCACGCCTGCAGGTTGTGGAGGGTCTGTTGACGCCCGAATCATGTGGACGAGATTAAATTATGTGGGTGAGATTAATCCTGCAGTGGCGTATGTGCAGTTGCTGGAATGCAGATGCGTTTAAGATCTGCATAGCAAGGGAGAATTTGTGCTGACGGCTTTACAATGCTCCACTGACTGTGGTACAGCAATGCAGATAAACTCCCTGCTCGAATCCTATCTCACTCCATCGCTCCCTCCTTTCTCCCCCTTTTCCCTTTTCCACAAGTTTTTCACCTGACAGGACTCTCTGCTACCCTCCTTAACTCAATTTTCTCCTCTACTCACCAGACATTTCACTACAATCCTGTCTTTTTTCCCCACATCCATCAGTAATTTCCTGTCCAACCCACTATTTCTTTGCAGGCTTTACCTTCATTTCCCTCCAGCCTGAACACTGTGTCCCTTTTATAACTCCCCCCGATCTACCCTCATCTCTTTGTCTCCCACCTGCTTTTACACCTGCATTTTGTGCATGTATCTATTTGTAACCACTCAACATTTCTCTCTTCCTTCTTATCTTTCTTCTTCAGAAATCTCTCTCCAGCCTCAACATCCTCATCTTTCACTCTCTGCGTCTGTCAGATGTTCTGCTCTATTTTCTGTCTCTTGTTTCCAGCCTCAGAAAATAAATAAATAAAAAAAACACTCCATCTTGAATGGCTACTCCTCATAAGTCTCATCTTTCCTCTCTTTCCGTCTCATTGCCTTTATCTTGCCGTTCCCATCTTGTTTTCCCCTTGGCTGCAGTAGAAACAATTCTCCCCGACTCTCCACATCTGTCCCTCTCTCCTCTCCTCTTGCGTTTTTTAAACAGTGGTGGTTGTTTATAGTGAGTGTAGAGCATCAGTACCACATCATCATATGTTGCCCCCCTTGCCCCCCAAAACTCCTCATCTGAATCTTCTTAAAAAAGAACAAATCGTACTTTACAAGCATAACATGCAACTAACAAATGGATGTGGAGGAGGTCAGTGTCAACTCACATGAGCACAAAGCTTTCACATTAAAGGGTTGAGACACACTGGTAGCATGGGGTCCCATCATGCGGCGTGTGTCATTTGATGCTCACAGCACGCACCAGATGTACTTCAGACAGAAGCAGTCGAGTGGAGTAAGTGCTGGGAAAAAGCACAGGGACGTATACTGATGCAGCACAGCGTCGACCTGCAGTGAGGCCGCTCGCCGCCAGCAGCGCGTCACACAAACACACGGCAGACAATGAACCTCCGAGAGGCGATTCAAGTCTCCCAGCGGCGCGACGTGAGGACCAGAGGTCAGCAGGACGCAAACTCCCTGCGACATCGGGAGCGACAACCTGCAGACAACCAATCATGGTGACGCAGAGCTGTTAGCAGCTGAGCGGTTCGTTCTGACTCAACTACGTGGAAACACTAGGAACAAATGTGGGGAAATCCGATCATGGCGGTTAACGGGGGACTCGTGGAATAAAAGAACAACCCTTTGGAATTGGTTTGAATGGCTTTTATCGCTGCATTTTAGCATCTATTTCAAAATGTTCACCGACCTCTCCTCTCTTATTGGTGGAGGCGTAACGGTGAAATTTCATCTTTATATCAAACTATTAAATCCAAAGATCCTTAAAGATCTAGTGAATGTAAAAAAAATTAAAATACAGATACAGTTCAAGGCGATAAATAATATTCTTTATGTTTATTATTAACTAACTAACCAACCTGGTTGTAATAGTTACAATATAAAGTAAAATACTGAATCCTGATTAGGAGTCGTGTTGGTTAAAATGCTGCAAAAACAAAACAAAACAAACCAAACCAAACCGATGCAGCTGCAGGTGGAGAAAACAAGTTGCTCCTGTTTACAGCCGCTGCACTGGTTGGCAGCAAATCATCGAGGAGATTTTATGATCCTTGTAGTAGCCGTTAAAGACTTTGAGGGACTTGGCTCTGAGTGTATTAATGACCCGCCCGCTGCTCTGACTTCCTGCCAAACTCCCCTCAGATCCTCCGACTCTGTTCCCTAAACCCAAACTAAATCCAGGACTTCCAGTGAAGTCGGATCGGCCGGCAGCAGGAAACACACTCGGCTTTAAAACACAACATGAGGACTGTTATTATTAGCCTCAGTTTGGTTTGTTTTATCTTCCCCTCTTTTCTTGTGCATTCCTGTTGTTGTCTCATTTATTTCTCACTATTTTCGGATATTTTACTGACTAAACAAGACTCGATTAATGTACAAAATAATCAACACATTATCTGATGATGATTATACTCATTAGCTACAGCCCTCGCAGACAGCAAAAGCACTTTGTTACTTCCCACCACTGCATTTTGGATCACGCATGTACCGTAAAGAGGGAACATTTTTACTTCCCATTACCTTTTTAATTAAGAACATGTATCAGCGGCAGACATTAAATGTACATCTAAGGGCCAAAGAGCAGCAGAAAACAGTGGAATAAGCAAAAAGTGTCCCGTCGTCTTCAGCCACTCAGCAATAAAGCTGGAGGTCTAATGAGAGAAAGTGCTGCGAGCAGAACTTCAGAGCCAAGCGGTTACTGCTTTATTATACGTGGGTGGTTCTCTCTCGCTCATCTTTCTTCCTCTTCTTAACTCTCTCCCCATCTTCCTCTCCTCTTCTTCTACGGACAACCTCTCCGTACCTTTTCTCTCTGCTCCTGACTGTCCTCCTTCCTCCTTTTACTTCACCTCTGTGCTTTCACTTCCTGGTCACAAGCAGCTTCTACAACGATAAGGCTTAAACGTTTCCATAAATGCATAAATAACCAGGCCCCTCGGGTGCTCGGTGACATGGTGAAACCTCTCCAGGGTTCTCAGTAACTCAGGGTCTATATGGGTAATTGTAACACGTCCAACATAAAGCATTATTTTAGACGGATGTTTCTCCCTGTGGCGTCAAACCCTCCAAATCAAACTACAACAAAGCACACAGTTTGTAACCGTCCTAAGGCTAGAAACCCTGTGGTATGTGCTTTGGTCCATGTTATGTACCCTATAAAAGGGAGTGTAAGATAAATACATTCTTCCTTCTCTTCTCCTCATCCCTTATTCATCTTGTCTGTCATTTCACCCTCTTTTTATCTTTCTCTCCTCCGTCACCCTGAATATACTCTATCTGCCACCTCATCTTTTTCTAATCTTTACTCATGTTTTCACCTCGACTGCTCACTCTCGTTCTCCTCTCTCCTCTTCAATCTCCTCTTCATCCACTACACTTTGACTATTCCTTCATTCATCCCTGCATTATTCCCCCATTACTTTAGCCATTTATCTCACCCTCTCTAACTCCACTCCATCATCCCGGTGCCCTCTGGTAGTTTTCTCTCCAGCCGTCTCGCTCCATCCTTCCTGTACTTCATCAAACTCCTTCCCTCTATCTTTTCCTCCCACTTTCTCTCTGGGTATCGCTCACTGCCTCGAGAAAGTCTAATATGTTTTCAGGTTATAATTTTTGCTAAATCCATTTCCTCTGCATTTGAAAACTCGGTCTCTCTTTCCCTCTAGTTCCCGTGTATTTGGTTCTTCCTCGTCATTGATGTTTCTCTTCATCTCCGTGTTTCTCTCTGTTTCTCTTTCACTCTATAAACTCTCCCGATCTTGCATTCTTCTCACAACCTCAACCGTCTTCTCCTTCCTCTCTTTCTCCCCCTTCTTCTCTCACTCCTTCTCTCCCTCCTCCATTCCCCCAGGACTGCCTGTCTTCCTCCCTCCCCTCCCTCAATCTTGCCCTTTTCCTCCTGTCTATAAAGAGATGTGTTTGCATAAAACAGAGAAGGAAGGAAAACATACCCGAAACTAAATATACCATGGTGCATTGTTCTATTTGATATATTTAAAGTACGTGTTAGATAATATGAGCCGTTTCTACTCTAATCAGGAAATTATGACAAACCTTTTTGAAGTATTGAAATACATGTTTTAAGTAATTATTCTTTCGATACAGTTGTTATATTTCAGGTCATGATGTGTAAATCCTGGTCTGTCAACAAGTCCCAACATGCTCTCTGGAAACAAAACTAAAAAAACATTAGATAAAAGCTCCCAGAAATCTCAAATATAGACACAAAACAGGCAAATCAGGTACAAAAACAGTAATCTCAGCGGCCGCAGGACAGCCTAAACACAACATAATCAGAGTAAAAGGATGGAAGTGGTGATGGTAATGACAGAGCGCCCAAACCGTAATCAGGTAAACATCACTTGAGAATTCAGACCCTGCTGGGCGACGGCTGCAGGAATGCGAAAACATCAAATTAGAAATGTTGTGAATTAGGGGATCTGCACACTGACAGAAGCACTGTGGCACAACACGCATTCAAGTCACAATGTTACCTTACTTTAAGTCACAGCGAAACAGCAGTTAGAGCATGTTCACTTTCAGTAATGTGACACATTTCCATGTGAAACAAGGACACAGACTATCTCTTGGCATTTAAAGACTTTAAAATGGACTGGTGGTTTGTACTTCTTTACCTGCAGCAACACGGCCACACAAATGTGAAGTCCTAGTGCCCCCCCCCGCCCCCCCCCCCCATTGATCCTCAGGCAGAAATAATCTTTTCCCACTTTAGTAACAAGGGCAGCTTCAGGTCCTAGCAGCCATCCTGTGACTCTACACTATTAATGTACGACGTAATGAAATGAAATGACAAATACAGCTACGGGGCAGAGGTAGAATAGATTTTCTTTTCTAATGGGAGCGATTGGAAGAAGAAGGGAATTTAAGAAGGAGGATCATAGATTACAGGACGACAAGGAGAGGAAGATAAAAAGGGGAAGTTAAAAAAAAAGAAAATGGGGGAAAAGTCACCCACTTGGTTGGAAAGAGGTTTTGATACGCACCAAGAAATCCAAATCTTCAAGACTCTCAGTTCAGTTTTTATTTCTTTTGAGTGCACTGACTCATTTGAAACATTTCTACTTGTTTGTTTCAGCTCTGAAAAAGGAAGTTAAAAAGCATAAAGAGGGAAGTGAAAAGTGTGAAGATTGATGGGTAAATATAGGAGGAGAAGAAAGTGTTCGTCAAACAAGAGGGTGAAAGAGGATGGGGAAGAGGAGGAAGGAGAAGAAGAATCTTAATGAGTGCTTCACATGTTCAGGAGAGATAACCCCTGCTCTGCTGTGTTGTGTTCGAGGACTGTAGAGCTGCTTTGATGAAAAAGGGCAAAATAGGTGAAAGGCAGGGCGGGGGGGGGGATCTTAATTGGAATCTTAATCAGTCCCCAAACAACTTCGACCCTGAGAATCTAACCTGCGGAGCCTGAATCTGCGCCGCTCCGGTCGCAGAGCTGCAGCTTCTGGTGTCGGGCGTTTGCCAGCGGGGAGGTTTGGCAGGAACAGGGGTGGGATTCAGCATGCGGACAGGAAATCCGATTGTTAACCCTCGGCTGAGCACACATGCTGAGCAAATTCTTACGCTTAGTGAAGCGTCCGTTAGAGCCAGAAGAGGCCCAGAGTTTTGGCTCTTATCGAGATGATCATCGCTGCGTCGTGTTGGACAGATCGGGGATGGGAGTTTCCATTAGAGAATCTTATTCAGGGTGACTTGCAGTGGAGTCAGCGTGCAAAAACACCCTAATATTAGTAAAAGATTCTTTGATTTAAGTCTTATTCAATAGGATGTTCTTGGTTCAAAGTTACAACAAATCCAGACATTAGAATTGCTTAAATAAATGTAACTTTAGCATTTAGAAATCTGAGCTTCGATTCTGACGGACGTTTGTCCTCAGTTCAGAGTTTGTTTAGCCCAGTAAGGGCTACGTTACATAAAACCATTGTTTCAACAGTATTATGATGATAATATTTTAATGTAAAGTTACAAGTTAAGTTATTAATTGTTTTCCATCTTCTTCATATATGTTTACAATCTATGTGTAATATTGTCATCCGGATTTTCCATTTTGTAATTTACTTTTTTACTTACTTAATTTTGGTTTCCACCATTGTTGCTTTTTATTACCAGTTTAAGTTAGTTTTAGGGTTATTTTGGGGGAGTTTTATCTTATTTATATGCTGCACAGATTGTGATTCTGGGCTTCATATAAATAAAAATGGCTTGTCTTAAAGCAGTTTGTGCAGGTTAGATAAAAGCCCCCAAAAGCCTCCTAACAGCGTTTCACCACGCAAAATGACAGAAACAACACGGTGGAAAACAAACAGGCTTCACAGAACATGTAAACAGCTTTTCTTCTCATTTAACCTCTGTTTAACGGGGTGCGTTAATTACAAACAAACTTCTCTTTCACAGCCCCGGCCTGGCACGAGGCAGAAGGAGAAGAAGAAAACGAGACAGCAGAGAAAAATCTGGCAAATAAAACTATGTTGGCAGATGATGCAATCCTTTGTTGTGTAACGCTCTAAATATAGAACCAAAAGGCATTCGGCTTTTGGGGAGACGAGACCGCCAACTGAACTGAAAATATCTCAACCCGGGTGCCACCTAAAATCCTGGGAGAGCCTCTGCCTGTGTAATCCCTCTATCCCCCCCTCTTTTCTTCTCCGTCCGTCCCTCCTTTTCCTACCCGCCGCCTTTGGTTTTGTTCCACCGCGACTAATTTCACCACCCTTCACTTCTCCTTCAGATTCTCCGTTCATCCCTTTCTCTTCTAATCCCACTTCCTCTCTTCTTTTCTCCTTCTTCGCCTCCCTCCTGCTATTCTTGTAATCTCTCTTTCCTCCAGTCCTTCACCTCACTTTCAATTCATCCATCCATCCTGAGGGCTTCTCCGTTCATCCCATAATCCCTCTGGTGGCCTCCTCTTCTTTTTCTCTTAAACTTTATACTTCTACATCTTTCTTCCACTTTGATTTCCAGACTTTTATTCGTCCTCTCTTCTTCCTCTGTCTCTTGCTTCCTGTCATCTTTCACCTCTCCCTCCTTCATCCATCCTGCCATCTGCTATCTGTTCCCTCCTCACCTCTCTGTCTTCTCCTCCCTCCATCCTTCATCCCTTCTCCTCATCTGTCCAGCCGTCCCCTCTTCTCCTTTTCCTCCTTCATAAATCCTTCATTCCTCTACCTTTCTCTTTCATCCCTTACTCTGTCATGTTTTATGATTATCCCCCAAAACCCACCCTTTCTCCCTTTCTTCTCCTCTTTTCTATCCATCCTCTGACCTGTCATCCGTTCAGCCCGTGTTGGATTTAATTAACATTCCCTTCCTCTTCCTCCATTTTTTTCTCTCCTCCTTTCACCCTCCTTTTTTCTTACATGTTATGCATTTTGTGGATGCCTTCACTCAGAGGTCACGTCACTCAAACTAAACACGGCTCGCAGCGACGTCAGTGTTTTAATAAAAACACCTCAGACTTGACAAACGACAAAAACCCTCTGACAGAAGAGCGGAGTAACTCTCGTTCTCGTCACCAAATCTCTCCGCTGTTATTTAGATTCTGTTGCACGCCGTCCTTCGTAGTGATTGAGTAAGATTTAATTAAAAGTCTACTCATCTGTTTATTCAGTGCTTCAGCCAGTTCCTGATGTGACATATTTCGGTTATTTTGGCTGGAAAAGTAAAAAAGAAATGTTGGCAGTTGATTCTTTTTCCAGTTGGCACGAAAGACAAAAAGTTAATTTTGGATGCTGGTGGTGGAGCTCTAGATGAGTCGCTTTAAAAGCTGCCTTGATCAGAAAGTGAGCGCAACTTGGACCGAAATGTAGCTTTTAAAAAGAGGAAATTTGTGTGTTTTAAGCTGCAGCACATGCATGAAAGGGGAGTTTTCAGTCTCTAATTACTTTTACAATCAACTGGCAATCTGGACACCCTTAGATCAATTTAACTTGAATCAGTCAGTGACTTCCTGGTCCAAGCAGCAGCCAGTGATGATCTTCCAGTTACAGGAAAACAGGAAGACGTGAAAGTAGCAGGACGCTACAGAAAAAACAGCCAGTGAGGAAAAGTCCCCTCAGCTTATGGGCCGGCCACGCCAGCGTTTAAAATGGCAATTTCAACTTTGTTGATCTTTGACACGGATACAGCCACTGTTGACCAACAACTAACTGTATTGACAGTGCTGACCTTTGATGGAAGCGAATGCTGGCGAGTCCAGAATGGAGGAAGCAGTTGTATCTGACTAGCTGTGTTGGACCATTCACGTTTATTTAACCTCCTCTGTCGGAGATGAACTGCTCCACAAAAGAGGAAGACAAGAGTTATATAAACTGTGTGACCATTATGTATGTAAGAGGAGGGAAAAGCGGGGGTTAATCGGGGCCCAGCAGCTCATTTGTGGCCCCCTCGCAATGCAACAGGTGCAGTGTGTAGAGAGCAGGCAGAAGAAGCAGTGGTATAATTACAACGTGAACAACCAGAAATACGGCGTTCACCCAATAACTACGGAGTAATAGCACTTCAAAGCACCAGGAATACAGAATAACAAACGTATACACAATTTTACAAAGCAAATTTAAGTAAAATATGTTCCACTCCTCCTTCCTTCCTTCATTTTTTCCTGCCTTTAATTTAGTCTTACGTAATTATACGATGAGCTATAATTGAATTTGTTGCGCTACATCAGTCTTCTTAATTGGCCTGGTCTCCATGTTTCAGTGTGTGTGCGTGTGTGTGTGTGTGTGTGTGTGGAGGTTTATGCGGCTCTGCACGCAAATGTCAGGCTGAAAGAGTACCGCACAAGTATCGGTACGAGTGTGTTTGTAAGTGCGTGCTGTGTGTTCTCTAATCAGTGAGTGTAAGTGTGCCCTGATCTGCATCATTGGACCTGGCATTAAAAGAGTGAGACGCACACACACACACACACACACACACACACACACACACAGTGATACACGGAGGGAATTTTCTTAAACGGTGATAAATTGAGCTATTATCACATCTACGTGAGGCGACAGGGTGTGTAGTTTTTTTGCATTTGTGTGTGTTAGGAGAAGTGAGGACGCTTGGGATTGAAGTAACACCTTTAAATTCTTAGCACATTCAAGTGTGTGTGTGTGTGTGTGTGTGTGTGTGTGTGTGTGTGTGAGAAAGAGAGACAGACAAAACAAAACCGATGCTCCTTGTAAAAGTGGCTGCTGCTGCTTTCCCAGTATTCACAAACTCTCCCTCTCTCTCTCCCTTCCTCCCTCCCTCCCTCCCTCACAAACACATGTCTCTCCTGGTGCTTAGTCATGACAGGAGGAGGCAGAGGGGTCGCCATGGAAACACAACTCGGAGTCGACCAGTCAGGCGGCAGCGGTGGTTTATTGCAGCAGCAGGTTAAAGGTTAAAGCAGCGGGTTTCTGTTTGTGTGCTCGATTCCCCGGCTCGTCGGCTGTCACTTTTCATTAGAAATTTGAACTTTGGTTTGTTCAAATTGAAAAACAGACCGGTTGAAGTAGCTTGCCTTGTGGTCCAGCGGAGGGCGCTCTTAAAATTCACTATCAGCTATCAGACCTAATGCATCAATTTACATTTTCTCGTTGTTCTACCTAAAACAGACTTTTTTTTTTTAAATCCTTTTCAGGGACCTTTGTGTGTAATACTCTTCCTCTTTTATATGGCCAAGAGTTAAGAGGAATGGTTTTATTGTACTGCATAGAAGACAAGTTGTATTCCCATAAAGAGCTGTAACTAACAATTATGGTTCAATTAATCTGACGACCAGTTAATTGAAAAAAGAAAAAAGTGATAATTGTGGATCACAATTTCCCTAGAGATATTTCCCTGAATCCTAACATAATGTCTTGAGATTGATTGTTTAGTACGACCAACAGACCGAAACCCAAAGATAATGAGTTTAAAATCAAACAGCTGGAGAAGCTGGAAGTGTAAGAGGTTTTGGGATTTTTGCGTGAAAAAAGGAAACTAATCAAATAGTTACCGATAAATGTTCTCCCTATTTATTATGCGACTAATCCTTTCAGCTCTAATTCTGAATAATATGAAAATATGCCTTATTTGTAATCATCTGAATTTATATCAATATGGTAATTAAAAACACAGGAACAGGAACATTAATATCTGAGTGTGAATAATGGACTGAACTCACAAGAACAATATAAAGCAGTGAATGTTCTTCCAGCCCAGTAAAAAGTAATTTTTAAACTTTTTTTGAGCTTGTCTCTACAGTTCAGCACCATGGACAGCTCAGCAACACATATGTTGTCCGTGTTTCTTATTTATTTCATTTTACTTTGAGTATTTGTTGCAATTAAAACTACAACAATGTAGCCATAAGTTTATAAGCTGGTCCACACACTTCCTGGGTTGGACTTGGCCCCTTAGCTCGAGACTGTTCAAGACTGTGGAAAGAACAATTATATATGGTGATGCTCACATACTTTTGGTCATAAGTGTAAGTAAAACCAACTCCTTCATATCTCGTCTTTTACCAGCAGTTAACCTCGGTTTCTTTTAACTTTTAAAGATGATTCTCTTTAACAGAATAGTTTTTTAGTTGTCTAAAGTTGAATAAAGGGGGAAAAAACTGTCAATGAAAGGAGTGTTTATGTAAGTAATGAACCGAACATATAAGTGTAACAAGGCTGAACATGTCAGTGAACTTGTTTACACACTCCCTCACTCACACACACACACACACACACACACACACACAGGCAAATGTCCATAAAAACAGGCCACGGGCTAATTAGTCTCCCATACACACAACCTGTGTGAGTGTGTGTGTGTGTACGTGAGAGTGTGTGTGTGTGTGTTGGGTTAATTAGTCAGGAAGATGGCAGGCAGACGTTAGGCGGCTTCCTTTGATCTGATGCACCTAAGTACTTCCCGGAGATACACACACACACACACACACAACAGAGATGACAATAACAGGTTTTATTGTGACGTCTGCACTCAAGTCTCGAGTTAACACACACACACGCACACACATGTGCACAAACGCACACATAAACACACACCGTATAAAAGATTCCACATTCTGTTATTGTTACTCTGACAGCAGAAGAACAACAGACTTTCTAATTATGGACCTCTCACATACACACTCAGAGTTACACTACAACTGTGTCCAGAGTTACCTAACCTGTGTGTGTGTGTGTGTGTGTGTGTGTGTGTGTGTAAATTTACAGTGCAGCAGGTCAAAATGAAGGGCAGCAAAGCACTTTGCACTTAAGAGTTGAATCAAGTGAAATGAGAAAAAGACGGGGTGAGAGAATCCAGTCGAGAAGGAGGGAGAAAAACAGAGGGAGGGAGGGTGAGAAACTGAGGGAATAAGGGAAGGAGAGATTTTAGGGAAATTTTAGGGAGACGGAAGGAGAGAGTGACCGGAGAGAAAGTCAGACGGAGGCGGAGATGTTCGGCTTGAAACGTGGTCATGAGCCACCGTTCCCCTCATCCTCTCTCTCATCAATCTTCTTCATTTTTTCTGTCTCTGAGCCTTTTTTTAACGCTCTCTCCGGTCTCTGTCCATCCCTCACTCCTCCTCCTGTCTTCTCCTTCTCCTCCGTCATCTCTTATACTCCCACCTGCCATCCCCACCTCTCTTTCCCCTCCCTTTACCTAGAATCATAACTTCACTGGATATTTCGGCTATAATTCAGTTTTGGGTTCGATGACATTAAATCAAATCCTTTCAGATCCCATATAAATGATTTAGCTTTAGATTATTAAAGAACTAAACTTCTCTCAGGTAGATTTTACATTCGTTATTTGCTGTTCAGTTAAAATACTTGTTTGGTGTATTGCTCAAATTCTCCAGAAGAGCTTCAGAGTTTCTGAACTTACTTATCAACTACTAAGTTGAGAGACACGGTCAGCTCTGATTGGTCGGGGTACAACGTGTACTTTAATACTTAATTTCTTTATAATTCAAACGGCGATTTAGCGCCTAGAAGATATTTTACATTTCTTGCTGCTTCACTCACATAAAGGCAGCTGATCAACCAGGCAGTTAGAGAGCTCAATTTAAGATGCACAAAGATAAATAATACGAATAATTAGCTCTATACATCATCAGCATGAGTGCGTCATGACAGTGTGAACAGTCTGTTCCTGTTACAGCGGAGAGGCTGCGTGATGGATTTTCTACACGGTGCTGATGGTTGTTTTTCATACCTTGATCCGTATCAGCTTAAGTGACTCTTAATGAAGTGTGTTTTGAGATTACATTCTCTCTTTCTATCTCTCTTTCTCTCCCCCCTTCTGTCTTTCCTACATAAGTAAAGCGACGTGGTCTTCTCTGTCCATTAAGTAGCTATTAGCCCGGTGGAACTCATTACAGACTCTGCTGGCAGGCAAATGACAAAAACATCAAATCCTGATCGTAAAAAGCCACCGAGCGATGAGGAGAGGCTGAGGAGAAAGAGAGTTATCAAGGAAAAAGAGAGACAGAAGACAGTGGTACCGAGTCAGCTGTCCTTTTACAGTCTGTCTACGTTCCTGTCAGACTGCGGCTGTCAAAATGTCAAAATAAAATTGCCCTGCCGAGACAGAGGAAAGCATATTGAGTTCTGAATGAAGCTTTTTCCTTCTTAAAACGATATCAATGTGGAAAAATTGATTGGCAGTTAAAGATATTTGAGAGAATATTTAATTCAAGTCACAAAATAATGACTTTCAAAGCTTGTTTCTTTGAAATTATAGAAACAATAAATAAGGGTTTGCTCCCAAATATACCGGCATTTCTGTAAATTAACTTTGCTTATGCAAAGAAAATGAGATACTGTAGGCAGGAAGGGAGAGGTGGGATAGAGATTAAAAACACAGGAGGGGATGAGAGACAGAGACAGAGGAGGAGACAGATGGAGGAGATTCACTTCCTCCTCCAATGTGAAAAACAGTCCTTAATAAGAGCCCTTCCAGGCTGAAACTGTGAATATATCAGCACGTCTTTGCTTCAGTGACATGGGAGAAAAAAAAAGTCTAAATATTCATGGGTGAGGAAGAAACTGCCAGATAAACGTCTGACTGCCACTTGAAGAAGAGACACCGAGTCAGTGAGTCATTTAACTGTTCACTCGCTGAATTAATTTTCTTCAATTTCTCAGAAGCGGCCAACACTTTAGGAAAACATTAACTGTTAATGTAGCAAGTGTAATGAAAACTTTGAAGATGAACGCTGGTAAAGCAGAGCGAAACGAAGAGAGAGAATCACAATGAGTGAAAGAGACACATGAAGCTCTGATATCTCACATTTCAGAGTGTTTTAACATGAAATTCAATCCAAAAGACCAGCAACCAAACAAGGATGTTGGAAAAACAAAGTGGACGTGACAGGAGAGTGAGGAGGTTACGCTCAGTTATTACCCTATATTATTATATTAATATAAATGGGGTGGACAAAATAATATAAAACACCTTTCATTTTAACACAATACTATTCAACAGCACCACAAATCCTCCAAATGACCATAAAGTAGATTTTTAAAGCAATCACAAAAACATCAAATACGACCTTCATAAAGGTATCATTTATTGCTGTGCTGTTATATTTGACTGCGTGACCTAATCAACTGGCGACTAATGGTATTTTTCCCCTGAATGCATCAGACCAGCTCGGCTTGTTTGTTGAAGATCGTACCGTCACATCTAGCCCATAGCTGTACTGTGGTACCAATACTGAAGCTACACACACAGTACTATACTTATAAACAATTTTACAAAAACCCGTTTTTATTCACCAAAAGAAACCAACGTTCTCAAATGTTAAATACTTCGCCTGAATTAAATAATGGCAAATTTGCTTCATTTGATTTAAAACAGAAGTCCTCTAATCAAAGAACAAGTAAAGAAGAAAATTAATCTCAGCAGCTTCTTTACTTTAAAGTGCTTTAGAAATGTCGCTTTAATGTGATTTAAACATGTGTGATGAGCTTCAGTGTACAAACAGGGAGGCTATCTGACCTTTAAAACCTCTCTTTATGATTTGACATCTCTCATCCATCCACATGGATCCATGCTGTTCAACATTCATAAAGACATGTACATACTTCAAGCTGCAACATCAAATTACAAAAAACAGACTTTTACAAAAAATCAAGTCAATGAACTGAAGCCAAGTCACAGCAGGCGTCGCCTAATCTGGAAATGGTGGACGCCAAATGTTCCCGTACAGGAGAAACCAAACCAAACCTCAAACTGAACAAGCACTGATGTAAAAGACAAAAAGACGGAGAAGAAACATAAGACGAGATGAGAGGAACTAACGGGAGAAAATGAGAGAGAAACAAAAAGAGGAGGGAGGAACAGGAGGATGTGATATCTGACAGCGCTTCCTTTCCCCGAGGGTCGGCACTCGTTGCCGCGGCTCCCTAACGACCGCGGCTGTCATGGTTACCAGCATGGCTGTCCTGACAACAAGCGTGGCATGTCATACAGCGCAGCGCCGTCTGGGGACAATCTGTCTGGGTATGATACATCACACACACACACACACACACACACACACACACACCACACACACACACCACACACACACACACACACACACACACACACACACACACACCACACACTGACATGCATGCCAAGAGGAACACACAGACACTCAGTGAAATGAAGCGCTGAAAATGACACAGATGCTCTACATACAAACCCTAACACACACACATACACACACACACACACACACACACACACACACTCAGCGTGAACTACAGATGCTGAAACACAAACAGAAATATACACACCAAATATAGATTTGCAGTTACACACACAGACCGCAGCACTTGAATACATTAGCACACACAAACACACACACCCACACACACACACACACACACAAACACACATTTACAGGCTGTACAGACTCACACACATACATGTACACACACATATTTTAGCATGCACTGAAAGGACAAACATAAGCAAAAACACACGCATCCAAAATATACACACACACTGATGTGGACGTCCAACACTGACAAATGTCACTAACCCCCCCCCCCCACACACACACACAAACACACACACACAACCGTGCATGCGTCCTCTGCAGTGCTCGAGTGTGTCTGTGTGTAGACAGAAATACACAAAAGCATTAATATTAAAACATGCAGTAAGAATGACAGATTCTCTCGCTCCCGCTCCCCGACCTGCTCGCTCGCTCTGGTCATGTGATCTAATCAGAGCTAATGTGTTGCTGTAGCGGCCTCGGAGGGCTGTCCATCAGTCAGACCGACCCGCTGAACACACCGCCGAGGCTTCCTTCCCGGGGGGGGGGGGGGGGGGCACACGTGTTGGTGCACAAACACATAAATAAGGCACAAACACACACATACTGCTCGAGATAAAATGAAATGGTACTTAGAAAGCAAACATAAAACCTGAAGGCAACACACTGTCTGTGTGTGTGGCTGTGTGTGTGTGTGTCTGTGTGTGTGTCTTTCTATGAAGTTTGATTATTAGAGTTATTGGTATTGATCCAATCTCCCCTCTGCAGCTCTGGGATGCACATTTTCCCTCCTGCAGAGACACAGCATTTGCCTTTCAGATGTTGAGTTCAGGGACTCGTCGTCGGTGTGGGACACTGGAGGGATCAAACGTGACATTTGATCGACACGGACTAATGACTGGTTGGAAATAAACGTTTGTTTCATCAGTGTCTGATACATCAGGATCTTTGAAGTTCTTTTTTTATGACGTTCACCAAAGAATACGTATTTATTTTGTTATACTTTTTTAATATTGACACATTTGGCTGCTTTTTTCTTTTATGTTCTTCTTCTCATTTTGTTCTCTTGATTCTGTTTTGTCCATTTCTTGTTCATAAAAAAAAGAAAGAAATGATTAAACTACAGCGTTTGTGCAGCAAAAAGGTATTTCTGAAATGTGATTTTTACCCTGACATTTGTATCATTGATTTTTTATTTGCATCCAGTTAGTTACATTTATAAAATTCAAGATTGTTTTTGTATTATTTATTTATAAAAAACAACCCTAAACATATGGTAAATGTACTGGCTGAAAAGAAGAACTGAATTTATATGATTGTTTGGTTTAATAAACCGTGTTTTCTTCACACCACCTTCTCTTATTATTCATAGCAATTTGCATGACAACAACATGGATGACAAACAGAGTATTTTCTCCTTTAATCAATTGATAACAGAGTGATATGCTGAACATTTTCCTGAAAGAGGACAAACAGAGATTGTTTGACCTTTTGTTCCCGTTTAAATGTTCCCCTGAGGCCTGAATAAATATGATCTGTCACAGGGCAAAAAATTCATCTCCTCCTTTGACTCATTCACCCCTCCAGCTGTAAGGTTAATATGTGTGTGGAGCTCAATCAAATTTCACAACCGGTGACAGAAGCTGAGAATGTTCTCACAATAATGTAAAAATACCATTAAGAAAACCAATCGAAACAATTCAATTGGGACATTTGTTCAGATTTCTTCAAGTTTTGACCTCTGTAGCTACACCAAACTATGCTGCAAAACATATATATATAATATATTGTTACATTGCTATTTACCCATAATAATATCAAATGACACAAAGGTCACTGAGAAAATGGTTTGACTGAGTTTTTTTTAAGTTGGGCTGCAACTAACAATCATTTTGATTAGCAAATAATCTGAACGCAAAGGTGACATTTTCAAACTGCTTGTTTTGTTTGGCCAACAGTCCAAAGCCCAAAGATTTTCAGTTCATGAACACACAAGAGAAAGGAAGGAAGCGCAACCATACAAGTGAGAAGCTAGGGAATAAGGGAATGTGAGGTCATTTTCAATTTTCTGCTCATTAACTAATCGATTCATTAATTGTTTCAGCTCTAATTCAAGGGACAGCTTTTAACTGTCGTTTGAAGTGCCTTGTTTTGTGATTGTTTCCAAAAAATTATCCATGTATGTGAATCTAATGCAAACTGATGTCAGTTAACGTGACTTGAAAGCCTGCAACAGAGGACGGGTTCTGGTAGATGAACTGCGGGGATGTGTCGAATCAAAATCTGCTGCCGGTGGACACCTGTTATATCATGGCAGATGGTGGAGCAATAACAAAAAGCTTTAAGAAGAGAATAAGAACATTTTCCCAAAGAAAGAGGGTTTGGTCTCAAGTTAAGACGAAGAATGCGTTGGTTAAGTTAGAGCTAAACAGCAGGCACGCTGCACAAGGAAGTTTTTTACTCAAAAAAGTATTTTGATTTTACTTTTTGTTTTGTTTATTGTTGTCTCTGATTAACTTGTATTGTATTATTGACTGCTGTGCCACTGTTATGTTCAATTATAAACTCCTGGTTCACATTTACACAGTGTGTGTAAAATCTAAAGATAAATCGTTCTTTAGTCATAAGTATATGCAGTAGGGGATTTGAGGAGGGATGAGGGTGGGTGCAATCCCCCTTGTTAACCTGCCAACTCATTGATCCTTTATCTGACAGACGGCTGGGCCACACTGCCTGCCTCTACCTGTGCGTGGCGGCTGCCTCGCTGTGGTGTCCACGCAGACATCGCTGCTGCTGCCAGGCCTGTCTTTCTACACTTTACCTTTGATAGTGGCCATCAATAAAAGCATTGTTAACAAATGAAGCGATTAAGTCACCTAATGACCTAATACACAGCATGGTGTCTCAAAATAAATACACAGTTCATGACATTGCATCTCTTAACATTAAGAATTCAATCCACAGTACAGCCGAGTTTAAATATAGCCACGAACAATACAGACTTCTGCACGTTTCTGGTTTGAATTATGCATCAGACCCTCATGAAACTCAGATGTGTTCTGGTGGGATTCGTGGTAGCGGAGAGATGCCACAGGATTACACAGTGCGAGACAAACGGCGGACGGCGGACACCACACACGCCCACCAGTCACCACGTGAGGCGCGAAGAGTCATCGGTGAAGGGAAAACGAGAGGTTGTTGCTGTTTTTCAGACAGAAATGGGACAGTCACAAACACACCGTATCTCCTGGAAATGGGTTGTTCTGGTTTGCTGCATTAACTCGATTCACTTGTTTCGTCCCCTGCATGTGTGTTCTTGAAGATCAATGTATGGATTGATCCTCAGCAGTTAACTGAACCTCTAAATCAGTTTGGGGCTTTTTTTTCCCCCAAAGGCACTGGATGGCCAGCAATAAACCAACACAGACATGTTTAGGGGCTATGAAGAGTAGTAATGTGCTGTGAAATATCAATACTATCAATACAGTGCAATCACGGAGGGGAATGACCAGCAGCCTTCAAACAGAAATGTAAATTATTACATTTCACTGCAGGTGGTGAGTTTGTCGAGCTCTGTGGCGGGAGGAAAACCTGCTTACACAACGCTTTTTGTTATACCGAAATGTAAAAGAGACACGTCAGTTCTTTAGGGAGTCAAATATCAAACAGCAGCTTGAGTTGAGTCGGTAATAAATTCCTAATCGAATTTCAAATCCTCATTTTTTGTAACTTAAGTCTGATCCAATTCAGAGTCTCAAGTCTACAGCTCCGCCGAGAGCCAAATACGATCAGATTGTTACACCGGTGAGTGAAACGAAAATAGACCGGAAGCATGAAAAGACGCAGTTACAGAGTGTAACTGGCCTAAAAACAGGCGTAAAACCATGGCTGAAATATGTCCACAGTTTAGAACACAGAGTAACATGTGCTATACAAATGAACAGCAGAGATCTGATTACAATGTTTTAAGCATTTACTGCATCACGATTAGTCAAAAGGTGTAAATGCTTTAAGTTCAATAGTCTATAAACATTACGATGTTGACCGACATGAATACAACCATATAGACTCTGGGCACAAATATTGCACCATTAAAGAAAAGATTTCATTCTGTTATTGATGATTACTGAGATTACTGTAGTATTGACTGAGACACTGCAAGGCATCAGTCGTTTTCTGTAGTTTGAATGACTAGTTTGTGCATTACACTCACTGAATAAAGCAGCTTACAGAGAGTTGTGTTTGAAGAACTACAACAATATACTCATTGCATACCGAGACATCTTTAAGGTGTTAATAAGCCTGGACCAAAGTGCCTACTTAATGACTAAACTCTAAATTGCAGGAATATTTAAAGACTAAATTATTTAAACTACACACTTGAAAAGATGGAGTAAGCCTAATGTAATTACAATTTTAGAATGATCTGTAGATGATCAGATTTAGAGTGTCTTTACCAACCATGACATCCACAGTCAAAACATTTCTTAATGACCGACTACGCAGTTGTTTTCACATTTCACAGATTTTAATTAAAGACCACCGACTTGTGTCCTAACAAATGACGTCCTTGGAAATTGAAACTTGGTGATTGAAAAAGTGCTTGACATTTTGGGAGCTCATTACATGAAGTAACTGATCTGTGGCTTTTTAATCATAGCTGCCATTGATCTGTACATTTTACAACCAGAAGGTTTAATATTTCAGCTTAACTTTTTATTGCTGTCAAATGATGGAGCAATATTTCATATTATTGACGACGACCACTGAACGAGGTCAGATCAGATGAGATTAGACTTCATCATGCAAGTAATGGTATCAGGTGTAGATGTTACACAGGCAGAGGTAAATTTTAGGTTTCTATCTTCTCTCTTTCCAAGTCGTGTTCAGACCCACAATTTACCCCAACCAGTGTTTTAAAAGTTTAGCAAAAAGGCTGGAAACAAGGGGAAACAGCTTCAAAGATAACTAAATCCACCTTCTTGTTTGATCTGTAAGACGAAAGTGTTGCAGTGCCGATGATTTGTCGGCCAGGATCAGTGACTTCCTGGTTCCTGGAGTCTCTGCTGCTACCAGCCAAGAAATAGTCTGGCACATAACCAGCCCATAAAACACAGAATCGTTGTTTTTACGGTTCTGTTTTTGTACAGATTAAACTAACAACATAAGACATGTTAATTAGAGGCTTTGGTAGGCAGACTTTAGCTTTGGACAGAGCCAGGGTAGCTGTTTCCCCTGCTTCCTGTCTTGATGCCTTATGTCGGCTTCGTAATTCACAGAACGATATCACTAATGAATCTGACACAGAATTTCCCAAAATGTCAAATCACTGCTTTATCGTTATGCAGCACCCTCGATATGTCAGTTTAGAAGTCTCCACAGTTCACCATTTTAGCAGTTTTCAGATGCTGAATGTTTGCTGCACAGGAAAGAAGCTCCTCCTCGCCCTTTTTCAGTTTGTCTAACCTGCCCCGGCCTTTTAATCACCTGCCTCTCACCTGTTCTTGCTCCTGTACTTTAATGATTTTCTGTACCTCCTACCTGAAGAGCCTGCTGTTACTGTTTAACAGGGCTATGTTTTACTGTAAGTACAGTAGAAATGAAAAGGGGAAACCTAATTAGTGACAGTTCACGTTATGAGAACCTTGTCTCTAACAATACATTTCTATCTCTAGGGGTTAACCTGTATCAAGGCAGATAGAAGTTATGATCATGGATTAATCCATTAAATTGTAAAAGGAGTTGAAGAGGTCTTTTTATGTGATATTGATATTGATTTTCCTGACTCCTAAATTAAACGTCAAAGCACTCTGGTGGTTCACTATGATTGACTGCAATGAACAGTTGCTTACTAAAGCAGTCCTTACAAGGGCGAGATGTCATAAAAATTGAACTGAGTGTGCGATCAAAACTGTGTGCAGCATCAAAGGCTCTGGTGCAGTCGGTTTCCACACATTAGCACATTGTCTTCCCTTGATGTCGTCCATTAAGTGATGAAATCTGCTACAAGTACACATGCAGCCCTTCTAGTACTCTGAATGGCAACAACGGATCAACTGCAGTTCAAAGTTGCATGGCCCTTATAACCAATAAAAGGAAGGGTTGCAATGAGAAACTCTTGGATTAAACCTGAAAAGAAGTGAACATGGAGTGCATTAAAAAGGACGGCCAGTGTTTCAGGCTTTTGCAACCTGTCCACAGTGAGGCTTCTAAATCAAACATTACATGTGAAATTCAACATTTTGTACCCCTGCTGGTAGAGAGGGAAACCAAGGGAATGGAGGATGTTCTTGCTGCCACAACTTTATATGAACTCAACCCAAATTTTAAGTTTTTTTCATCATTTGGGAATTTCAAGGCAGCAACATCAGAAAGGAAAAATAAATAAAAATAACTCGAACCGAAGGCACCAACTGTTCTGTTTTTTTTTTTTTTGAATCGGTTTAACAAGACATTTCTGCAGCCAGTCTATCAGGTTACTGCAGAGTGTCCTTGAATATCAACTTGCACGTCTGCCTGCTCATTTACTGAGGAGTGGGCTGAATTAGAGCATCAGCCAAATACTTACAACACAATGAAACATCAGTGTAGCTCAACAGCACACGTATCAGGAATTTGACACTGATTCTCTGATTCTGCAGTAAGTATCCCTCTGAGCTGTTAAATGTTCCTGTGTTGAAACCTACAGTGGCTGAATGAGGAAATGGGTATTAGGAATAATTTAACCATTAGTTCTTAATTGGCTGAGCTGTCTATAAAAGGCTAAATACAATGTAAATCAATATTATGTCCCTATTAACACAGGGGAAATGACCAATAAAGAGGAAACTTGCTTATGAAAGTCAGTAAGGGAATCATATTTCAGCGTGCTCTGATTAAGGATTAAACAACTGTTTTTCCCAAAAGGAGTCTGGTGGCTTTGGAGAGTGATATAACGGATTCAGTTCCCCATCGGTAAAGGGCGTCTGGTGGCAAGGAGAGTGGGGAAAACTTTTTGAATATAGCGTAAACTTAAAACTGATACAGATACTGTGTCCGCGTGAAACTCATAACTGAATATAGATAAATACCTACAAATACAACCCCACTTCAAAAAATCAGAACTATCCCTTCAGTTAGTGAAGTTATTAATTGTTTTTTTATATTTTTATTATATATTATTATATTTATTTCAGTGGGGAATGGGCAGAACTATAGAAAAGACAGGAGCTGCTCATCTGAGGAGTTTAAAATGTTTTACTGTTCAGTAGATCTTACACTGAGGTAGTTTAGGACCTATTTCATGATAAAGCTGCATAGGAAACAGCGATTACAGAAACAACAGTTACAATCTCAAAGATTTAAAGCACCTCAAACCTCACACATCAACACTGGTTGTGATAATTAATTAATTTGTCACTAACCAAGCAAAAGTCACTTCTCAAATGTGAGGATCTGCTGCTTTTCTGTTTTATATCATTTTACATTGGATATCTTTGAGTCTGGGACGGTGGATCGGACAAAACAATGGAAATTGTGATTGGGACCTCACTGTTTTCTGAGGTTTTAGAGACTAAACTTTATTAGTTAATTGAAAATTTAACCCTACAAGCCCACAAAAACTGTTGTGATTGGATGACATATACAGTGTCTCACGTCATCTTTGTCAAACTGAGCTCCCTCTACTTCAAACAAGGAAGAAGAGCACAAACGTGGAGATCCTTCAGCAGGGTTATGACTTTATCAGATACTATTGTTTTCATGCAGGACGCAATTTACTATCATAAGAAACTGAATAAGACAATAGGTTTTTAGTACCTTTGATTTACTCCCAGCATCAGCTCACATTGCTGTTGGCCTGATCAAGGCTCGCTGACGGTACGTCTGTGTGAATTAGTCTGTCAGCTAAATGACTCAAATGTAAAGCAGAGCCTCTCGGGTACAGCGGCTGTGTTAACACCCTGTCGGTCTGCCAGGATCCCTGCTGCGCTGATGTTCCCTCTGAAGCTGAGGAGAAACCCTCCGACAGCATGAAAATGGTTCTGTTTCACACTCCATCTGGACAACAGTGCCTGTTGATAAATACCTAACACAAATTCTTTGCTCTGAGTGACACTGAAAAGGATCAGTGGTTTGACAGGAAGTGATACGGCAAGGTGAACCTGAGGTCGTCGCCTGTCAGAGGCCATAAAGACAGTGGATGTATGGGGACTAGTGGAGGCATAAAGTAGTCCGACAGCTACGCAGCTAAAGTCGCCTTTGATTCCTGGCAACTCTGAGACTGAAAAACCTACGTGAAGCGCAATGTTTTTATTGTCAGGTGAGATCTACTGTAGATGAGCATGTGTGGGAGAAGTCAAGAAATAAAAACCTCAATTTTAACCGTCAATATTTCACAGACCTAGTTCTTAAAGATGAGTTTTCAGAAACCAGAGCTGATGTGTAATTGATTAATTTAAGATGCAGACATTTTGTTGAAATGTTCCTCCTTTATGTGTCTTTTAAATGTTAGAAACACCACTGTTTATATTTTTACTAGAAAAGTCATTTCCAGCGTGGCTTGTCAAGATAAAGGAAGCACTGCTACGGATCCCCAGAGAGGCCAGAACTGTCAGATATGAGTTCATGAACTCACAGAGAGGCGTATTCATGAAAGAAGGTGACAAAAACATTGAAAAAGGAAGGTGAAACCTCCCTGTAGTGCCACCAAAATCAGGTGGTAAAAAGTGTGCTAAGACAAACCATTAAATGTGATAAACAACAATGACTTCAGCAGCCCGTCCTCCCTCTGTCCTTTCTCTCTCTCTCTCTCTCTCACACACACACACACACACACACAAGTTTCCATCACTTCAGAGGACATTACATTGACTTACATTCATTTCCTAGAGACCTTTCCTACCCACCACTTGCCTGACTAACCTTAACCTTAAACCACCTGAAACTGTAATGATGTATTTTTTGGGACTTGATTTTTGTCCCCAAAATGAAACCAAGTCCCCACATTGTGACTGTTTAAACAGATTTATGTCCCCACAACATGAGTAATATGTCCACACACACACACACACACACACACACACACACACACACAGTGTTAATTTTTAATCCTATTTGCAGGCTGCAGACGGCCAGGAGGAGACTGAGCAGAGAAGACAGCAAGGGGGGGGGGAGATATACAGCGAGAGAGATGGGAAATGATGAGGCAGGCCAAGCTGGGACACACACACACACACACACTCAGCAGAGGTGAGAAAAATGGTTGAGAAATAGAAGAGACAATGCGACGGGCGAGGAGATGAAAGTGTTGAGACAGAAACTCTCTCCATGAAAGACGACTGTTGTTGCTGCTGATTCTGTCACTTCAGGGAGGCTTTACCAAATATTTCAACACCCCCCAACGTTTGAACGCGTTTCTCACATTTGAGTTTCTCTTGGTTCATGACTGTGGGTTTTGTTGTACTGTCACATCTACACTGCCAATAACAATTCACACTCAACCTCTTCAAGATGATACTATATCTGAAGCACGATGTAAGTGACAGAAATGTGTCTATTCACGCTGGAGGTGAAACAATTAGTCGACAGAAAAGAAATCAACATTTATACTAACTATGTAAATATATGCTGTTTTTAGTTGTTTTTTATCATTGTAAACTGATTATCTTTTGGGTTTTTATATGGATTATTTGAAAAAATAATGGACAAATGAATCAATAATGAAATGAATCGTTTGTCGGTTCACAGACGTCAACATGGTGACACTCACATGTCACATAAGGTGAACTTATGCCTCTTCTGCTTTGGCTGACACCAGGATATTTTTTACTGCTTCAAAAACAACCAAACATTTGGTGCACTCCCCCCTTCACATGGATCACATCTTCAATCTTTGTCTGGTGAGTTTATTCTCCTAGAGCAGTCCAAGTAAACTCGCCTAATGTGCAGCACGTGCATTCAAATAAAGTAAAGTAAACTAAAGTCAACGGGGAAAGGTCACTGCTCTGCTTTCAGTCTTTTAAAAACCGAACACGGTCACATGCAAAGTTACTAACAGGAGCCTAACATCGCTGTCCGTGGTGCTGAAAAGGTTAATGATGTGATTTTGAAATAACTGGACTCCTTTAACCTGCCATTATACTTACAACTTATAAATACATTAAAAATAGGATGCATAACTACCAAAAGAATAAAAGACCAGCTGCAAATTCTCTATTTAAAAACTCTGCACAGATTAGAACACAAAAGAAGAGAACACAACAGGGAAATTAAAAACAAAAAGGGCACATGTGGCTAATATAATACAGGAAGTGGAGTCTAATAACCATGTTGATTACTGTAAGGGCACACTGACAAATAAAGACAGTGTGAAAGTGGAGTATGATATCACCAAAGAATGTCCAGTGGCGTACACTTCTCTTGTGTTTTCTAAAAACACCTGTCATATCTCTGTGGGGAGATATAAAACAGCGTGTTTACATGCAGAGCCGAGGCTGAACATGCAGGGTGAAGCCCTGAACTGGATAAATAAAGTTTTCAAATAAATGTTTTCTCCTCAGAGGTTGTGATGTGGCAGCATTACTGTCTTTAAATCTCCTGTCCCGGTGAGAAGCCGGCTCCACTGACTGATTTTCGGCGTAAGCCTCTTTAAACGCGATTGGAAGACGCCGAATCCCAGGCAGAGAGATTTAGATTGTTTCTGTGATAAATCCCACCGCAGACCTGAACACTAAGCTGAGTTTAATGCTGCTTCCCAGTCGCTCTGGGTTATTGATCTCACTACTACGTGTGAGACGTCGCAGTGGAGATGCTGCCGTCGTATTCTAATGAGAGTCATCCTTCATTTTGCCTTCTAAACCTTCATTATCTCAGGGGAAACCAATTAGCTCAGGCACTGTTTTTCAGAGCCACCTGGCTGCGCATTTATAGAGCTGTACGCATACTCCGGGTACAGGGGCCTTGCTCAAAGACACTTTTACAGCTTTTATCAAAGATCAAAGTGAACAAGGAAAAAATGTCTGAGCCTACTGCGTACGCATAGTGTCTTTTTTCTTATCATAGTAATAGAACCAATACATTAATAATAAAATTGTATCCCCTTTGATGCTCTTCACTATTTGTTCATTTGTAGCCTAGTTATTCTTAGAAATAGGTTGAATTCAAGTGCATTACAGATAAAGAAAAAATATGCACTTAAACACACTGATTATGAAGAAAATATCATCTAAATTATTTATTTTACAGAATTTCTTTGAAGGCCGAGAAGCAGCGAGTGTTTTTCTGTGAGGTATTTGTAAAGAAAACAAAAAACAAAATGTGTAGAGTTGATTAGTCGATTGCTAGAAATCAATAATTTCAGTCAAAAACACTAAATATTGTCTTGTCCCAGCATCTCAAATGGGACTATTTGCTATTATTATTATTTCCCTGTAAATTGAATATATTTTCATTGTCGACAAAACAAGACATTTGAAGACTGTTTAAAAAAAATGGATTAATTGCAAAGTTAATGTGCTGTTTTCTTTAAAAACAACAGATGACACCTGCCACACCTAATGCCTACAAAAACCAGCAAATGTTGGTTCAAAGACACATTTAACCGTCTTAAGTATCCATATTCTTTCATTAAGAACCTCACAACATTGCCACCTTCCTCACAGTGTAAATATCAATCAAATTCACTTCCGATTCCTCTGAGTGACACGATCAGTACATAAGAGCATTCAGGCTTAATGACAGTTTAACAGGAATCAAACCTGCTCTTGTACAGTTTTTATCAACCAACAGGCCTCATCAAAAAGCCACTTGCAGCTTTAGATCAATGTGTGGCTCTGCTGGTGTAGCTGAGGGTTAAATATCTTTCCTACAGGACTGGGAGGGTTGTCTCTCGCTCATCTCTCTCACTCCACATTTGGCCTCATTTGTATTTCTGACCCGTTCTCACTCTCTTTCTCCCTAAATCCCTTCTAGCTGTATCCTTTCATTTTAATTTTCATCCTGCCTACATTTTAACATGAGTGGCCTCTTTCTTTCTTTCCATTTCCTCAACTGAAGCTCTCCCTCTCTCCTTTCCTATTTCATTGTCTGCCTCTCTCTCTCATCCACCTTCTTGGTGGTCCTCTTCTTCTCCTCCTCAGCAGATTGAATCTCTTTGTTTTAACTTTGATTGGAAACTAGCAAACACACCTTTTCTCTCAGTTTTGGCCCTCCTTTCATGCCCTAAAATTGAGATTTCACTTTCACAAGTGATGCAATGATCCAACTTTTTCTCCTTCACCGATTTAAATACGTCAATTCAAGGTATCTGCTGATACCAATCCCCATCCGATACCAGTGCTCTGGTTTTCCCAAATTTAAAATCTGTATACCTCCCTGCATGGAATTAATTGGGATCATTTTAATGTACTGAAACATGAAGCCAGGGATTGCTATTCCACTGAAGACTGAGTGATTGGCCAACAATGAGTGACAATATGTATCTTTTAAAATGACATTGATAAATAAAATTATATTTAATGGGGGTCAATCACATCATATTGGCTGCGACGAACAGTTTCATCACATAAAAGACCATCTAAAAATACAAATATGACACATATATTAGAAAAAGACATAAACAAGCAGTGACCCACAACATCCAACTCCACAAAGGCGAATATTATGTCAAAAAGAAAAAATGTTGAAAGGTCAAAGTGTACGTGTGTTTATCAGTCTATACACAAGCTGAACTGACCTTTCTTGCACTGCGGCTGTTCACAAGTCTAATGGCTTCTGAAACACATTCCTGATGGCAGCAGCAAGTCATCATAGAGGACATGTGTGGGCTCATTCATAATCCTATGTGCCTTTTTGAGGACTTGTTGCAGTCGTTTTTTATCCTTTTGACAAACGGGATTTAAACCAGCAAATAAATAGATAATAAAGTTAAAATACTTTTGATAAAAGAAGAATAAAGAGTCTTTTTTATAAAGACATCTGTGCTTTCACTACATTTCAATCCATTATCAAACACAGTTCCCAAATATTTGTGAAGAGTATGATCAAGAAGTTTTTATTTTCTCCACAAATCATTTTCACATGTGAAAAGCGTTTTCAAAAGCCAGCTGACTGTGGCTGCAGTGTCCAGTGTCTCTCTATGAAGGTCTCCCTCACCTTTTCTCTCTTTCTTACTCTCTTTCTCTGGCTTTGCTGTAATTGATGGTACGAGAAGAGGACGATTATTATTCTTTTGTGTCGTCGGCCTTTGAGAGGCAAGCTGCACACTGGTGCTGCAACACACAGAAGAAGAAAAGACAGGTATGCTGCTGTTCTCTTCCACGCATAAAAATAAAATTCAGCCCATTATCTCTTAAAGTAATTGCTGTGTTTTTGTAATGGCTCTGTGCTCATTGTTCGTCTAATCATGGATGACTGCTTTTCCTGCACATTAAGGCTAAAATAAATTGCTTTATTTCAACAACGAGACACTCACTGTCCCGCTGCTGGCTTTCTCTCTGTCATATAATGGATTGGGGTTGCGTGTTAGGTTTAAACATGTCGGGCTGGAGTCAATAGAGGTCTCTGCACTTAAGAGGATCATGTGGGAGAATGTTGCGACTGTTGCCCCGTTTCCCTGCAGTTATTATCACGTCAGAGCGAGCGAGCGACGGCCTCACCTGGGGCCCGCGCTGCGAAGAGGCTGACGTTGTTCCTCCTCAGAAGGGAAAAGGTTTCAGGCTGTTCTGTTAGTGTGTGGGGATTTTTCGGAAAACCACTCACTTTGCATCTTCTAATTAGGTACATAACCCCGGAGCTCGTTCTGGTGGCCCCGCAAGGCTGCAACGCTCATTACACACAAGGAAACAAAAATGTTAAATGGCTGGAAAAAAACAGAGGTGACTTTGCTTTTCTTAAACCCTTACCTAACAGTACGTCCTGAGGGTGACGCTGTAAGAGGCCATGATGTTACCCAAATCAAAAGGGTTCGTCCTTTTTATGGTGGCCATTTTAAGACATCTAGTTAACAAGTAAAACTGTGTCATCCTCACACTCTTATTCACAGATGTGCTTTGAGCTTCAGATGGTCTCAGATGTCGACATATATCTCAACTAACCAATAAAATATTTGGTTTTGTTATATTATATACTGTTTTTTTTTTATTTCGAACATGGACATTACGTAACTATGAGCATGGCTACTTCTTTTGCTTCAGACAATCACTGAGCGGGTTGAACTCGATGAGATGATAAAACTGTTTTACAACCGTTTCACACACCTAGAAAACATGTAGCAGCTGGTCATCCATCGTGTATCCCAACGCTACAGATGCTGCATCTCGAGTCCCACTGGGTCGACTGTTTTACACTCACAAAGACGGGTGGGAGTCCGACTTGTTCAAATTATCTGTTGCCCTGAAGCATGTTTACACCTTACGATACTGCCGGCCTGGTTACATCTGAGGTCCCACCGCCTTCAACAGCAAACTGCCTCTGATGATTGCAGGCTGGAAAGCAGCAAAATACCAATAAATAAGATTCACACACAAAAAAATAATGTTTTAAGAAGGAGTCAGTCATGGATTTAGGGGGGAATGTAATAACAATAAGCATCCTCTGTCCTCTTGATAATTCCTGCACAACTGCAGCTTGTGATCATTTATACAGGGCAGCACAACGGACTGACTGAAATGCTCACGTAACGGCTCATTGTAGCAGAACTCAAGCACTTTGACCATATGCTTGAATCCTGTATTCACTGCGATGCTCCTATGGCATTAATTATTGCTTTGGCACAGAAGCTACGCTTTGACGACTATGTCAAGAGTGGATTATCAATAACGATCAAAAAGAGCTGCGTGTTTACTACATGAACACGTGCACACGGATGCACGTATGAATATTAACGAGCCTGGGAACAAACACACTGACAGAGATAAACATAAAAACACACGTACGGGGGCAGAAAACAGGCGCAGGCAAACGTGAACACACATGCTCAGCAGACATGAGGAGAATAGGTATTGGCAGCGAGACAGAGAGCTCATACGCGAACGAGGTTGCCGATGAGTTCACGTGTCAGCCGGTCAATGTTTGGGTTCTTCAGGGTCGATGTGAAGAGGAGAAGGCACCCTCCAGGTCAGGAGCCTCGTGAACTCCGCGAACCTCCGTCAATACATTCAGATACGGGGGGCGGCGGCTGTGCCTGTGCATGTTTTTGGTTTCACGAGTGCGAGGCCATTTCCATCATATCTGAAGTGTTCCAATTTAGTGTCCTTGTATCATTAACAGGGTCAGTTCACTCAAAATAATGTAGCGTATTCCCTTCCCTATTCCCATCCTCAATGTCGCCTCTCTACTGATTGCATGAAAATAAAGGCAAAATGCCCCCAAAATGTTGGCAGATATGCAAATAAAGAGCCTATTCTTTGGAAATCTGCATCTAAAATGAGAAAAGCAGATGTGAAGGAGGGACGCTGGCAGGTTTTCTGTCCAAAATGTCCTTGAGCAGGACATTGAAAGCCCACCTGCTCATTGTCCATCACTCTGGATAAACAGGCTGTACATGCCAGGAACATGAAACACAATGTACAGCATGTGTCCACTGGGAACCTCCCTTTTACAGCCCTGCCTCCATTTTCTCATTGTTCTAATGGAAAGGACTTTTAAAACTTTTAAATAATACATTTATTCCTGCAGCTCTGCAGATTCTCTGTAATCACTGAAGATACAGTGACCTGCTGAAATGAACACACAGACTAACTCTTCCCTCTCTTCACCACTTTTGTATTTCTCAGTGACCTCTCTGCCTCTCTCATTTTGTGAACAGCTGGCCTTTTACAATTCTTCCATTACGTCAGGTCTACTCTAATGGGATCAATGCTCATCACAGACCTCTTTTGTACTCGGTTATACAGCCAAGGAGGGGGAAGGAAGTTAAATTTACTCTCAGATTCATGAGCAATGAATCCAACTTGCTTTCCCTGTCTCTTTAACACTGATCGCAATAGAAGCAAGTCCTTCATTTTAAAATTAGAAACTTCGAAATACTGCCGATAATTTACATTGCTTGATAACAACCGATCACATCACAGACACAAAGTTGTTGCTCCTCACCAAATAAATGGCAGTCTCCTAGGGACGGACAGCCCACATGCCAAAAAAGGCTCAGTGAGGCTGAACCATCATCTTTTCCTAAACCTAACCAAGTCGTCTTGGCACCTAAACCTAACCAGACTGTGACCGTTTCACAACGCTTTACCGTGATGACGACAAACACCTGACTGTGACTTCGTCCTTTCCTGCACGTCCTATTAGTAGGTTTAGTAGACCCCTGCTTGCCCCCATGTTTGGGACCAATGTGTGACAAACGCCTGGAAACAGTCAAATCAGGTGTTCATTCAGTTCATTCAGTTTCCACCACAAAGGCAGTGAAAACAGTTTGTCATCAATTAGTTGTTTGTACCAAATAGTATAATTATTTTGGTGATTTAGGGCTGTAACTAGCAATTATTTTCATTATCGATTCATCTGTCGATCATTTGTTCTGTAAAATGTCCAAACCTAAAAGAAATGTGGCGTTCTGTCATAGGGGACTGAGAAAATCAGCAAATATTCCCGTTTGGAGTGAGAATTTAATGATAAATAATATTATATTTTCTATGTTTTATTTCTTTCCGAAGCTGGCTCTCCTCTTGACTTTCTCACTCACACCTTCCTCCAAAGCCCAGATGACTAAGCTGCAGAGGTCAAAGGCTGCACATCAGATGTCTAGACAGCATTCTCCAGACAATTTGACATTACACCCCTTCATGATGTTATTACAGGTAGGTGTGTGTGTGTGTGTGTGTGTGTGTGTGTGTGTGTGTGGTTGAGAAGGAGGTGGCTTGAGAGAAAGTGACAAATAAAGTGAGAAAGTACAAGTGTGTGTGTGTGTGTGTTATAACATCGACAGTGATGGATGTGAAAGAGGAACTTTCAACTGTTCTTCGATGCCGGTTTTCAGCTTGTTGCGTCTGTTTGTGATGTAACAAAAACAAACTGATAAACGTTAACCTGCTGGACTAATTCTTCTAAAGATAGAAATGTTACGTAGCTGTGCAGCTCAGCGGAGCAAGACACCACTCAGCCTGAGGTGCAGGTTCAATTCCCACTGTTGACACCCACACTGGCGGTTTATAGAAACAGGAAACGTCAATTAAATTTTAATCTTGCTGGTCAGAAAATGAGCAATGTAGCTGACAGAAATGCAGAATCAGACATAATTGACTGCTGTTTTTCAGCCATCTGTTATCTCTCCACACACCGGATGCCATAATTGATGCTGTTTGACAGTTTTAATTTAATGCTACTGCTGTATGACAGATTAGAAATGTCTATCATGAGTACTTATTTGTTTTGTTAACTTGTGTAATGGTTCTAGTGAAATGGTATAATGCCAGCATGACCCTGAAGGACATCTGCAATAATTTGTGCACTGTGTTTTAATACACAGAATACTTGAAAAGGATCACATTCAAGTAATTTTCACTGGCTTTAAAAAGCTTTAAAATAAGCCTTATAGTGAAATTAGTTGCTTTATTTGAGAATGAATGATAATATACTGTATATGCATGGATTTCTTCTCAACAGCGTATGTAAACAACTTAATTGAAAAAGTGCATGTTGTTCTTTAATCTTAGGATGAATTAACGGTTCCAGAAACCTCCAGAAACCAGAAATAAAAGTACATTTGGCTCCTGCGCTGCAGCTCCACATCCAACAGTTCACCCTGTTCTAGCTTCGTAGTCGCTTTTCATGTGTACAAAGGGATCAAATGAGTTTGTCGTAGCACGGATTCAGCTTCTGGCACCTTAAGAGAAACACATGCGGACACCATTTGTTTGATTGTTATATCACTAATAGAAAGAAGCACTGCTTGATTACAGAAGTCCATTAACTCCATTTGCCAGAATGAAAAACAATGTGGTATCCACAAAACCATAAAATTAAATAAAAACATCCATAAAACCTTCCATAATAAAACATAATGGTTCCTAATCAATATTAACCTACATTCAAATTATTGTAGTGGATTGTGGGGAACCATTAGCCCATTAATTGCCTGCAGAGGAAGTACTGGGACCCCTGAGGTCATCCCATAGTGTTCTCTTCCTGGAAATAATGCCTGCAGCTGGCCATTGGACGCTGTGGTTTGATTTGCGTCTTCATCGACATGCAGGCGAGACAAAGACAGCAGAATGTGAGGGTAAAGAGAACGCCTCATGCATTTTAAATTAGCGTTTGAGTTTGAGGACCAGAATGATAGAACAGAGAAAGAAAGCAGCAAACGGCCGACAGCCTTGTTGCATTATTCCTCCAGTAATTGCTCATTTTGCAGCACACCGTATTAATTTTTAAAACTGAATAGTCTTTTTTTGTCGCTGTCGATGTTGGAGCTTGAGCTCAGCTCGTCCTGATTCTACTGTGTTCCAGTAAAAGGCCACAACACCATTAAACTCTGCTCACTGGAGACCAGGAAGGCGTCCTGACGTCCCTCATGCTTCCTGATAAAATGTTTAATTAGCTAATGTTTCCAAGCAACAACCACGTAGATGACTGGTGTGAATCAGGGTGAGGCGATGGGATGGAGATAAGGGAAAACATTTCTACAATATAACAGGTACAATATCGAGATCACTGCATAAAATCCAGTGAACTTACATTTAGCATCATGTTTGAGATCTATTCCAAACCGTTGGTGTGAAGGTGAGTTTTGTGGTTTGTTGACTGGAGTATTGCTGTTTTTTTTTTCAGCACACTTCTTTTGGTAGCCAGTGTTGGTGTAGTTCAGCTGTCGTCTGGTGAAAGGCTGCTTTGTTATGACTCTTCTTTAACACCATGAGCGCCTCGTTTTAACGGTGCTACTGCAAAGTGGCAACTGCCTGGTCTGCAAAGTGAAGCCAATGCTAAAGCGCCTTAAACCTGCATTCTCTCTAACGCCCAGCAGGGGGCGACTCCACTGGCTGCAAAAAAGTCTGTGAGAAAATGACCTGACTTCTCACCTGATATATTACCTCGGGAAACATTTTCCTAATTAGTTTATGGTCTCAGTCTCTAGTTTCAAGTCTTCTTCAGTACAGCAGGATGTTCATGTTGTAAATTCTGGTCACATTTAGAATAAAATACATGATCGCTACCACGGCGACCGCCAATCAGGGTAGAGGCATAGCAATGTGTATCCAACTTTGACCATAAGCTGTATAAAAAAAGTGAGCGTAGCCTCCGCGCCTTAAACCTGCATGGAAAAAACAAGATTGCAACGGCCAAAATGCCAAACTGGAGGCTTCAAAATGGACGTCCACAAACCAATGGGTGACGTCACGGAGGCTACGTGCACTTCTTCTATACAGTCTGTGGACACAACGCGTTTCTTAACATGACTGGATGTTATTGGCTGGACCCAAATCAGAGAAAAACTGGGAAAACAGCAAATCCTGGTATTGGAGCCAGGTTGAAGTTTTAAATTGATAAATGATTAATCATTCATACAAATGTGCAGAATCAATTTCCTTTTTAAGTTAATTGACTTCAGCTCTACACTGAAGACTGATTTGATTTCTCTACGGAGACCGTCCTCCCGAGAAGACGGACAGCATCAGTCGTTTCAGCAAATGCCGTCAAAACAACAAACCAGTGTGTGTGCATGTGTGTGTGTGTGTGTGTGTGTGTGTGTGTGTGTCCACCAGCTCATTAGCAGACGCTTTCGGAAGACGTTGATGCTGCTGTTTCGAAGGACTGATGATGATGTCATTCTACTCACTGATTAATAAGACTGTACTACCAGCTGTGTGTGTGTGTGTGTGTGTGTGTGTGAGTGATCAGTGACGTAACCTACTGATTAATAGAGCTACCGCTTCCTGCGCCATCAAAACAACTACATTTACTGTGTGTGTGTGTGTGTGTGTGAGGCTAATAGTATACATCACTGTGACTCTAACTTCAACAGAAATAAATGCATCTATTAGTGTGTGTGTGCGTGCATGTCTATGCTTGTATGTGTGGTTGAATAAATGAATATAAAGCATCTGTGTGTGTGTGTGTGTGTGTGTGTGTGTGTGTGTGTGTGGTAATCTATCGCGGTATAGGTTGCAATCATTTGCCTTTCAATTGCCTCCTGAGAGGGTCATTGTGACTGTTATTACAGTAGAGGAGAAGAGATTAGATAGGAGGAGAAGGAGAGAAGACAAGAGGAGAGGAGGATGGAAGAAAGGCAGGAGAGGGGAGAAGAGAGAGTGGAGGGGGAAAGGAGAGGAGATGAGACATGGAGGAGAGGAGAGAAGGAATGAAGAGGAAGCAAGAGGAGGAGACAGAGGAAACAAGGAGAGGAGGCTGAGGGGAGAAATGAAGGAGTGAAGAAAAGACGAAACAAGAAGGAGGAGAGGAGAGGGGAGGAAGGAGAAGAATGGGGGATGGGTGGTGAAAAGGGGGAAGTCAGAAGAGGTAAGAAACAGTGAAGGAGGGGTGAGGAGAAGATGATAATAGAATTGGAGTTAAGAGCAGAGGGAAAGAAAGAGAAAAGAGAAATGATTGGTGAGTTACTCCTCCAACAGGAGGAGAGAAGAAGAGTAGAGAAGAATGAGAGAAGGGAAGAGAAGGAAGAAAGAAGAGGTGAAGGAGGCAAGGAAAAGAGGAAGATGGAAAGGGAGGGAGGGAAAGAGGTGGAATCAGAACAGAAATAGAAAATTCAGCAGAGAGAGACGGGAGGAAGGGAAGGGAGGTTGCGTGAGAAGGAGGAAACAGTCGTCCCTGAGTGGAGCGAGGAGGGGAGAACAAGGAGCAGAGGAGGAAGGAGAGGAGGAGAACGATACAGGGAAAAGAAAGATAAAGGGGGAAGACGTTAAAGAATGGGGAAGGGTGAGGGGAGAGAGTCTAAACAATGAAGAGAAATAAATGGAGTGAAAAAGGGAAATATGAGAGAGGAGAAAGAGGACGAGTTGCGGGGAGAACGGCGCTGCGTAGGTAAAGATGGAGAGAATGGAGGAAGAAGAGAGAAATTATGGAGGGGGGGAGTAAAGAGTGAAGAGGGAGCAGTATGGAAAAAGGAGGGAAAGATGGAGGAAAACAAAGGGAGGAGCGATCACAGTGGGATGAAGTGCACTGCCTGCGTTTCACTCTGCTGCACAAAACAATCACAAGCCGAGCACCTCGCTCTCCATCGCTCTATCTGGAAAGTATAAAACAATGAGTGGAGGAGGAAGAAAGATGGAGAGAGAGAGAAGAGAGAGAGAGAGAGAGAGAGAGAGAGAGAGAGAGAGAGAGAGAGAGAGAGAGCTCACCCACACAGGTCAGAGCCGAGCAGAAATCGCAAACCAAAAAAAGAAAAAAGGGATTTGAAACTTTCTCTCTCCATCAGCCCAAAACCTGCTCTGATCACACACACACACAGTAGAGACGCACAACTCGAAAAACCCAACGCTGAGAATAACCAGTCGGAATAAAGACGAAACAGAAAGCGAACAATAGAAACTCGGGCTGTGACTGGGGATTATTCGCTGTCACTTACTCTGTCACAACGAAATACAACGAAGAAAAGCAGATTATTTTATAACATCTGAGAAGCGGATACCGGAGAAGGTTTGGACGTTTTGCTTGAAGAACAACTTTAATGAGCCTTTTCCCACCTGACTTTACATGCCTCCATGTGATGCTATTTCCATTGAAAAAATAAAATTCACATGACATTTGTCTTTGTTTGTTTTTACAGCGAACCTTCTACAATATGAACAATTTTGTTATAGTGTCCACAACTGTACCAAATTTCACCTTGATATGTAAAAGTAAGTAGATATTAGTGAGCTGAATTATTCAGAACCTCTGCAAAATGGCTCAAATGTGCTTTTCAGTATTGCAAGAAATGATCATTTCTTTTTAACAGATGATCTCTTGGAGCTACGGACAGACGGATTTACAAGACTGAACAACCACAAATGAGGGAATTTCAACGTGTTATAGAAAATGAGGAGGTGCTTTACAATTGTTAACTTTAATGAAGTGTGACTGTGCTAAAGAGACAATTACTCTAATTCACAGATTGCCAATTGAAGGTCTCCATGTCACACTCTACAATCACGGATAAAACTCTGAGCCAAACACATCGTCTATAAAGAGCCGTCACCGTAGGGGGGAATGTCGGGGGGGTGGATGATGGTGGGTAGTTATATAAAATGTAAATTGTAGGAAGGGATTGAAATTACGTTGTAACTCTATTAATTCATGTATTCGGCCTGAATATGTATATATTATATTCAACAAGAATATTTAAAAACTTTGATCATAAAGAAATACATGGAAATGTATTTCCATTGGTCCAAAAAACAATCCAAACCTCTTCAAACAACAAACAATACATTCAATAAACTACACCGCAAAAGTGACACTTAATCCTGTTGTACTACTCCTTTTTTCCCATTCTTGAGGCACATCATTTTAGTTTTTTACCCAAAAATATGCAGTTTCTTTAAAAGGGAACAGACATGTTTAATCTGATTCCCACTGTGGGAGTGTTTTTAAATGGATACTTTAATTTTAGATGATTACTTTTAGTTAAGTAAAGGACTGCTCCTCCATGGTCTATAGAACATATCATTATCTGTATTTACTTTATGCATCATTTTCTGCTACTTGATACTTTTGCAATTCATGTAGTTGTCTTCATCATCATCACATGGTTTCTATAAAATGACAGGATCGGTTCAAACTGATTAACAGATTTTGCAAGCAACCAAAAGTTGTTGTGCTTCTTACTGCAAAGAGATGCTGACCATGACAGTCAACAGTTTTCATACTAACTTCATAGATATGGACTGAAATCTGTAGCTTTAGGAGGTGTTTCTTCACCAGAAAGCTGCAGGATTGCTTATCTGCTCAAAAAAAACTTACGTTAATGTTTCTTTTAAATACTGTAAGTATCATGTATCAAAATGTTACAATTGCACAACAAACCAGTCTCCTACCAACAGTCAGAGTTCGTTTTGAAGCTTTAGGGTTGGTTACCGAACTCTGTACTTTTAAGGGTACCCCTTTTTAATGTCCGAAACCTTAGTATGAAACCAACAGAGAGAGAGAGTAAAGTACCAAAAGCAGGTACCATTGAGTACCGGTACCTAATTCCAGTTTCACCCTCTTCTGCTGAATGACAGTCGGTAGCGGTGACGCGCAAAGCGACGTAGTAATATACCGACAAAGCAAGGGGGAGAAAAAGCCTTCAAGCCAGGAGGAGCGGCTGTAAACAATGTTTGTTAGACCTCGAGCTTACACAAAATGTATCTTGTACTGCATGTAAACATAACTTTATTTACAAGGAAACTCCACAGGGCACCTTTAACCAGATATTAACCATAGATGATCAGGGGGTGGCTCACTCACTAAGCACATATATCACTACACAACCTGTGTATATAATTAGTTAGAATTTAATTTCCAACCACTGCTTCACTTTGATTGTTGTTCATATGATAATAAAGAACTTGAAACTTGAAATCAGAAAACACAAATATGAAATCTTTCTGTAATATGGGTCTTTTTTGGTGGGCAAGATGACCTATTCTGTAATTTAGGCATGAGAAGTTGTTGTTTAATGGCTGTTTACAGTATACCATAACCACATGCAATACACACACTCATAATACACACCCACACACGCTGGGCTCCAGGTGCTCTTATTTCACATCTCTATATTTCAGATCAACAGTGAAGCTGCAGCCATCTGCTGATAATGTTCATCGGTGCAATGATGCAAAGACAACGTCAGACTACAGGCAGACGTAGAGACGCCACTCGCTCGCTCAGTGCTGAGGTACAAACCGGTGAGAAGTCGCAGACACACTGAAGCATTCGCTTTGCAGTTGTAAATCTATTAATCCGAGGCAGAGTTCAGATATGATCCATTTCGGTCTCCTGTCTGACATCCTCCTTAGTTTGAAACTCTCTGCACTCCACAGAGCTAAGCCAGCGTCTCTGTTAAATCCCTTCTTTAAACAAACATTCATGTTAAAGCCCTCTCTCAAAGAGATCTCACTCCCCCTCTTTTAGTTTTATTCTGTTTCATCACTTTTATCTCTTCATCCTTTTGTCTTTTCTGCCTCTTGTTCCAGTGCTCTTGTTGACTATTTGTGCTTAAGAAATTGTTGGTTTTTTTAAGACAAACAAGCGTGTCTTTGCTGCGAGCTTTAGGAGGGAAAAGGCACACAAACATGTCTACATCATAAGTCACACACCAGGATTGGCAGTAGCTGCATATTTTTTTAAAAGGCATCCATCTCTGCAGCTGCTGAGGTAACGTTTGGATGGGGCACAAAAAAAGATGAGAAAGAGGGACGGGGGATCACTGTTACACAATCAACGCCATCCGGACAAACGTCACAGCTGAAAAACAAGAAAAATAGTGACATTTTATATGTTGGGAGATGTTGGGTGACTCTGGTTCTGTCAGTGGTAAACTACATGTTGGGATGATTTGATGTGTGTCTCTTTAAAGCAGTTGTTGTGTTTTCTTGATTAAGGCTGCATCCAATTTTCATTAACGACAGATCTATCTGCAATTGTTCAATTAGAGGTTTGGTCTACTACTGCTACTTATAATAATAATAATAATAATAATAATAATAATAATAATAATAATGTCTGAAAATTATGAAGAACTGCCATCACAATCTGCAAATCTTGACATTTCAGAAGCTGGAACCAGTAACTGTTTGGTATTTTTGCTCAGAAAAAATGATTTATTTTCTGCTGCCTCACCAATCGATTAATCAAATAACCACTTAAATCCAACGTTAACTCAGCCCAATTCTCCTGTGATGTTTTTTTTAAACGCAGCCTGAACTGCAGTGGCTTAAATCTGCCACACAGTGACTATTATGATAATTATTCTGTAACTATTATCATTTTAATTACTCGTGATAATTAGTAGGATCCAAATTATTTCATTGTTTCACGGAAACAGGGAGCTCAAATCAAACTGAATGTTTCAAAACAGAAATCCACATTTAATAATGAATCAAATCTCGAGATACAATTAGGCACAAATATTGTTTATCCACTGATGTTCATATTGGAGATTTGCTGTTTGCCATCTGTGCTGAAGCTGCCTGTGTGTGTGTGTGTGTGTGTGTGTGTGTGTGTTGCGGCAGCAGAAACTTAATGTTTTGCCTGACATTTAAAAGGAGGCTGTACTTTCCTTCAGGTGGACAGGGGAAACACTTAAGAGGGCTGACGAAGGGTTTAATATGCAGGGAAAACCCTCTGGGCCCGACCTGCACACACACACACACACACACACACATAAAAACCACAGCACACACACACACACACACACACACACACACACATAAAAACCACAGCACACACACACTGCAGCTCCATCTCTCTTTTCTCGTTTTTGTTTCTTCCTCTCTCATATGCTTTTCACACATGTATATAAACATAGAACTGCACCGTCGCTCTCTCTCTCTCTCTCTCTCTCACACACACACACACACACACGCGCAAAAAACTGCACAACCTCCATCTCATGCGCGCGCAAAACGCACGAACGCGCAAAGAACAGAGCCTACAGAGACCCACACAAACTCTGCAGCCCGCCCCCCCACTCTCTCTCCCTCTCTCTCTCTCTCTCTCTCTCTCTCTCTCTCTCTCTCCCTCACGCACACACACACACACAAGCGCGCGCGCACTCTCTCTGCACCCCCTCTTTTTCCAGCATTAGTCAATAGAGTCAGGATACATAAACCACCCACCAGTCACCCAAAGCCGAGCCCTCTCTCTCTCTCTCTCCCTCTCTCTCCCTCCCTCTCTCTCTCCCTCTCTCTCTCCCTCTCCCTCTCTCTCTCTCTCTCTCTCTCTCCCTCTCTCTCTCTCTCTCTCCCTCTCTCCCTCTCCCTCTCTCTCTCTCTCTCTCCCGCAGCAGCTTCAACACATCTCCTGCAACACAATCCTCACCACAGTGTCAGATTCACTATCATCTACATCAGAGTCTTCCTGTTCTAACAGGATCCTGGTGCCGCAGCTGGAGACCACGTCCTGTGATCCCGGGAGAACCACACCACACTCCCCGTCAGACTGCAGGAACGAGCCCCGGGCGCTCGGCAGATTTTAGTTGAAGACTAAACCCAAAAAAAATTACAAATTAAAAATTATTTACAAGAAAAAAAGAAAAAAAAAACCGCACCAAAGTGTGAAAGACGCAGGTCACTCGGTTCTGTTCAAACTGATCCTCCACGTTATGGCCGACGTTTAATGTCAGAGCAGCGGGGTTAACATGGTTACAGGTCCGGCCCCGGCCCCCGGACCCCCCGGGCCCCCGGGCCCCCGGACCCCGGACCCTGGGCCCCGGACCCTGGGCCCCGGACCCCCCGGACCCCGGACCCCCGGGCCCTCTAACGGGCACGGTGTGGTTCATTAATCAATTACAGGCGCTTACAGGTGTTAATTGTGCGGTTTCCATCCGGATTTAAAGCCAAAGAAAGAGAGAACAGTGGTGTTGGTGTTTCTTACCTGTCCCGGAGTCTCTCCTCCGTCTGAGTGGGAAACAGAAAGCAGAAAGCAGCGGTTAGTCCTCTGCCGCTCCCGCTCCTCACTGTCTGCGCTCTCCGCCTGGATCCAAGTCCTGTCTCTCTCCTTCTCTCGCGGGATTTCCTCCTCCGCCTTCCTCCTGTGCTCTTCACCTCCTCCTCCTCCTCCTCCTCCTCCTCCTCTCTGCTCCGCGGGATCAGCCGGTCCTCCTCGCGCCACCCAGACGGAGCGGCTCGCGACGCTTCTGCTCGTGGTGCTGATGCTGCTGCTGCCCCGCGCGCTCCATCCTCGTGTGAGCGGCTCGTGCTGCGGCTCGAGCCGAAACAAGCCCCCCCCCCTCAGAAAACACAAGCCTGAATCTACAGGTGACAGAAAATACTGGAGCTGCTGCGGCTGGCGTCCTGGTCCAGGTCCAGGTCCAGGTCCAGGTCCAGGTCCTGGTCCAGGTCCTGGTCTTGGTCCTGGTCTTGGTCCAGGTCCTGGTCCTGGTCCTGGTCTACGTCTTGGTCCTGGTCCTGGTCCAGGTCCTGGTCTTCGTCTTGGTCCTGGTACAGGTCCTGGTCTTGGTCCTGGTCCAGGTCCAGGTCCTGGTCCAGGTCCTGGTTCTGGTCCAGGTACAGGTCCTGGTCTTGGTCCTGGTCCTGGTCCTGGTCCAGATCCTGGTCCTGGTCCTGGTTCTGGTCCAGGTACAGGTCCTGGTCTTGGTCCTGGTCCTGGTCCAGGTCCAGGTCCTGGTCCAGGTCCTGGTCCTGGTTCTGGTCCAGGTACAGGTCCTGGTCTTGGTCCAGGTCCTGGTCCTGGTCCAGGTCCTGGTCCTGGTCCTGGTTCTGGTCCAGGTACAGGTCCTGGTCTTGGTCCAGGTCCAGGTCCTGGTCCAGGTCCTGGTCCTGGTTCTGGTCCAGGTACAGGTCCTGGTCTTGGTCCAGGTCCTGGTCCAGGTCCTGGTTCTGGTCCTGGTCCAGGTCCTGGTCCAGGTCTACGCACTGATAACTGCACCACCACTGGTTTGAAACAACAGGTGACCACTACATACGCTCTCTCTCCCCACATTTACTCACTAGTATCAAATAAAATGGTAAAATTTGACCATGACTCTGCTGCATTTCTGATGGAAAATGTTAATTTTTACTCCTCTACATTTATTTGACGGTTCTAATTATTAGTTACTTTACAGGATAATGTTTTCCATACAAAACACACATCAAATCATCATCATCACTGCCCCCAACACTCGACCAAGCCATTAGTCGATGGTCTTGGTCAACCAGGTTTCATTGGTCGTCTTGTCATCCATGTTGAAACACGGAAGTCAGGAAAACGCGTCCGAAATCTCACGCTATGCACTTACATACCCAACATGTGCAAAGTCGATCGACACACTTTTCTGTGAATAAACATTCGTTTATCAGCCAGTAACTATGACATCACCTCCTGAGAGCATCTTTGCCGGTAACCATGGTAACCTGCGTCAACACGAAAAAAATTACCTATTCGACAAAATTATAGCAAAAAAGTTATACTTGCTTTTGTCGTCATTGTGGGATATATATGCTGTTTGCATTCTGTAATATTTCCCTGTAAATAGTATTTACTTCACGTACTAAAAATCATTTTTAGGCCGAATGAGTACTTCTGATACTTTCAGTGCATATTGCTGGTAAAACTTATTTTCTTTTCCTCATAATATTTTGAATGCATGAATTTGATACAGTATTATATCATATTATTATCATATGTGTTATTTCTGGATTCTGTTTACAGGCTTTTATTAATGCGTCTTTGGCTAATAAGAGCTGCCAATCATTGCCGGGGGGGGGGGGGTCCCAGGAGCACAGGCCAGCTGGAAGTCGGAGGCTGCAGCCTGAATGCTAAGGAGGCTTTGAAGCAAAGGTCCAGTTCGACCTGCACTGAAAGTAAATGATGACCTCAAGTACTTCATGAAGGGAAGGTTGTGGAGCGGCCGTGTCCTCGACTTTGAAGAGGCTGGCGGGTGCACAGGAGTTTAGTTTCAGTCTCTCTGCAGAAATCTGCACAAGGAAGCAACAAACTTTAGACGAACTGACCCTCCAATCGCAGTGGCTTTGGCTGTTTGGATGCTAAAATAATTGTTTTGCATCCAAACACTAGTAATTAAGTGTTTCATTACAAAATGGGTTTTTTAAATGGGCACATTCTATGCAATTTGCATCGCCCCCACAGCCCCTTGTGTTTTTCCACATTGATTTAAGACCTTGTCGGCTATTCTCATGCCTGTTCACAGCAATACTGCCAATCTGAGTTGCCTTGAAAGAAGCTGCCCATATTTCGTCACCTCGACAGACCAGGAGGCCCTTAGGGGGCAACACTGCAGAGCACCATGTCCAAAGAGCAGAAAGTGAGAAAAATAACCTCAGCGCTTATCAGCCACTGTGACAGATCATCACTGCTGCAGAAGTAGACCGCATATATAACTTTTATCTGCTTTATATCATTCTGATGTCATCTTGAGCTTTGAATATAAAGAACAACAAAGACTACCAGCAGCAACAACTTTTTCTGGCAATGCTCCACACACGACTTAAGCCGTGTTAAAGACACTGTGATGGAGATTATCCTCCGGATCATGTCATGTTATGTGTGTTTAAAGCAACATAGGAGGATTCATTGGTTATTGGCAGCCATGGAGGTCAGTACTGCACAAAGTAGTTACACACAAGCAGAGGACGGAGATTATGTGCCTCTGTCATATGTGTTTGCTAGAACATTAATCTATGAAGCAAATTGTTTAATGTGTTGATATTTATTTACTAGCTATCAGTCGGCATCTTGTTTGCTGCCTTTTGTTGATGTATTTCGATGTTTCTTAAGGCATTGCTACAACCAATTGTCAAGAAGTGGAATAAGGTGAAGGTGCTCATCATAAGAACATTTCTCTAAAGTGCTTCAAGTGGGCAAAACTCCTCTCCTTTGAGTGATGTATAATATCTATTATGATTGATTTATATGACTCCACTGAAAGCTGCTGAAAGCTTTCAGTCTATTTGGTTGAGTCTCGTGGCTCTCATCCGACACGGGGTACCTTAAACTGGTGAAACAGATTTTAACTGATACAAACAAACTTTGAAAAAGACCATCCATCCAATAGATATTTCAGTGTAGACCGACAGACCAAGTTCTGTTCTAATAAAAACTCTGAAAAAATCATTGAGCTTCATGGAATAAACAACAACAAGGTTTCAACTTTTACCAAATGGTATTCAAATATTTAAATATACTCATACATTTGACAGTGATATGATTTGGTGAGAGTGTCGGTATGGAAGAGAGAGTTTTATCACAGTAATACAGTAATAATCACTCACCACTATGTAAGTCTAATGGGACATTCAACGTTTCCAAATATGATGTTGTTGTACTGAATAGGCTGCATGTACTAATCTTATCTGGTGCTAAATGTTCCAAAGGGAATGAATGAACATGTGTGTGTCTGTGTGTGTGTGTGTGTCTGTGTGTGCGTGTGTGTGTGTGTGTGTGTGTCTGTGTGTGTGTGTATGTGTGTGTGTGTGTGTGTGTGGGTGTGTGTCTGTGTGTGTGTGTGTGTCTGTGTGTGCGTGTGTGTGTGTGTGTGTGTGTCTGTGTGTGTGTGTATGTGTGTGTGTGTGTGTGTGGGTGTGTGTGTGAATGGGATCACGTATAATCCATCATAACGCAGACACCAGGTGCCTTTGCCATTACTCCTGCTGTGGCCTGAACAGTGTGTGTGTGTGTGTGTGTGTGTGTGTGTGTGTGTGTGTGTGTGTGTGTGTCTGTTTGTTCTGCCCAGTGTGTGGGAGTCGGTATCCGTGGGACATCTAATTCAATTACTGGATCATCATGAAGAGATGAATGGAAAGACAGAGAGGGGTAACAATCAGAGCAAGGAAGGCAAAGAGAGGAGGGAAGGGAGGCATGGACGAGGAGGAGAAAAGGTAGATGGAAGAACGGGGGGAGAGGAGAGGAGAGGGGGAGGAAATGACATGAAAAGGAAGATGGATGAGAAAGTGGAAAGATAGAGGATGGAGAGGGCTGTTAATCTGCGTGAGTGTGTGACATTTTCCAGAACAGCCGCTTGTTGAAGTGAAAGGGTTGCGACGTGTGTGTGTGTGTGTGTGTGTGTGTGTAATTTGGCTCGAATGGATTTGTCTGAGTTTAACCAGTGTCTACACACACACACACACACACACACACACACACACACACACTGAACCTATGAGGTATGATACCATATAAGCAGAAGCCAAGAAGACAACCGGTGTTTTAATAAGGAATGAGGCAAGAAGTGTGTGTGACTCCCCGAGTACCGACCTCTATCATTCTCAGCTGTGTTTGACCTTAAAAATAATTTGAAATAAAAGGTTTGCTGTTCAGAATTCCTAATTTACTGTTACCGTCACCTCCACATAGAATTTAAATCTTTGATTTTAATAATAATTTGTGTTTTTTTCCACATAAAAGTTAAATTGCTGAGTAATTCTTGAAATAACTTCTACTCTTTTTCCCTCATTTAAAAATCTTTTAGTCTTATAATATTGTTAGTTATTCACAAGATGTCTCTTAGTTCACAGATTCTCATACTCGGTGTATGTGCACTGGAGGATTCAAGTTTCAACATCACACTTCTGCAAGTGAACATTGAATGTTTCTTTTTTTTCAGATCTCACTTGAAATGTATAGTCATTAAATTAGCTGAGCTGAACCATCATCTCCCCCTGCTGGTTGATTTGTGTCCTACACCACAGAGACCTCCTCCTCCTCCTCTTCATCTGCTCCTAAACAGCTCCCATACAACCTTGTTTTCATTTTAACATTTTAACATGTTCTCCTCTTACTCCTACTCCTATTAGATATCAACTTCTTGACCTGGGAAATAAAAGCTTTCTGTATTGCAATGATACTGTATACTGTGTGTGTGTGTGTGTGTGTGAAATGCCATCACATATTGATTAAGTTAATATTCACATTAACAAAGACATGAGCAGCTCTGCATCAGCATTCCACCAAATCTAATGTTCATGGCAAATACACATTTCTGTTTCCTCCTTTTCTTCCTTCCTTCTCCACCTTTTGCTCTCCCATCCCTCCTTCATCCTCCTCCTCCTTCTCACTCCCTTTCTCCACTCATTCCTTCACACATCTTCCTCCAATTACCATCACCCTCCTCCTCCTCCTCCTCATCGATCCCTCTAGGGCTTCACCCTCCCATCCCTTTAGTCTTCCTCTCCTCTTTCAGGAGCAGGACCACACCTCAGCCTCATCACAGCAGCACCAGCATCCTCCACTCACCTGGTCTGGAGCCTGGACTTCATCTCAGTATCGATCTGTTGCATCGGTCCACGCCAGCAGACCCAGCTGTCCGTAATCCACAAGACCTGCAGGAGTCCAGCGAGTCCAGTACCCCCCGACCACCGGGCTCCATTAACACACCTCCACCTGGACCGTAACGCCTCCTCAGACATGTCCAGACGATGAAGGAATCCCGTTCCCCAGAACCGACAAAACAAAGTGAAACTTCTCCGCCCACTCAGGTGAGCCCCTCGCGCCCGCAGGTCCGTCCTCACCTGGTCACTTCCGGGTGACGTCATCACGTGCGAAAAAAACCAACACATCGTGACGTCAGCACTCACCTTAAAGGTAAAGTTCATCCTCCAGCCTGAAAAAAATCAACAGTGAAGAGCGAAGACGGGAAACATCCACACAGAGTTGCCAGGGGCCCCGTGATGCCTGCTTCCATCTACCACAGCAGCTTGGTCCAGCTGGGGCAATCGGCACCGGTGATGCAACTGGCCCCTGCTGCCCGCTTCCGGCAACTGGCGATGCTTGTCCTAGTTGGAGCTCCTGGCAACAGGATGCCGGCGCCCGCTCTGTCGCCTACTTCCAGCAACCACAGCAGCTCAGTCTAACTAAGCACTGGGACCAGGTTCCTCCGTCTCCCGGCTTCACCAGCACCTGCAGCAACAAGTTCATCCCATACTAACATCGTCCTCTCTCAGCCATTCTAGCCCAGCAGGCAACCACCAACTTCACCCTCCGTACTACTAATCCTCCCATTCGTTATCGTAACCCTTTCATCTCTCGTCCTTCTCCAGTTCCCACCAGTCTCTGCAACAGATACTTAACGTAATTATACAGATCTTGCGCTCCTTATCGTGCCTTTCATCCATCAACCACCAGCCGACAGATTCCTCGAAGGATATGAAGGGCACCTCCAACTGAAAGGAGAACAACCACCCGTTCCAGAGAGCTTACTCCCACAGATTTCAGGTATTCTATCCTCAGTTTCCCTCCGACGGACAGGAAATGGATGATTACATGTCCATCATCCTTAATCTGGCCCTCGTTTCACATCGACCTTGCCTTCGAAGCCGCAGCCCGTCTTCAGCAGTTTAATGAGGACACGTACTGAGGTACACTTGAAAATGAAATTACCATGATCATTTTGTGGTGCCTCGTCTCACCCAACCTCGTCCTGTTCCGTCCCGTCCACGCCGAGCCACATCAAGTCCAGACAAGAGCTTCAGCTTTCTATCACTTATCGTCAACGACCGCTTCAGCACTCGTACTTTCAAGCCAGCATCGTCAGCCCCTCCGTTATCTGCCTCATAACCAACGTCAAAGATCAAAAGGCAAAACCAACATGCACCAAAGAGGTCACACAATATGCAATAACTTGAACAGTGCCAAATGTACAACGATCCAGTGCTGCTCCCCCCATGCGAGCTTCTGGATGGAGGCCACGCCCGCCCTGTGTTCCCTCCTAACAGACTGATCAAGATGTATTAATTAACAGATTAATAAATAATCCCACCACCCTTGAATTCCATTTTACTGGACAGTTCGAGCCGTGCCAAACTCCTTCGGCTCAACCTTCTCACCTACTCGAATGGCACCACCTTCACCTCTAACTTTTATTACTTTCTTTTCCAGCTCTCAGTCCTACTCCCTCTCTTCTCCAGTCTCTCTCTTTCATTACCACGCTCTCCTCTCCTCCTGCTGCTCCTCTTTCTACATCACTTCAACTCCTTCTGTACCTCCTTTCCTCCCCTATATCTCATCCCCTTCCCGCTCACGGCCTCCTCCTGTTCCCATTTTATTTACTCTGCTCCTCCTCCTTTCTCCTCAATCACATCTTCATCCTCCTCCCATGTTCACCGTCTCATTTTTCTCTTGTGAACGAGCCAGTGTCAGCCGTGACATTCTGGTTAAACTGTGAGATCTGCCTCGCTAACCGTTTCGCTTTGGTCCAACAAGCAGCAAATTAGGCCTGTGTGTGTGTGTCTGTCTGTGTGTGTGTGTGTGTGTGTGTGTCTGTGTGTGTGTGTGTGTGTGTGTGTGTGTGTGTCTGTGTAGTCTTTTGTACAATGCATGAGTGTGTGTATTCATGTGTAGCATGAGGAGTGTTTCTACAAGAGCATATTTTATGTGTGCAATAATGTGGCTTGATGTTTTGTGTATTTTTTGTGTGTGTGTGTGTGTGCGGGTGAGAGAGAAAGTGTGTTCTTGATTGACGTAGAGCATATCACTTAATTAAGGAGAGGGGGATCACGAAGGGAAGGGAGACTGAAAGATGTAAAGGAGAAGAGAGACAAACCAATAGGAAAGTAAACAAAATAATAAATGTTAAAAAGACGAAACACAGCGCTGACGTATGGAGAGAACATCTCTTATCTGTACAGAGGTTTGTGTCAGGACCAGAAATCGTTTCAGTGGTGATGAAAATGGTTTGGTGTGGACTGGAGGGAGCAGAGCGTTGATTAAATCTCCATTGCAGTGATTATGGCGTCGGCAGTGAGCTGCCAGGAAGAGATCAGCCAAAAGTGGCTGTTATCATCTGCTGCAGTTAGTCTGGGGTCAACTCGCTCCCCAAACACTGTCCTGACCGGCCACCTTCAGACTCCCCAAACTGTCTGGTACGCAGGTCCAATAGAGCTGTAGCAATAGCAGGAACGTTTTCAGGGAACCCAGAAACTGATAGAGGAATCTACTTCCGGTTTTGGTTTGAGGGACATAGATCCTGCCTCCCAAAAAGTTTCTGTATTTAAGAAGCAGAACTTTCTGATGGCAGAATACAATATATTGTGAATATATTGTTGGACTACCTACCTGAAGTCTTCCTTGAAAGTATCCTTCTTATTCTGTGTATTTTTATAGAATAAGTTCCATATTACAGCTTTAATACCAGTTCAAGCCTGCCTGATACACTCTGTATTCCTGCTCACCCATAATCTGCTTACTGAGTGGCCTCTGGGGTGTATTCAAATGGTCACAAGCTTGATATCTTCAGCAGAGGGCAGAGGTTGAAGGAAATGGCTTTTAACTCCATGGGGTCTTTACATAACACCATAAAGCTGGTCTCATGTGAATAGAAGACTTTGCAGGGAAAATTCAGCCGGCTGGAGGATTAGAAACAGCTTTCTCTGCCTTCCTCCTTTTTGTCCCTCTGCAGATCTTTTCTCTCCTCGCGCTTGTCCTGTAATTTATCCTCCTCCTCCTTCATCATCCCTTGTTCTATGCGTATATCTTTGTCGGTTTTTCTTGTGTAAAAACCCAAATTGCTGGATTACGACAAAGTCACCTTGCCTTCGCACTTCAGCTCTCAGATGAGCGACACACACACACACACACACTTCCTTCTATAAGCACTCAGTCTCACACCTACATTTAAGTGTCTCAAACACACTCTGTCGTCCATTTTTCTCAAACACACACACTTTTAGAGACCTGAGGAGGTTGGAAGAGTTCAGTATGACCCCGATGGAAGGAAGAGAAATTACAAAGATTTAAGAAAAAAAAGACAAGGAAGATTTCATGGTGTACCCCTTTCTTCTAGGTGAAGGCATTTCCAATTCAAACTCCACCATTAGGCTTGTGAAAATTGGTGTGATTCCTAAAAGTCCATAAAGCACTTTAGAGACATCTTTTCCGCAGATGTCATACATTTTCACAAAAAAATATTTTGGTTTTCAGAGCTCCTCACATATCTCTGCTTGGGGCTGATTAAGAAACTTATGATCCACTTCACCCACAGAGAGTTATCAACCAACTCTGCAGTTCCCCTCAGCGAGCGTTTCAGCTCATTGTTTTGGTTTTACTGCGCGCAACTTTCCCGCCCCTCACCACTCTCGTCAGCGCAGTTGAACCCTGTTTGCTGCTGGCGTGGCACTTGAACGGCAACTATACATGTCACAATCATTCAGTGGGTTTGACTTTTTCAGTGGCATCCTCCCAGACCGTCTGTCCAGCAGCTGCGGTGGCTGGTGGTGTGTGTAGGAAGGGGGTGTTAGAGTGAGCTCACCGATCCGACAAGCACTTGTGTTTGAAGCATAGTGATGCCTTTAAAGTAATATAAAGTTATATTTGCAAGGCTGTCTAAGTTTGTGCTTGCTGTGATTGGTGCTGGATCAGAAAGTTAAGTAGATAGGCTCCAAATCCTACATTTATGTCACGGATCAGCCCCAATGACAGCTGTCAAGGAGGTGGGATGTGTTAGGCAGCAAGAGAACAGTCAGTTCTGAAGTTGATGTGTTGGAAGCAGGAGAAATGGGGAAGCGTAAAGATCTGAGCGACAAAATTGTGATGGCTAGACAACGGGGAGAGAGCATCTCCAAAACAACAGGGCTTGTGCGGTGTTCCCAGTATGCAGTGGTTAGTGGCCCACCTACCAAAAGTGGTCCAAGGAGGGATAACCGGTGATGGGGGCCCAAGGCTCATTGATGCGCTTGGTGAGCGAACACTCGCCCGACTGGTCCAATGCCAACGAAGAGCTACTGTGGCACAAATTGCTGAAAAAGTTAACGCTTGCTATGATAGAAAGGTGTCATAAAACACATAATTTCTGTTTTGGCGTCATGAGGGGGACCAACACAATATGAGGCAGGCAGGTGGTTTTAATGTTGTGGCTCATCGGTGTAGTATTACTGTCACTAGAAATCACAAGCTTTTATACAAACAAACCTGGATGGATTTACAGCAACAAAGTTTTACCAGCACATGAAGTGTTGATGACTTTGGTGCTGCCTTTGATAACAATTTGTTTTAATTTAGTTAACTGGTGCGCAAGAGTGAGTCAAGCAATATCAATTTAGAGTAAGTGTAATTACCGTCGACCCCGATGATGGATGCAACCAGTCTGCAAGCATCGATTTTAGGAGGGGAGAGAACAAAAAGACAGACGGAGACAAAGTATGAAAATAGAGAGTGACTGGATTCTCGTGTGTTGTATTCTCTTGTAACTTTCACCTCATCACAAAACATCCGCCGTCCTCCTTTCACCTGAGCTGGTAAACAGATTAGCATCCCCGTCCTGAAAACACTGCAGCACCAATCCCATCAACCCCCACTTCCTGTGCCTGTTACTCTTTCATCCTTTCTGTGAGTCTGTGCCTGGACTCACAGTGTTTGATAACGGCGGTAAAAAAAGATGAGGGGGGGGGGGGGGGGGGGGTTTCATCAGATGAATGCTGTTTCAATTTTTCATTTCCGCAGGGTGTGAGGGCACACGCCGATGAAGAGTGGAGAGACGGCGAGGAGATAGTGAGTGTGTGTGAGTAGAAAGAGAAGGAAGTGAAGGAAAAGAAAGACTGAGCTACATGACTGGCACAAAAACACAGAAGGGGGCAGATTCAGCTCCACTAAAATGTCTTGGAGGCAGAAATAATGTTATCGGTTGAGGTGGCTGCTAAACTGACTGAGAGCTGAAGCCTTAAGAGCAATTTTTAGGATAGGTGCTCAAGTGAGTTCATGTGACAAAGTGCTGTAAAAAGGATTTTCTAAACAATATTTCGATAGTGACTTTTTTTATTAGCCACGCTTGAACCGAGAAATTGGAACAATAACGAGGGAGTGAACACGGTCAAGAACAGCAACAATAAATAATAATTAAACACTACTTCACCATGAAATTAGTAAATGCTTTGAATTATCAATACACATCATTTATATGTGTATTCAACTAGCAACTAAAAATCTTTTTTTTAAATTTCACAGCAACAGTTTATCAGAAAAGCTACAAACATTCACCAAAGTATAGTTAGTAGTTTGAAAATGTTATGATAGAAATTATGTAAAGATAACTATATGAACATTGTCCCTGCCTGCGCAGGAAAGTGCTAAACTATATAATGAACACCAGATGGCAACAAAACCCCAAAAATCTTATTGAATGTTCACCCAAATACAGTCAAAGAAGGAGCTGAGGAGATTTTAAACAATACAAAACTCCAGCTCAGATCCCATTTTTAGGAGTAATTTAAAGCAAATTAAATGTGAATATTGAAATGTGCTTTCATTGTTGCATATTAGTTCAGTAAAACATCACAGACGCAGCTGTAATGCTGATGACGTGTGTGTCTTTGGGTATTTCTAGGATAACATGTGATGTCCTGTTGTGTTGTTGATTCAGAATGGATGCATGATGATGGTGATGATGGTGGATTTGTTCATAAAAAAGATAAAAGCAAAAAGCACACTGACTTTAACACTAGCTTTATAATGCAGAGTAACTTTCAGTTACAAAGTTTCTAAAGTTTTACAGTGTGTTCCAGCACATAAAGAAGTTAGTGTAAAGAAACATTTCAGTCTGTCTCATGCAAAGGAAAAGTCAGTTTTTTAAAGCAATAAAATGCAGCTTTGCATGGTTGGTTATGACCATTGGCTAATATTATAAACTGATATTTCTTTTTGCTTAAATTACTGCAATTTTATCCAAACCTGTCTAAGTAAACACACAGATTATAGTCAGTGGAAAATGCTGCAGTTGGACTCCTCAGGGCAACCATAAAGAGAGACAATGGAACAGCTATTTGACCTACTACACATGAGAGGACATTTACGAAGCCTGTCACAAAATACCAGCAGGTTATTTAGCAAGTCTGCATGAAGTGACACTAAAGAAAATCTAATGCCAAGCTGTTGTGACACGTGTTGAGTTTCCTGCTCCTGAACTCATGAATATTGACTGAAGAGAAGAATTGCAAGTGTACATTCAACCCTCTTTTTAGTTTTTTAAGACTGGCTATATCCTCCCTCGCTCTGTGTGTGTCTGATACAACAGTAACGTTGCATATTTATTATTGCTTGACCACAGAGCTCTTCATATTGAAAAGAAAGGCAGTCTGACTCACCGGATGTAGACTGTGGGTGTAGGTCTGCCGTGCCATTCTGCTCCCCTTCTGCTACCTGCATGTTAACATTTTCAAAATCCCCTTCCTGTCATGATCTGCCTCTGACCCCCCCTCCTATTTAGCTGTGTTTCTAAAAAGACTCTATTGAGACATTTAAAAGACTTTCCATGTTACATTTGTAAGAGCCCAGTTGAAGAACCAGGACAGTAAGCTGCAAATTAACATTAAAATATGAGTTTAATATGAGCTATGTGATCAAAGAAATGAGTAAACTAAATTAGAATTGTTGTCATTTTGTTGTTTTGTAGCATCTGATAAATCTTTTAGTTTTATTTTACTGTACTGTATATAGGTGAATTTGCCATCAGATTAATAAAAGACACCAACCTTGTTGAGCAGTTGTTGCAGATCTTCTTTCCTCTGCTTCTTCCAAGACTGGACTGCTGGGCATCTGCTCTACATTTAAATGAATACATGCATCCAAATGGGCTTTTGTGTGTGTAAAAAAAAAAACCCAAAACAAAGTGAGCAGGACTGTGGGATTTTTGCATGCAGCAAACACAATAAAGATGTGGTAATACATTATACTATAAATGACAGTAGGCAAATTTTCTCCTCACTCGTAGAGGTGCAGCTCGAGGGCACGCCGAGTCCATTCTGGCTGACAAAAGACCTCACAAGACTGTGCACCTTTTCTGCATCAATTTATCATACAGAATGTAAATATGTACTAACATAGATAGAAATAGACAAGGGCGGATATTTCATTTCACTGTTGGAGGGGAACAATAAACATTCCTGAAGGGGAATACTGTTACAGTTAATAATAGAGGAAACTATTATTAACACTATTGTGTATATATACTGGATAATTGACAAGTAAGAAACATTTCCATCAGCACTTCATTCCAATCGTATTTATATTTTTATCAAAAAGCCTTTGTGATATTACTGTCAATTCATCCTGTAATCAATCATCTGATCATCTGATCTAATTCACTTTAGCTGGTACCTGGTTTTTCACAGTCAGGACCAACTCTGCTGTGATGAATGCAGGGAGATGCCATATAACGTGTTTAACCATGCATGCTGGGAAATGTTGTCTCCTCAGTGTGCCGTGTGTCTGCAGGGGTCGTCTTCGATGTCACAATCTTTTGGCCTGTTCAATACCTGCAATATTTCTATAAAACACCAGAAGAAGGCTTGCAAATTTCACCAATCGTAGCTTTTCCACATAGAATCCAATTCACAACCACCGGTGAGCATATGTACAATGAAATCAAACCTCTACAAACTAAAGAAGGCACATATGTATATATGTATATGTATATATTACTGTCTGCAGTCCTAATGCAGGATGGATAAATTTCATTGGATGAAGTTAATTAATCAATTTTCAATGAGTAAATTTTGAGCATACACCCTTCTATGGTTAAGTTGTAGCTATTTGTATCAAGAGTTGTATTCACAGATTTCCAAGCACTAATTATGCTTCATTTGTCAGCAGCTTGAGAGGATTCAAATGACTTGTGACTAAAACTGATGCTCATTCAAATCCAGTGGTGTCATGCAGCCCAGAACACCTGCCGTGTGTATGTGTGTGCGTTTCCATCTCATGTCGCAGGGAAATAAACTAGTTTACACAGTCACATTGTGGGGACTGGCTTTCCTTTTTTTTTTTTCCATTTTTAGGGTATTGAGTACTATTGTGATTGTACAATATGTGTGAAAATCAATAAAAATATTTGAAGAATGTTACTTTTGCTTTACTGAATAATCATGATTAAACAACTCTTTTTGTTTGAATGGTTTTATTTAAATACAGATCAGGGAAAACACAAGCAATCATTTCTGACTGTTGACAGGTTAAATTGGTCTTGGGAGTTTTTTCTATATGCAAAACCAATGTCCAAATGATAGTATGGGCATTTGACATGGTGTATTACGTGATGAGATGTTGAATTAAGTCAATCCTCATGATTACAACAAGTAAGAAAAAACAAGCTTGAAAATTAGTTCTTGACTGTTTTCATGTCTAATATGTGACCAGAGATGATGATCATGATGCAAATGACAATATACTGATGTGTTCCACAGGTTCCCCAAGTGTTATTTGTAGGAGCAATAGGCCATAAATAAAATCAAACAAAGATTTTTTTACAAATAAAAAAAGACAGCTTTAAATCATAGGATGCATCAAGCAATATTTCCTTGTTTTTTTTTTTTCTTTAGGTAATTATATGTTTTTTATAGTTAGCGGACAGGATTGAGATGACAGGAAAAAAGGAGAGGGAGATGGGGAATGACATGCACCAAGGATTTATGGTCCTCATTCTGATTCAGAGTTGGATTTAAAACACAGTAGTTTTCCTGATCTGTGCAGAAACAGCAGCGGCAGCACGTAACTGCTGGGCAGACAGAACCAGACTCCTGATACCTGCACCGCACAGCCGACACTGTAGCTAAACACAGAGGAGGAGGCCAGAGTAAGGCAAACCAGATTCCCCCCGAACCTCAACAACAGCACTGCAAATATGACCGTGATAGTGATGAACGCCCTTTGCTTTGATTTGTCAACCTTTCCCCTGTTCCCGCCTTCTTCCCCTGGCCCTGGACGAATCAGGACGCGGAGAACAGAAAGGCTGCAGTAACAGATGACGATTAAAGAGAAAACCAAATTGCAGAAAAACAGGATCATGATGAAATTTGTGACGATTAGAAGTCTTAAAGTAATCAATCCAGAGCATAGTAACCAAACACACCCAATGCTGATATTTCTGATCATGACCCCGTCAGTCTTACTCAGGCTCAGGTAGGTGATTGGGTGAACAACAGCCAAGTAGCGCTCGACACAGGTTAGGATGTGAAAGAACATTTTTACACACGAGATGATGGCGAACGCGTTACACCCCACCCTCAAGATGTTCTTGGCATCAGTGAAGGAACCATAACAGCAGGTAATGGACCCACAGATACCAATCAACTCCATGGCGACCATGTGGTAGGTGAAGACGTCCATGGAATTCACCTTTGTGCCGCCTCGCTGTTTCCGCCAGCGCTGGAAACCGAAGAAGAGGATGAAGATGGAGAGAGGGAGGAGGAGGAGGATGTTGGTGATGGTGAAGCCGGTGAAGATGGAGGAACCAGGTGTGGAGTTGAAGCAGCTGTTGGAGGAGTTGGGGGAAGAGTGGTGAGGAGATGGGAGGGAGACATTTGGGGAGGAAGAGGTGTTGACGTACACGTTCATGGGCCTGGAGAGAAACTCAACGAAAGAGAAAAGGGGAAAGAGAGGAAGAGACATAATCATGAAAACTGTAAGAAAGGTATGTACCATCAATTCTCATATAAAAGCTGGTGTTCAAATCATAGCTGAAGAACCAGCACAAACAAATAAAGGCTGGTCACTTATAAAGGTAAAGTATATGTCCATTTCCACCAACTAATCCCGTCAATATAAGTCTTAAATAATGTTTTCATACTCCAGACGACAATAACAGTCTCTACGTATGATCCATGTTAAGTTTCTGTCAACAAAACTCAACGCCTCCTGATGTTTTTTCAAATTAAAAGCCTACCTATAAAGGAAAAGCAGCAAGATGTATTGCCTTAAAACAGCACAATCTTTGGAATTGTGTTATATTATTATATAAAATTTTTCTGCCTGAAGAAGCAAAATATATCAGCAATATTATAATGCCCAAACTCAAACAGTTTGTAAGAGTTAAAGTGTATCCACATCAGAACTGAAATGCTGAAAATTAAATTAAACATTAATGACTAAAAAGATTATGATATTATTTAAGGTTGCCAACCTTGTCAGGAGCATTTGTCTCTGGTCTTCCTCTCTGTGCGTCTTCACAATCACTGACTGCTGAACACTGGTTTCATGTCCAAATATTAAAATGTGTGTGTGTGTTCGCGTGTTTACATATGTATGTGTATTTTGGCATATGAAAGCGGGACAACTGACGACAGTTTTGCATGTTGAAATATCGAATGCTTGTATTTATTTTGCCAGCATTTAGAAGGCAAATTTTCCAGTTCATGTGCAGAACAGCAGCACTGGTAGTGGTACAGTGTCTTGCTCAATAACACTCCGCAAAGGATGGCAAGGCAAATTTATTTGTATAGCAACTTTCATCACAAGGCATCTTCAAAGCACTTTACATACATAAGACACAGAGGCATTAAGACAATATATAATAGAAACACAAGGCAATGCAAAAAAAACTCACCTTAATAGGATTTAAAAGGATTAAAACAAAGTAAAATAGAAGATTAAAATAAGATGAAATAGAATAGAGACAGAGATAAAGACACAGTAGAATAGAAAATGTTTTCTGGGAGTTTGTTCCAGATATGCGGTGCATAAAATCTGAATGCTGAGACAGAAATCCTCTAATAATTGATATTTTCTTTTTTGATTTTGAAATTGTGGATTTTAAAATGTCAGTCCATGTCTAGGCCTATAACAGGACACTGACTTTTAAACATTCTTTGTTGGATCGAAAGACTGAAGATCATTTCAGTTGTATCTTTCATTAAGTTTGGCACGTCGAATCATTTATCTGTTCTTTGCACTTACTCAGTGCTTGTATGGGACCATAGTCACCTGGTGATATATAGTTATATAAATCTGTGTGTCGTTTTTTATAATTTTATAATTATAGAAAAATATTATACTTTTTGAAACACTTAAAATAAATATTCCCAGTACAGACAATCTTAAGGCCGCAAAGATATACACTGTGGAAATAAGAACTATATCAAATTTCAAATGAATTATTTCTGTGTTGAATACAGAGAATGAATGTATGTGTTAAATGTCCAATCCTTCACTCCATCTGTCCACCGAAGGGGATTCAAAATGAGCTGTAACTTAAAACTTCTGCTTATTCAAATCAAAGTCATTAAGACCAGAACACGTTTGTCAGTCTCACTGTCACCTTGTTATTTCCATACCTGTAAATCAGACAAAGTCAAAATCTGAAATTTTCTTATCATTTGGCCCATGATGAACATTGTGATTTGTTTTATTGATTCTGCTAAGACTGCAGCTTGTCATCATCATCACTCACACTATTTTTTTTTTTTGTAGTTTCTTTACCTGTGCAAATTAATACACAAAAAAACAAGAAGGGATGCACTTAAAAATGTGTCAGCATAAGGACTTGTTGGTCTAATCATTAACAGACCACATCTATGGACTGTGCATGCTGCCTGAACTTCCTCAGGTGATGCTGTAGCTGCTCTCTTTAGGATATAATCCTATTTAATATGCTGTTATTTAGTCACTCTACTCTTGCGTCTTTAACTTAAGGGTCATTACATCACATAAGGTCAAAGCTGTGCTCAGTGTAAGACGGCCTTGTTTGCTGTAAATTTATAGCAAGTAAACCCAACTTTTGGATTTATGGTGGCACAAAATCAGGGCGAAAATCTGTTCGTCATCACTTAATAAGCAGTTTTAAACCATCACTGAAAGGTGTAAATAATGAGCTTTCTTTCATTCAGTCTACTAAAGATTAAAGTAATTTAAAATAATTAAACAATAATACATTCAGTGATGTATGTTACTTTACAGGAATCAACTCTAATCTTGATAACTACTCTTACATTCTAATTTCCTTCATCTAATCTTTCACTCCTTCATCTGATCCTCTTCCTGATTCAGTGTTGTGTTTAAAACATGGCAGTTTTCCTGCGCGGTGTAGAAACAGCAGCGGCAGAACACAACTGCTGGGCACAGCTGTCCAGAGCACAGACATCAGCACCACACATTTGTCACTGTAGCTCACTGCTTTGGAGAAATCCACAAAAAGACGAAGCAGCTCCCCTCCGAACTTCAACAACAGAGCTCCAGTTATGGCCATGACGGTGTGAAACGCCCTCCTCTTCAATTGGTCCACCTTGTGTCTGTCGCCGCCCCTTTCCCCTGGCACTGGACGAATCAGAAAGCGGAGAACGGAGAAACTGCAGTAAGAGGTGACGGTAATGGAGAAGACCAACATGAGGGTGTACAGGATGGCGGGGATATGAGTGCTGTACAGAGTGGTTATCCCCATCCATCCGAGGGACATCGCCCAAACACACCCAATGCTGATATTTCTGATTCTGACCCCGCCCGTATTTTTCAAACCCAGGTAGAGGATTGGATGAATGACAGCCAGGTAGCGCTCCACACAGGTGAGGATGTGAAAGAACATCTGTCCAGGTGTGATTATGTTGAAAATGTAGATCCCCACCATTTTCGTCTGTGGTGTGTTAGTGTAGGCGCCGGCACAGTAGAAGCAGCACCCCAACATGCCGATCATCTCCATGGAAATGATGTTGTAGGTGAATAAATCGGCGTTGCTCGGCGTCGCAGCAGAGACGGGGCGCTGTTTGCGCCACTGTTGGTGACCTAGGTGGAGGATGAAGATGAAGAGAGGGAGGAAGAAGAGCATGTAGGCGCAGCATAAAGTGGTGAAGATGTGAGAGCCGGCTGAAAACTCAGAGCAATCGTAGATGGGAAGGGAGGAATTTAATGGGGAGGGGGGAGGAGGATGGAGTGAGAGATTGGAGGAGGAAGAGAAAGAACAGTTTGATGTCATGTCTGGGTGAATCAGAGTCTGAGGAAGTGGGATACAGAGGAAGAGGGAGACAGAAAGACACAGCGAAAAAGTGATGGGAGACAGATAGAGAGAGTGACTAAAGTTAAACTGAGAAAAAGCCCAAAATATGATTTTTTCTAAACAGAAAGATGCCACTCTTAACTTTTCTTTTTAAAAGCCTTGAAAACCAATTTTCCCAGTTAGCTCTTCTATCGGCTTCGGCTTTCTATCAACAAGCTTTTCTTAATCATTATTCTCAGTCAATTGTTCCAATCTGTTTGGCTTGTGACCCTTTAAACCCTTTAAACCCTCCTGCAACACATCAATCGGTTGTGATTTTTGGTTAGACCAACTTCTCATGTTGATTTGTGTTAATTTGACAAAAACGATAGAATTTTTTGTATTGCACTTATTAAAAGAAACATTATGAAGTGTTTAAGAAACCAAAGTCAAAATACAGGAGCAAAACCAAAACATCATATTAAAATGTTATATTTTTAATAGTTTAAAGAAGCAATTTCAAATTCTGAAAGTCTCAGATGTGTGTGTGTCCTGACAGAAAAGCAGCGTCAGCTCGGTCAGCTTCCTTTCTAAGGAGCTCCGGCTCTGGTTGGTTAAAGGAGAGTAACTCCAGGCCGTGAACTGCTTTTAAAGCAGTCACAAAATCTTAAATTGAATCCTACAACAAACAACAACAAAGGCAACCACTGAAACCATGCTTAAAGAAAAATAATGTGATCTTAAATGTAAGGCATTAGTTACTAAACAGGCCATGGTTAATGAAAGACACTCACCTTTCCAGGAGTGTTTGATTCTGATCTAACCTTCACCTGCGTATCCAAAGTCACTGGACTGTTCTGCGAGAATATCAGCTTGAAATAAATAAATGTGTGTGTTTCGTGGATTTGTTTGCATGTGAAAGAAAGATGAGAGCAGGCAATGTGAGCTTTTTGCATTTTGCAAAATATATAATGAAACATTACACTGCATTAGGCAAATGTTCTTTCCAGATTAGTACACATGGAGGTCCAAACACAGGCTCAGATGCACAACAGTGGCAGGGATTCAGTGTCCCACCCAAAAACACCTGAAACCAGAGTGTGTATAACCACCAATCCACTATCCAAAAATATATCATCCAGTTTAAACAAAGACAACGTGGACACCCACAATGTACACATGAATACAAATTAAAACACTGACCATGTAAAGAGTAGTCATGTTTTTTTAATGTAAGCACATTTTTTGAGCTATAATGGTTCTACTTTACACCAAACATTTTACTTTACAACATACTTGAACAGCATAGATCCAGGATGTGCAACATCTGCAAATGATAAAAGAAAAACAATCATGATTGAATTATCAGCATCACATTGAAACTGCATTTGATACACAACGCCTTGACAACAAATACTCCATTAAAATTAACATTTGTTAGGATTTAAATGACAATGTCAACAAGGAATGACTGTCACAGCACTGTGCACAGAGCTGTGACCTTCTCATCACACCCAACATGGAGGTTTGGTGGATATTTTTCTCCAAAGTCTTTCACCGAGAGTGCAAACTTGGACAAAACCCAGTCACATGTAGCTGCACTTATGTTAGTATGATGGGTTAAAATTCCCAGAAGTGAAACCACTGCTCAATAATATACAGGGCCGTGTATTTGGGCAAACAGCGTGCTATCATTAGGTCTGTCCTGCTCTTGGACATGGGGAGGTTTACATCCCAACAGCCCCATCTAACGTTACCTGAGATAGCATTACGTTTGACTCATCAGTTAGTTCTCACATCTCACATCTGGAGCAGCGTCAGTCTCTGAGCATGTTATCATGTATGTAGCCATCAAGTGCATATCTAAAGGGAAATGTTGCTGATTTTCAACTGGCTTTATATTATTACAATGTGGGTAGTATATGCAGGCAACATGGAGCACGACCGGTTGAAAGTTAAAGTATCCCTTTAAGATCATTTTTACAAGATTCTCAGCTTAAAACAAGCCAGCTGGAAACAACACAGTCAGCCAGACACATTTTCAACCAACTCATGGAGCAAACAGTAAAATCTGCCAGCTGGCAAACACGACCGTCACCGGGTAGAAATGAGAAGCTGCTTTGGTTTCCCTGTATCTGAAATCAAGAATTTCAAGTGTTAAATCTGCCACCGTTACTGCAAGGCAGCCAGCTTTCTTTATACAGCACATTTCAAACGCAAGGCCAATTCAAAGTGCTTTAAATAAGCTGAAAAGCATTAGAATGACATTCAAAACAATAAGCAATAAAAACCAGGATACAATTTAATAAACTACATAAAAACAAGCTGCTAATTCTTTATTTATGACAGATTGAAATGTCCACCAAAATGTAACTTCCTAGATTATTAGCAAGTAGCTTTATTGGCTCCTAATTATGTCACCCTTCTCTTCTTAGATACTGTAATCTAACCTGACCCGTGTCCTGATCCATTGTTGTTTTTACAACACCGTAGTTTTCCTGCTCTCTGCAGAAAGAGCAGAGGTAACACCAGACAGCTGGGGAGATTACACCAGGGCAGAGACAACCACACACCACACCTGACCTCCACCTGAGCTGAGGAAAACAGAGAAATGGTAACCAGATTCCCCCCAAACTTCAACAACAGCACTCCCAGTATGACCATGATGGTGTAGAACGCCCTCAGCTTTGACTGGTCAACCCGCTGTCTGCCCCCACCCCCTTCACCTGGCCCAGGACGAGTCAGAACACAGAGAACAGAAAGGCTGCAGAAAGATATGACAATTAAGACGATGACTATGCCAGAAATAACTATAATCACCACGGATAATGAGTCCACAACGGAAAAGACACCTGTCTCTGCAAGGCACAGCAGCCAAATGTTGCCAATGGTGATATTTCTGATCCTAATCGCCTTCCTCAGGCTAAGGTAGATGATGGGGTGAACGACAGCCACGTAGTGCTCCAAACAGGTCAGGATGTGAAAAAAGTTCTGTCCGACTAAGTTGATGAAGAAAAACAAGATACCCAGCATCGTCATTCCTGGCAGATCAGTGTGGACACCACAACAGCAGAGGGTGAATCCTAAGACACTCATCAGCTCAATGGCGACCATGTGGTAGGTGAAGAAGTCGGAGTGGCTCGTCGTCCTGCCGGGGCGATGCTGTTGCCGCCGTCGTTGGTGACCCAGGTAGAGGATGAAGATGTAGAAAGGGAGGAGGATCAGGACACTGGTGATGGTGTAGGCAGTGATGCTGAAAATGCCAACTTTGGTGTTGAAGCATTTGTGCAGGAAATAAAAGATGTTGATGGAGGGAGGAGCAGGATGAAAAGAGGCATTAGAGGAGGAAGAAAAGTTGACAGACATAATTATCTGCAAGGGGCAGGGATGGAGTGAAAAAGAGGGAGAGATGAAGACCAGAAAAAACCAAAATCAGTAAGTGGAAATAGTGAGGTGAGGTATAGGCAACAAAAGCATTTGGTAAATGTTAGAAAGAAATTGTGGTTTCGGTTAAATGTTCATAAACTTGTCATGTCTTGTGCTTCAAGCCCCTGCAGACTCTTTCTGGATTAAACTGATATATAATAAATAAGTATAATGTATAAATGACAAACACTGTCGGTAAATATTTCACAAAACAAGAATTTTCTGTTTCAAATTAGTAGCATTTCAACATCATTTCTATCCAGCCAGCTATTAACAATAAAATACTTACATGAACATGTGAGGTACATCATGTAAGGTCGTTTTATTGATCAATATTGTACTGAAGATTTGTCATTTTCTTACATGACAAAAATCAGGCTACTACATGGAAACCTGGAATCCTAATGAAACACAACATATACAAACACTTGGGAGTCACCCAAGACAACAGCTCTGCCATTGATACACCTGACTCAAAAGCCTTTTTTAACATATAATATATAATACATAACATATTAATAAATATATATTCATATAACCTTTTAAAGTTTTTGTTTTAATTGTTATGTCAAGCTGTATTTTAAATGTGTGTTCAGTAACCAACATTATCTTATCATATGTCATTTTAATATGTCATATTAATAAGATGACAAAAATGATAAAATCAGAATCAGAATCATGTTTATTGCCAATGAGTTTTCACATACAAGGAATTTGCCTGTTTATTTTGTTGCACAACAACAAACATAGAAAGAGACAAAAAAAATGAAAAACAATTACTACCAAAGTCAAAAATCATAGATATGAAATAAAAAATCTGTTATATATTTATCATGAGCTCGTTTAAATACACTCACCTGCTCAGTAGTTTTTAGATTCTGATCTTCTGTCTCCTGCGTGTCTGGACTGTGAACTGATGTGTTATCCGCTGTGTTTTTCCCTTGACTTGTTTGTGGCTTTTTTGCATGTTGTATAACCAGTAAACATTGCTCACTTCACTCTGCATTGGTTTTGTTTTGCGGCTTTAGGTTGCAGTACATCATATGTCTCCTTCACTGATGCAGGTGCACAATATCACCACCGCCTTGCTCAAAGACACTTGGACTTTAGGTCCTCAATAACTTCACATCACTATAATCTTCGTCTGCAATCAAAGATCTATACACTTACTGCATACAATCACAGCTGAGAGATATTATTTATTACATATTCCATCATTCAAAGCCATACATATATTATTATACTGGACATTGATTCATTACTGAACATATAAACATTAAATATGAAGGGTTTTTATGATGCTTATACATTTTTCATATTGTAAAACAAGCAAGCAAACATGGAAAATAAATACATAAAACTGGAAAGCACTTTGATTTGTGTTGATAACCATGTATCTCACGTAGGCTTCCAGATAAGTTGAAGGACGACATCCAGTATGTGTTTAAAACAAGGTGTTAATAATTTACCACCAACGAATACCACTGCAGGCAGTCATAATTCATTGAAAATATACCCTGTGTATGTCTTTATTGGATAAAATGAATAATTCAGGAGTTGAAAAATGTTCTTATTCCTTACTATAGTTCACATCACCCGTCCATGAAAGTGGATGTCTGACAGGATTCAAATGAGCTGTAACTTAAAACTGCTGCTTATTCAAATCATTATTCGAGTCATTAGGACCAGAACACCTGTCTGTCTCCTGTAGGTGTGTCCCTTGTTATCTATATAGCCGAACAATGCCTACATCACCGTAATGTTGCAGCTGGTAAAGATGGGGATTATTTTTTTTACTATAAATGCTGCTGAGTAGCTTGTGAATTTCAGCAAGGGCAATAGTAACTAATAATGTAGTGAAGTAAAAAGTACAATATTTCCCTCTGAATGGTTGTGGAGTAACAGTATAAAGTAGCAGAAATCAAAATACTCAAGTAAAGTACGAGTACCTTAAAATATATCATATTTTGAAATTAATATCATGAAATTAATTTAATTTATTGTGTACACGCTTACTTATTGCTTCACAAGCATAAAAACACTCACATGCCAAGTTATGGCATTTCTGAAAAGTCTAATCTGTCCAGAAATAAAAGGACAGTAGAGACAATTTTGGGTTCAGAATAATATAACTTTAAAAGATTACTAAATAATCGATTCAACTGTAACCTTATATATTGAACTTCGGATGCTCTACTCTGACCCTTGTCCTGATTCACAACATGGTAGTTTTCCTGCCCGGTGTAGAAACAGCAGCGGTAACACCAGACTGCTGGAGAGACAGAACCAGACTCCGGACACCAGCAGCCCACACCTGACCTGCTCACTCAACACAGAGGAGGCGTGAATCGCAAGAACCAGCAGATGTCCCCCAAACCTGAACAACAGAGCTCCCAGTATGGCCACGATGGTGTGAAACGCCCTCATCTTTGACTGGTCGACCCTGTCCGTGCCCCCTTCCCCGGGCCCTGGGCGCTTCAGAGCTCGGAGAACAGAAAGGCTGCAGAAAGACACGACCCCTACGGAGACAACCAATAGACCAAAATATGGAAGGGTGGTGTGATTGGAAGCCAGACTGGTTAGACCGAACGATGCAAAAAAGAGCAGCCAAATGCACCCGATGGTGACATTTCTGATTCTGATCCCGGCCCTCGTCCTCAGGCCCTGGTAGGTGACTGGACGAACGACAGCCAGGTAGCGCACCACACAGGTGAGGATGTGAAAGAAAATCTGTCCGCTTGAGGTGACTGAGTACAAGTACACACCCACTGTCATCAACAATGGCACCTTAACGCAGGCGCCGCAACAGTAGAAAGCACACCCAACAACGCCGATCATCTCCATGGCGACCATGTGGTAGGTGAAAACGTCCGAGTGGCTCGTCGGCGCCGCCGAAGATGAGCGCTGCCATCGTCGGACACCCACGTAGAGGACGAGGATGCAGACGGGGAGGAGGAGGAGGATGTTGGTGACGCAGAAGGCGGTGAAGCTGAGAAAGGTGGATCTGTGGTGGAAGCAGACGGCGGAGGCCAGACTGAAGGAGGAATTAGAGGAGGAGAGAGGAGGAGGAAGAAGGGAGGTGTTAAAGGAGGACGAGGAGTTGAAGGACATAACTGTATATGAAGAGGGAGGGGGACAAAAATAGAAAATCAGATGGTGGATGAGGAGAGGAGAAAATGACAAAATCTAGATGAGACATGGTGAAAACATCATAAAGAATCTGAGTAATGCATTAAAAAGTGGTCAGAAAACAAAACTCATCAAAGTCTTTGGTTAAATCCATAGAGAGTCTTTAAAATCAGGCCTTGAAAATCTTGGCAAATAAGATGCCATCATTGCCGTGTTCATTTTGTAAAGCTTGTGTTTAAATGTTTAAATGTGCTGACTTGCCCCTCAGCCTTTCTGAATTTTTTTTAATTTGCTTTATTGTATCTTCCTGTGCTTTAACCTCACTGTTTTAATCTTTAGTCTGCATATAAGCCCTTAGGAATGGGCGTTGCAAACTACCATTTGCTATAAACACAATAAAATCATCATCATCAGATAGGTGTTTTCCAGTTTTTCTATGTATACTGTATCTATCTCTATCAAATAAACCACATATAAATAAATACAACTTTATATAAACAGCTTAAAGTGGTGTTTAATGACTCTGTTGACATAATGGGGTTTTACTGCTGCCTAATTATCTATATACAATTAATATTGTATATACAATTAATATTGTACATACTGTTATAATAATAATAATAATGTAATGTAATAATGTAATAATAATTGATTTTAAAGTTATTTTAAATGGTTTATGAAGCTTTAAATAATTGGTATAGGTAGAATGGTATTTTTAAAAGGGAATTAAAGAGCTATTTAATCTGGCTTTTAATTTACAGTAATGTTACAGCCTTAGTTTTTAAGTTCTAATTCATTGGTTTCTATATTACTCTGGTATTTATTTTATTATTGACTTTTATTTATTGAATTTAACAATTGACTGTTTTACTGTTTTAATTTCTAGTCTTGCGAAATTTATTTATTGATGTTTTATTGTTATAATTTCACTTTTCTTCATTGCTTTTAATTTCCAGCTCATTTTTGTTTTTTATTTTATTCTATTTTTTCCGCTATGTGCAGCACTTTGGGCTGCATTTTTGTATGGAATGATTTTATATAAATAAGGCTGAGTTGAGTTGAGTTCTTTACAGATTCAAAGACATGAAGAAACAATAACAGTATTCTTATAAAAAAAAAATAAACACCCACCTCTTCAGCAGTGTTTCTTTTTGAACTTCTGTCTGCGGCGTCTCCAAGCTGGACTGCTCTGGTATCTCCTCTCTCTATATATTAATGCTCGTGCGTGAGGGCGTGCGGTTTTTCGTTGTGTCTGCGTGTATGAAGATGATCTAGAGACAGTCTGTGTTTTGTTTTTGTTTTGTTTTTTTGCATATCAGAAAGCCTTTAAAGGTATTTTTTTTACTGATACTTATACTGTCTGTCTCAGTAGGCAAATGTCCTGATCAGGTTCTCCTTCAACAGGCAGCTCAGATTGCAGAAGATACTGAACATCAGCAGGAAGGGAGCCTGTAACTTGCTCAAGGGCACTTAAGTTTAGGATCCCCCTTGGAATATGATGCCACTTATGATATAAATTTGCAATGCAAACACTCAATAATATAATTAGTTCTTGTTTTTAATGTAAATGAGGGGACTGTAGTGTATAATCTGCAGCTCATTTGTATTTTGTTTATTGGAAAGAACAATGATTAGCATCTTCTTGCAACAGGGCTGTGTCAGGTTTCAACCGGACTTTTTGTCATCCAAAAATTAAGCAACTTGACACCACATACAGACTATTCTTTTAATGAAAGCACAATGTTGAAGCTACAACTTTACCCCAAAGGTTCTACTTCATAACATTTACAAACGCTATCAGTGTATATATGCAGAATAGAAATACAATGTGAGCTGTCCCTTCATGGATCTGACCTGGGCTACAGAGAGGAATGAGCTGAAAGCAACACATTGACTACACTACTGTTTAGTAATTTCAAAAGTGCCATAACTATTTAAAATGCTACACAAAGGGTCTTAAAGGATGAGTTAACATTTCCATTAAAAGCAGATTGGGAATACATTTTATTATGAGCATCGCACTGAAATTGAGAATCTTAATTTATACACAAACCTTGAACGTCTAATTTATTTTAACTCTCCATTAAAAGACCAATGGACTAATTCAAATGAAATAGTGTCATGTAGCACAGAACACCTGCCTGCTGCGCCTGTGTGCATAGCTGTGTCGTTTTCCTCACATCTAGTCTGGTAATTTGGTGGATATTTTCCTCCACATTGCTTCACATGTCAGTCCAACCAGAAATTTGTAATCTTGCGGTCACAAGAAGAATCAGAAAAGTCAAACCAAGCCTTACAATATTTGCAAAATATGCAACTGTTTCTGCAAACCACCATTTCACCAACCGCAGAAGTTTTCCACATAAGAATAATCAAATTGCGAACGTCTGCCCGCTAAAATCCTGTAAATATAAAGACTCAGCTAAGATCTATTTTATTTACATTTGACTTGCATATTTTGCCATGTTAGTGGTTAATGGTTCAGATATGCAAGGTTCCCAAACAATGAATCCTGATCCTGATGATCCGGCTGACTGTTGTCTAATCTGCTCTGGCAAAATCTCATCTGATATTTTTCTTCTGTTCTTATCCGGATTCAGTGATGTGCCTACAACAAGCACATTTCCCTGCTCTTTGTAGAAACAGCAGAGGCAACACCAGACTGCTGGGCAGACTTAACCAGAATGCAGAGGAGAGCGCCAGACAAGCACTTGACAAGGGGAGGGAGTTGTACATGACCAGGCAAACCATAAACCCAGCAAGCTTCAACAGCAGCACTCCCATTATAGTCATGATAGTATGAAACGCCCTCTTCTTTGATGGGTCGACCCTTTTCCTGTCCCCGCCCCTGTCTCCCGGTGATCGGCGAGTGAGAGCCCAGAGGACGGAGAAGCTGCAAAAGGAGATGACAAACAAGGAAAAGATGCAGAGGGAGAAAAACGGGCCAGTGGGGTAGTTGGGGATGTAGAAATATATTACACCTATCCATCCAAGACTCAACAGCCAAACACACCCAATGCTGATATTTCTGATCCTGGCCCCGCCCTTGTTCCTCAGGCCCAGGTAGGTGATAGGGTGAACTACAGCCAGGTAGCGCTCCACGCAGGTCAGGATGTGAAAAAACGTCTGTCCAGGGATGATTATGGATAAATTATAAAACCCAAGCATCATTATCCACGTATTTCCAATGTAGATGCCAAAGCAGTAGATGTCAGATCCTATTAGACCTGAAATCTCCATGGCCACCATGTGGTAGGTGAAGAGGTCGACGTGGCTTGTAGCTGTTATCATAGAAGTGGATCGCTGCAGCCTCCATCTTTGGAATCCTACGTAGAGGACGAGGGCAGAGAGAGGTAGGAGGAAGAGGGAGTTGGTGGTGGCAAAGCCAAAGAAGATGAGGGAGCCAGTCGTGGAGTTGAGGCAAATAAATAAGTTGGAGGACGAGTTGATGTACATCACTGAAGGCGTCTGAAGGAAAAAGAGAAACGAAAGAAAATTAGGAGAGACAATTATCTTTTTGTCTCTGTTTCTTGATTTCTGGTAACTGTGACCTAGGTCCTTTTCAAACCTGTGTTCTTTAGTCCAGTTGAATCCCATTTTGTTTTCCCCCTCTGTATAATTAATTTGGGCAGATCTGGTTCACTGGTTTAGCATTGCACTCTAATAATATTGTCGAACGCACAATGGACAGAATCATTGTCACTATGTAGGGCAACCTATTGTGCATTGCTTTATCTTTTATAGGTATATATGTGTGTTCATGCAGAGCCCAAATAACATAGAAAACATTCAGAATTTCCTTATTTTGTGCAAAAACAATGTTTTATGGTAATCTCCTTATTTTCACCCAATGAAATGTTGATTGGAAACACATACAAGAGAAATATGTTTAAAAAGAATGGTCAAAATTGGTGCAGCGACATATCTTGAAATTTTGTCCCTCTCTACAAAAACAGCACATCCTACAATTCCCATAATACAATTCAATATCATCCTTTATTACACTCTCCCTGCCTGATAAATGCAAACTACAGCCACAGATCGCAACAAAAGAGTCAATTTTCTCAAGTCCAAACTGAGATAATTCCTGATTATATCATCACAGTTAGTGAGGAACTGATCTCAGTATATAAACTTTACTTTAGGAACAACAAACATTTACAATAGCGTCTCCCAGAGCATCAGAACCCCCCACAAGTTACAAGATTAACTGAAGGGTTTGCAAGATTATTACTGCGGTAGGAAACAAGAAAAAACAAATGTCAGCTGAAGAATTCAACAGTTTATTTTTCCAACTCTTCTTTTCTAACTGTGTGTTGTAATATTCTAGTTTCACCCCTTTGTGGCTCTAACAGTGAAATTAAATTGTACTTCAATTTAAAAAGAGAAAACTGCTTTATAATTTATATATATGTAACCTGTGATGAGGGTTCACAAGTAGACGTATGGGATTACTAAATAAAAAGCAAATATTAAAGTTTGAAATAAAACAACATATCCTGCACCATATTATATATGTATTACTCCATATGAGGGGTCTTAATTATCTTAACAAACACTGTCACTTTCATGAGAAATATATGAATCCATTAATCATACACAGTGAGTAGCAGGTGACTTTTTAAATTCCAGCATATCGGTTAGTTATTAAGGACCCACCTTGACAGAAGTAATTGCTGTTGCTGTAGATAGGTGTCCGTCAGAGGAGATATTAATGTATGGAGTGTGAGGTCGGTGTGTATTTGTATTGCAAGTCAAATGTGCAGGACATGTGAGTTCTTTGCATGTTAAAAAAAACGCTAATCACTTCTTTTTTAGTTTCCTCATTCTGTAGGGAAATTTTCTTTCCGTGTGCTGTTCCAGGTGGATCACGGTGCAGGGAAAAGGTGGCAAGTGTGAAGTAACATTGTGATTTTGAGGCATTTAATGCTGGTTGACACAGAGCTTGTGCCGGGGGCCTGAAAGTCCAGCAGATCCAACATACAAACCAACAGGTGCAGCTGTGTGAAGTCAACCATGCCTATAACCTCAGGACTTTCAAGTCAACATTCAGATGATTATTTCAAATGTGTGGCTGAAGTTTTTATTTATCTCGACTGAAGAGAGAAACAAGACATTCATTCTATAATTTCACACTTTTATTCTGATTCCAAGCTTGTCACCTACCAGGATATTATGAAGCAGCACCGCTTTAAGGCACTTTAGGCTGTGCGACAACAACAATCGTGTACGTTTATTGCATCTCAAACTATGCAAGATGGGTCTGATGAAATCTTGGTTGCAATCTGTGTTGTGGGTCGTAGCATCAATGGCATTGTGAGAATTTGGTCCTAAATTTCTTACACTGTCAGAATCACAATGTGATCTAGGACCATCGTTTCTGGATTCCACCAGGTTCGTACAGCCCAAAATCAGAATCAGATATATAGAATTTTGGACAATAATTAATTTCAATGGATTTGTGGGCAACTCTGCTAAATGATGAGGATTTCTTTTTGATGAAAATTAATTCACCAGATTTTTGCATCAATGTAATGAATGCCTTGATTTCGCAAGTATTTAATTCACTGGATTAACCAAAAAAAGACACACATTGCTGGTTATCTTTTCTTTTAACAGTTCTTTAATTGAGTTCCAAATTTACAGTATCACAATACTGACTTAACATGTATAGCTATTTATTTTTTATGTGCATTTTCAGTTTTTGCCCATAAAAAAAACTTGAGTGGAAACTTGGCTGAGGTGGAAAGGTTGGTGTATTTATATAAACAAAATGCTACGAAGTGAAATGGAAACAGACTCAGTGAATAAATCGTATCTTACAGGTGAAGCATGTGACTTAAACGTCCACTGAGAATGAGACTAAAAACTGCAGCAGACAAAAACATCTGAGCTCGTCTTGAGCGATGAGAAGACTTTAACCTTCCTCAAATTAATACATGAAACAAACATAAATGCCGTACTTTAATCATATTTTCGACATTTTGTTCTGCTGTTTGAGGTTTGACTAATGCTCCTGTAATTATAACTCATAACGCATAACAGTAATGGATAGAGAACGGAAACGCACTTCGACCTGCATGTTTTTTGCCAAATTTCTGTAAATTCAGTTCAAATTTGCATTGCATTTGGATGGAAACTTTATAGTCTATAGTCTAGCTGTGAAATTACTTAAATCAAAACTATTCATTTTTGCTGTAACTTCTTGTGTGATCGTTTATTCTACTTTCTTGCACAGCATGTTCTAAAACCACCTGTCGTATTCATGATGATCCTTGTCCTGACTCAGTGTTGATCCTATAACACGGTAGTTTTCCTGCTCTGTGTAGAAACAGCAGAGGCAGCACCAGACTGCTGGGCAGACCGAACCAGTAACCTAAGTCAACCACCACACACCGATCACTGTTGCTCGTAAGTGGTGAGGTGTATAATGCAACGCAAACCAGACTACCCCCGAACCTCAACAACAGAGTTCCCATTATGGCCATGATGGTGTTGAAAGCCCTCTGCTTTGATTGGTCAACCCTTTCTCTGTCCCCGCCCCCTCCCTCTGGCCCTGGACGCTTCAAAACTCTGAGTACAGAAAAGCTGCAGAAAGAGACGAAAGCTAAAGACAAAACCTGTTGCATGAAATACACCAGGAAAATGTAATAAAAAGTGTTTAGAGCAATAAAACTCATCTGTGCAAAACCCAGCAGCCAAACACAGCAAATGATGATATTTCTGATTCTGACCCCGCTGCCGTTTCTCAGCTGCATGTAGGTGATCGGGTGGAGGACAGCCAGGTAGTGCTCTGCACAGGTGAGGGAGTGGAAGGAGATTTGTACATACGTGGCGATGAAGATAAGATAGGACACCCCCGTCATTAACCTCAGGAGATCCATGTAGACGCCAATGCAGTAGACGATGGACGCCAAGATAAAGATCATCTCCCCGGCAACCATGTGGTAGGTGATGAAGTCGGAGTGACTTGTCGAAACAGAGCGCTGCTGCCGCCATCGCCGGCAACCCAGATGGAGGACGAGGATGGAGATAGGGAGGATGACGAGGATGTTGGTGATGGTGAAGGCAGTGAAGATGACATTGCTAATTCTGGTGCTAAAACAGTTGAACAAGAAAGACTGAGGAAGAAGAAGAGAGGAGGAGTTGACCGACATGCTGAGGTCTGTGGAAGAGAAGGAGAAAACAAAGAGAGAGAAAATGTGGAGGTGCAGTCAAAGAAGGGGAAGAGAGGATACCAAAAAAATTAATTAGTTTTATTATAATTATAGTATAATAGTATATATAGTATAATTTTCAACCTGCATGTGACGTGTCAATCACAAGGTAAAGCATACGCTGCTCTATCGTCTATTTTCTCCTAAATGTGACCATAACTTACTAAATGAACATCCTGCTGTACTGAAAAAGACCTGAAACTAGAGACTGAGACCATAAACTCATTTTCTCATTGACTTCTATACAATCTGACTTCTTTTTGCAGCCAGTGGAGTCGCCCCCTGCTGGCTGTTAGACAGAATGCAGGTTTAAGACACACAGCCGCTTGTTATCGTCACTATCTGGTCAGCAGTGGCTTAAAAATCCCCCCTGATGCACATCATTCAGTAAAGTGCTGCAAGCCAGAGTTGTTTTTTTCGGAGGATGGCGGAGTCGTGCCCCGCCCTACTCGGCCTCTGATTGGCTAGTAGTAGCTGCCATCATTTAGGCAGCTTGAGGCATGAGGAGGGACGATTGCTCAGGGTTAGGGTAAGAATATCAGGGTAAGCCAGTCGGAGGCTTATAAACAACTTATGAACAATTTAAGCACAGAGAAGGGGCTGTTCAACTGGTCTCAAACATATCAAACTTAACTCAACTGCCCCCCCCCCCCATTCCAAGTTTATTCACTCTTTCACACCGTCATTTGATACACTGTTATTACAGAAATAATGATTATAGCTACTTTTTTTGAAAAATGAATTGTGCAAAACTATGTAGGCCACAGGGTCGTGCTATCCACATCAAAATCAGTCAGTTTTTACATTAACAGCACTTTTGACAATCTCCTCATTGGAGGTAATTTGGGTCATAAGAAGTTGCCAAGTAATCTGTCTTGATTTTTGGGGGGTGAATTGTGCCAATTGATGACAAGCCAAAAGTTATTTACCAAAACCAAAGATAACAGAGAACTCTGACAGTCACACTGTCAGAAAATGAACTGTTGCACAAAGGTTTTTTTAAAGTGTCCCAATATCCTTTGGGGAGCAAATTCAGCTCATCACACTATTCAGTTTTGATTCAGAATTGATCTACCTTCTCTGATCGGTAACTAAGACAGTTTTAATCAACCTCTATCGTGGCACCAGATATGTTTGATAAGAGTTTTTGGGGGCCACTAATCTCAGTTTCTATGACCCAAAATGACCAAACTTAAACTCAATTCTCCAATATGTGTCAAATAGTATTTACAATAGCGTTTATTACAGTAATACAACAAAAACAAACATAAAAGCAGTGATCACTGATACATAATTGATATACTGTAGGTTAGAAATCAAAAGCACTCTTTGTTAGGTTGCTAGGAACACTGTAACATTAAAGCATTTAAATTGTGAAAAATGTGATCAAATGAGAAGAATTGTTTTGCTGTCTTCTGCTTTACATCATTGTAAACTGAATATCTTTTGTCGAACAAAACAAGACATCTGAAGATGTCATCTTGGGCTCTGAGAAGCATTTTTTCACTTGACACTTCATAGACTAAATGATTAATTGAGTGAAGAAGTGGCAGATTAATAGATAACGAAAATAATCGTTTGTTGCAGCCCTGAACTTTAATAACCAAACAATGTCGTGGTATTTTTAAAGGACACCCACCTTGTTAGTTGGATTTTTTTCAGATTTTCCCCCTGCTGTGTTTCAGAGTCAGAGACGGCTCAAAACTGATATCTGATCCACATATGCAGTTTATTAACAATGTGTGTGTGTGTGTGTGTGTGTGTGTGTGTGTGTGGAACAGGTGTTAAGCAGGAATATGTTTGTTTTGTTTGTCTTTGCAATACTTTTAACACGGCGTATTTCTATTTGCAAATTTTCTCGCCACGCTCTCCTTTTCCAGGGAGACTAGGCCACAAACCGTGCTGCAAGTACTAACATCAGCCTAGATTTGACAACTGAAACATAAACAAGTCCATTTGTTTATTCACCAGCTTAAGTCTTACTATAAACCTCAAATCAAACATGCAAATCCATTAATGATTAATTTAATATCAGAGCTCGCATTCAATTACACAATACACCACATTAATGCAAATGTAAGTCATCTGTCCATTAAGATTCAACATTTGACAGAATTCAAATTACTTTTATTTAAGCAATGACGAGTTTCGTGTATCGAGTAAAGCGATTTAGCCCAGAGCAGTAGTCCGTGTTATTTCATTCAAATATGAGCCTGCAGGACACGTGTGGTTCTGTTGTCTTGTTCTGTGTTGGTGTCATGCAAATAACCAGATTACTGTAACAGCAAAGTCAAGTTTAGATTTAATTAATTATCTTATGAAATTACTGAATTAAAGGAACTTCAATAAACATTGGTACTAATTAAATCATCATATTTTGTGTCTGACATTTATTTGCTTGTTTTTTTAATTTATTACACATGTTTAAGGATTAGATCAAGTGTTGGTAAACTACTATTACACTTTTATTACCTAAAAAGGCCACTAGATGTCAGCATTTATCTCTAAATTTCTCACACGAGTACTACTCGTCCTGTAGTTGTGTATTGTCTTCTGTGGCTCTTTTTTCTATTGAAATGCATTATGGGAAATGTAGGATGCAGCATTTCTAAAGCTTGAGCCATCCTAGCGACAAAAGATCAGGATATCTCTAAAACTCCTGCACCAATTTTAACTGTTCTCCTTTTAATTTGTCGCCCGTGAATGCCCAAACTTTACGGCAGTGCAACACTGAATTACTGGAGTACCAATTTAACTTTTTACTCAGTTTAACTTTTTTTGTTTTAGACACTCACAGATTGTCTGATGCATATTGAAAGTTGAGCTGTTGGAAGTTGATCCATGTGACATCTGTGAACAGTTTTTTAACCTTTATTTGTGCGTTATTCTGTGCGGGGAGTAATGCAGTACGATTACTTTTTTTGAAAAGTAGTGTTGTCAGTAAATACAAATCAAAGGTTGGCTGCTTGTAAAACCAAAGTCTTGTTTCTGACGGGGACAAATTACACCTAAAAGTCTTCTGAAAGTGTAAAGAAAGTTTTTTCCGACTGATATCCAAACAGCCACCTCTGACCCATGATATTGCTCCGCCAGCTACTGTCCAAATACAGAGTATGAGATGTGTGGGAGTGGAGGCTTCGTAACAAAAGCTAATTACTTTAATTACACTTTTCTGGTAAGTTGCCCAACAGTTTATGATCATAAATGTAAATGTATACTGTCATCAGCAAATTCATGTCTAGAGGTATTTTTGTTTCATGTTGAGAGAAAACTCTCTCCCACACACACACATTCACATACATATCCACAGGGGGAGTTTTCCTGTTGTACTGAGCAGGAGCAGAAGGGGAGGAGTGAGGAGGAGGAGGAGGAGGAGGAAGAGGAGGAGGAGGAAAAAGTGGGAGGGGAGGAGAGAAGGAATGTGGCATTGTGTTTGGTTATCGCACAACCAGAGAGAGAGAGGAGAGAGAGGAGAGAGAGGGAGAGAGGGAGGGAAGAGTGACTCTGCAGGGAAGTAGAAACCCTTTCAGAAGGAGGTGTGACTCAGGCCTGGACGGAGGAGCAGCTCCTTCATGTGTGGATGGAAACTGTTGGAGACGTGGATCAGTCAACCAACAGACCTGAGGGGATTGATTACAGACTGATCGACCGACTGATGTGAACTCCTGTCAAAGGATTGGAAGTCTGATCTACTGATTTAAAGATCACCGGATTGGTTGGAGGATTCGGAGATCAACTGATTTCAAGTCAGATTAGAAGGCTGATCGAGCGATTGGAAGTCTAACTGATCAGTTTTACAGCTGATTAACTGATCCAAAGTCTGATTTGATGCCTAATTGAGTGATTTGACACTTGATTGGTTGAGTCTGATTGATTTCCTGGGAATCCTAGTCTGTCAGCTTTGACACCTGATTGGAAGCCCGATCAACTGATTGGAAGCCCGATCAACTGATTGGAAGCCCAGCTGATTGATTGGAAGCCCAGCCGATTGATTGGAAGCCCAGCCGATTGATTGGAAGCCCGGCTGATTGATTGGAAGCGCGGCTGATTGATTGGAAGCACGGCTGATTGATTGGAAGCGCGGCTGATTGATTGGAAGCCCGGCTGATTGATTGGAAGCACGGCTGATTGATTGGAAGCGCGGCTGATTGATTGGAAGCCCGGCTGATTGATTGGAAGCCCGGCTGATTGATTGGAGGCTGTGTTTGAGTCTGTTGGCATCAGGATGAGCGGAGCAGGGGAGGTGGTGTGTGAGGGCTGGCTGCGAAAATCACCTCCAGAGAAAAAGCTCCGGCGTTACGTGAGTTTACTTTTCTTCCAGCTTTTAACAAAAACAAAATCTCTGATTATGTTTTGAAAACACAGAAAAGTAGCTGTATGTTTGTTGCTGGCTCAGGTACCCGGACAGTCTTTTAGATGCTGACTCGCACCTACAAGGCAAACACACTCCTGAGTAGTTTGTAATTAAGCCTGAAGAAAAGCTTTCAGTTTCATCACTATTTACACACTGAGTCATTTCCTTAAGTTACAGAGTCATAATCATAAATGAATAAAACAATCAGCAGAACACACAGCTGTCCGACTGGACATAAAGTCATCTCATGTGTTAGGTTTACTTTGGTCTATCACAATATGTATTTCTTAACAGTTTAATAGTCTTTTTAATTTAAATTAAAGCTAAATAAATTATAGGTGTCTTCCACTTGTTTATTTGGTGGACTACATCAATAGTTGTACTTGGTAACCTGCTTTTTTTTTGCAAAGTAGAAGCAGTAAAGTAGCTCATTTAGAGACTTTGTTCATGCATTTGCATGTTTCACAGACTCCTGACACTGTTATAACATCACAGGAATCATTTAATTGTTTTTTTTATTGTTACTGACCTTCTACAAACCAAAAGACCTGTTTCTTGTGCATGCTTTTGTTTTTTAAAATATATGCACAAGTGACTTTTAGCTCTTCCCAATGAGAGAAACAGCTGGTTCAGAAATCTGAAGGTACTTTGAATCTTTCAAATCCGAAAACTGACAACCTGGCTGTGTGCCTGGATGGATACCAGAGACTCGGACACTTTCTCATGTTATTGGTTAGTCTGTATGTTGTGTCCCAGCATATGTGGATCGACTTAAATGTTCCTTTTACAGGTAGGATAGACAGGGTATCTTATTTTGAAAGAAAATAGTTGTTACATTTCTAAGTCCAAAAATGTTGGAACAATTTAAATTAGCACAAAGTTATTTGTCCAGCGGCAGCACGGCTCGCTTTCTGGTAAAGCAGCTTAGGCAGTTATGCACACACACACACACACACACACACACACACACTGCATATCTGGCATGCCTTGCCACTGAGTTGAGCTAATCTCATCTCTCCTCTCCATATTTTCCCCTTTTCTGTCTTTCGGTCTTTCATTCTTTCCACAGCAAATTATGCGTCTCTGTCCCTTTCTCTTTCATTCATTTACTTTCTCTTCCTGTCCACTTGTCACAGTCTTATCTCAGAAAGAGAGAGAGGGGTGTGTGTGTGTGTGTGTGTGTGTGTGTGTGTGTGTGTGTGTGAAACAAAGGGCAAAGAAGGAATAAATGAAGAAAAGTTATTGTTTAGAGGAAAGAAGAGGGAACCTTTACTATCGCAGTCTGTAAGAGAAGTTGGCGTTTTGCTGCCTTGCTCAGCTGAAACATCAAGCTTTTATGTGGAGAAAGTTGGTTCTCCCTCCCAAAATGATAACAGACGCTAGAACAAAAGATTACTGAAAGAACTGAATGAAAAAGCTGACACTAAAACTGTTCTAAGAGGTTAATCTGTTTTAATTACGAGGATTTCATTACCCACGATCCTCTGAGAGAGAACAAACATACTGCACTTTGTTATTCTGCAGTTACAAATGCTTTCCATAGCAGGTGGGAGCGAAGAAGAAGAAGAAAAACAAGAGGAAGTAGAAGAGGAAAGATGAGAAGACAGGAGAAAAAGTGCCCATTGTGGAGACTGTGTATACATTCAGCCATGATGGTATATACAACCCAGTGTGTACACACACACACACACTGTCTGGCCAGCTGTGTGTCTACTGTCAACACACACACACTCACACGCAGCGCCCTGTAATGGCTGCAGCAGGCCGAGGCTGCGTTCATCTGCTCATGTTAAGTATTGGGCCAGAGTTCGTGGAGTGTACCTCATCACACACTCCCTGTTCTGTGGAAAGCTCTGTGTGTGTGTGTGTGTGTGTGTGTGTGTATGTTATGTAAT
>CM062207.1:2382500-2540000 GCA_031216445.1 Lateolabrax maculatus | reverse complement strand
GGAGTTGATATTTGACCTCTCTGACCTGGGTGACGTTTCCTCTGCAGTTCCAGAGCGACCTCCTGTCTCTGGCTCGTCCTCCATCGCAGCGATGACCCCGACCGGTGGCACCGCCGGCATCACCACGGCGGCGAGGTCAGTCCCGCCCCCGTATGATCCAGTGAGTGTGCGAAATCTGGATCCTTATGGCAATGCAGAAGAAGACTACCTGTGGTTATCACACTGCCAGAGTCATATCAGGTTAGTACTCGCACAGCCCAGTACAGGAAATGAGACTTCATTTTGGGGACGTGAAAGTTCACTCATAACAACACAGAAACTTAGTCTGAAAACAAAAACAAACAACCTAAAACTTAATGTCAACACTGCAGAAAGACGACAGGTTAACTTCACAACATAGTTTTAAATTAAATCTACTGACATGGATGCTGAAGTGCATTTTATGTCAGCCCTAATCTTTGAACTCGTGTGATGAGCATCAGTAAAACAGTTCACATGAGTAAAAATACATAAATGCACAAATTTAACTTCTCCAATTCAGACTAAAGAAAACCAGCTGCAGCTAAATCAGCCAGACTAACAGTCAGAGTCACAGGCTCAGACGTGTTGGAACTAAGGTGAGGGATTAGAGGTTTATCTTAGCCTGGATCACACCCACGGATTTCTAAAAGGGTTGACTTCACAGATGTTCATGGGACAGTTAATCAGAGCAACACAATAAAACTTATTTCCTCTTTAGTTGCAGAGATTTTTATCCGTCTAAATAGTTCTGGTAGTGATTTGCTGAGTCCTGGAGATTCCCCTGTAGCTCACGTGACTCCAAGCACTTAGAAACTGAATTCAAAACATCAACACCAACTTATTTTTCTCACAAAAGCCCCGATTTAACTCTCTTATCTTGGTATCTTTCTGTCTCCAGGCCTCCTTTAGGTTCCTCCACCTCTCTTGAAACCGACTACAACGACAACCTCTACCCTCCTCCCTCCGCCACCTCCTCCTCCTCTTCCTCTTCCTCTTCTCCTTCCCTCCTCCCCAACGGCCTCCCACCTCCATCCTCCTCATCTTCCTCTGGATTTCGGACAGCCCCTTGGGCAGTTGCCGCCATGACAGGCCCTTTCAGCCAGTCCCTGGATGCCAACATGACCTCTGACCTCCAGAAACGACCTCGACCTCGTTGTCACCCCTCTCCTCATCCCAGGAAGCACTCCCTGGATTTCCACCTGCGCCCCGTGGCGATACCCCGCAGTGATGACACGCACGCCCCCGTGCACCCAAACACGCACTCATACACCTCCAGCGGTTACCAGATCCCCCGTCCGGCATCCACCTCACAACCACGACCCCCTCGCCGCCCGTCCTCTACCCCCAGCGTGGACTCCCTAACCCAGGGGGAGCTCCACGCCTCCACCCCGACTCCTCCTCCACGCCCGCCGAAGCCTTCCACCATCGCAGCCCAGGGAGAGAGCTCGGCCGCGGGCCCGGGGCTTGCCTCGCTCCCCCGATCCACCTCAGTGGGAGGAGGTCTGCCGAGGAGCAGCACTGTCACTGTGCCAGGACGCACGCAGATAGGTAAGACTGTCCTGACTCAGCTTTCATTAAAGGCTTTGTTTTAAAGGAGAAGTTCAACATGACCCCACAAGCTCATGACCCCCTACAAAATTCACACAGGAAATCCTTTTGGTACTTCAGATAATCAACAATGGGATCAAATGTTGTCCCCCCAAAAATCCCTGCAGAAAGCTGCATCGTCACTATTAGCCGGCAGAGAGTTTTAAACCCACCTCATAGGGGATCAGAGCACTGTAGTTATAAAGCAGCTTCATTGTGCGGAGCTGGCAGCGTTGATGGATTATGTCCTTACTGCTGAAACAATTTGTACCTGTTTGCGCTATAATTTGATTGGTATTAGTTTCATTAATAAGACACGAACTTTGCCCCACGACAGCACAAAGAGATTTTTTATTTAATCTAATTTAGCCAGCTCCCTGTTTCCAAATCTACGAAACAGACGATGGAGACGCAGCTGCTTAAGAGCGTATTTAGGACAACAGTCTCTATATTCATACACGCTCCGACGTTCTCGGTTGATGCTTCTGTTCATCTACATTCAGATCCGGTCAAGCTCTGTTTTCACTCTGTGTAAAATGTGTGTGTGTGATATTGACACAGTTTTTTTTACATTTCTACCAGTAAGTTACATGTGGTCATAGTGGTTAATACTCTGCATACACAAGTCCTTTTCCCAGAGAATTATGTAACATTTATAGGAACAGCTTCACATTTGGGGAAATACACTTAGTCGTGTCTCTCTTGCTGAGAGTTAGATGGGAAGATCGATACCATTTTCATGTCTGTTTAGCTTAGCTTAGCACAAAGACTGGAATCAGAGGGAAACTGCTAGCCTGGCCCTTTACATTTAGTTTATTTGTAAGGTTTAAATAAACAAGACACAACATTTGAATGAGTTAGTTAGCACTACTAGTTAGGTATTAGTACTTAACGCACAGACGTGAGATTGGTGTCGATCTTCTCATCGAACTCTCAGCAAGATAAGCGTGTTTCCCAAAATGTTGAACAGTGATCCTTTATGTATTAGTCTGTAAACTCTGTGTTTCAGGTTCGGAGTCTTTTTACACCCCTCGGTCTCTGATGCACCGAGCCAGCATGTTTGAGTTCAGCGACAGCTTCAGCAGTTACTTCGTAAGCTAAAACTTTTAAAAACCTCAAGAATAAAACACAGAATATGTCTTTTATTTTATCATTTTATCTCTCAGTCTCTTTATCTCTCTCTCAGTTTAATAAAGGCATGGTACCTCTGGGTAGTGTCTGCTCTGAGGATGATGATGTGGACGAGAACTACGTTCCCATGAGCGCTGCCACCACTGAGCCTCCTGTTGCACCGAGGTTAGTCAGAAGCACCTCAGCAACCAGCGGATGTCCAGATGTTAGATATAACAACACTTCCGTCTGTAATTTCTTCTTGTCTTGTTCCAGGATGCCTCCACCTCTTCCCTCTGACCCCTCTGTCCAGCTCCAGGATGGCAACTACGTCCCCATGACCCCCCTGACCCCTTCCCTTCCCATAACTCCCACCCCTGCCACAGGTGACCTGGCGTCCCTGGGGAAGCAGGTTCCTCCACCCATCCACATGGGTTTTCGTAGCTCCCCGCTGACTCCCGTCACTCCCCTCACCCCGCCACTCCGGAGGAATACCATCAACACCGCCGGGGGAGCGGAGGTCGAAGCCATGCCCCCTCCGATCCACCGCAATCTGAAACCACAAAGCAGAGGTGGGTAGGATCCGTTCATCAGGGATTTACAGCTGACCCTGGAGGTTGAGTTGGTGTTTTATAACTTGGCTCCTGCTCCATATCCAGAACGATCACTTGGTCGATCTCTTTGCAAACATTAAATGACAAAAAAATAAAGTAAAAAAGGAGAGAAAGAAAATTATAGTTACTAAAAGTTCCACTCAAAACATCTTTTGACAGTAAATAACATAAAAATGGTCAAATCAAGAATAATATTTCCATCACATGTTTGGACCCTGTGGATAACAACATACAGTAGACTTCACTGTACGGTTAATATAAAAATATCACAATCTGCTCTTAAACAAGAGAGTCATTTCTGGTTAGAAGTTCAACAAAAGCTTAATTTAAAAAATGTAGAAAGTAATTAAAAATTAAATCATTCAATGATGTGTCAGTAATCACATTGTTTAATCAAACTGAACTGAAATTCATTGTACAATTTCACAACAGTAGGCTATAATCACTAATAATTAGTGTTAAAATGTTCTGGTTTGCAGAGAAATTAAAATGTAAATTCTGTGTGTTAACAGTAAGCATCCCCATTGATTTAGTCGCAGGCTGGTTGATGTTTTCTGCTGTCTGATGTTGTGTATTATTCCCTGCAGGAGTTTGTGTCAGTCAGTCTGCGGAGAGAACGGACGGCCAGACTGCTGCAGAGCCGACACACAAAGCCCGAGGTACGAGATAGTAACTGAGCTGAAGTACACAAACTAGAACAGAGCATCACCTCAGATTACAGATTAACTTTAATATAATTGTAGTTTGACAATATAATCTCTATTTAAGGCCCACTTACAAGCTTTTTCCAGAGCTTTCAACCACACCTTACAGTCTTAAGTGAAAGTACAACTTATTGACATTGTTTTTGAACAGTTCAGTCTGAAATGTCTGCAAAAGAAAGTTTCTGTTCCTGAAATAGTCGACCATTTCTTCTCTCACTTTCTCTCTCCACATCCCCTCCTCCGTCTCTCTCTGTTTGTCATTTCTCGTCTCTTGTTCCCCTTCGGCCTCTTTCAGCTTTAATTATTTACCTGATCCCACTTTGCTCAACAAGGCTGCAGCACAAGGTCATGACAGCCACACGCATTCAAACTCACCGCTCCATATATAGAGCTGCAGCTTATAGAAACACTCATATTAAATATTGATAAAGCTTCACAGTTAGGGAGCTGTTTCTGCAACACTCAAAACAGTGCTGCTTCTTTCGTGACTATACTTCCTGCACATTTTTTCTTTATCCTTTTTTAATCATAGAGAAGAAACTAATGCAATAAGCAGTGACAGCTTGTGAGGGTTAACTCACTGTATGTCTAAAAATGTTCATTAATGCTTTATATGTTGCATCTCCACTGTTGTGCTCCTGGCAACCCTCCCGGGTCTGTTACATCAGTAGATAATAACAAGTCAGACAGGTTAACCCATGTGAGACATCAGTGCAGACTCCCAAACTAAACGTCATATCAAAACAAGTGATTGAGGAGGAGAAGGAAGTGTGTTTCAAAAAGTAAGAAGAAGTAAAAGGTCTCTCCCTCTCTCTCCCTCTCTCTCTCTCTCTCTCTCTCTCTCCCAGTGAAACCAGCTCCTCTGGATATCACAGTGCAGCAGGACTGGCAGGAGGTCCCGCCCCCTGTCCGCTCACCTGTCACTCGAACCTTCACAAGAGAGTGAGTCTGTGTGTGTGTGTGTGTGTGTACTTGTACAACTATCTTTGTGAGAACCAGTTTGAGTTTTTAACCATGGGAGTGAGGACATTATTGGAAAGTGAGGACATTTTGGTCGTTCCTCACTTTCTGAGACACCTTCAACGGCTGTTTGAGGGTTCAGACTTGGTTTTAAGGTTCAGGTTAGAATTAAGTTTAAGTTAAAGGTTAAGGTAAGGGTTGGGGTCAGGCATTTAGTTTGGATGGTTAAGATCAGGGTAAGGGGCTGGGGAATGCATTATGTCATTAAATACAAACGTGTGTGTGTGTGATTCTGAGCAGTGGCTCTGTGTTTTACTGCAGCGTCAACAGAAAACTACAAAAACTCGTCAATATTTAATGATGTGTGAATATCTGAGCTGTGTGTCTGCTGCCCCCTGCGGTGCTGGAGGCGCACTGCAGCTGTCACAATGATGCTGAGACGAGGAAAAGCAGAATGTTTTGTAACTGCAGCTTCAAACGTCTTCACGTGTTGTTTTTTGGAGTTTTTGCTGCAAAATTGTCACATTCATAAAGTGTATTGATGTGTGTGTGTGTGTGTGTGTGTGTGTGGATGTGTGTGTGTGTATGGATGTGTGTGTGTATGGATGTGTGTGTGTCTATGGATGTGTGTCTATGGATGTGTGTGTGTGTGTGTGTGTGTGTGTGTGGATGTGTGTGTGTGTGTGTGTGTGTGTGTGTGGATGTGTGTGTGTGTGTGTGTGTGTGTGTGTGGATGTGTGTGTGTGTGTGTGGATGTGTGTGTGTGTGTATGGATGTGTGTGTGTGTGTGTGTGGATGTGTGTGTGTGTGTGGATGTGTGTGTGTGTGTGTGTGTGTGTGTGTGTGTGTGTGTGTGTGTGTGTGTGTGGATGTGTTTGTGTGTGTGTGTGTATGGATGTGTGTGTGTGTGTGTGTGTGTGTGGATGTGTGTGTGTGTGTGTGTGTGTGTGGATGTGTGTGTGTGTGTGTGTGTGTGTGTGTCAGTCCGTCCAGTCGGCCGTCAGTCGTACCGTCCTCGGCTCACAGCTCGTCTCCCTCCTCCGACTCGGATGACACCGATGAAAGCTACGTTGCCATGACGACCTCCAGCCTCAGTTTCAGCGCTGGAGAGCAGGTAAAGATGCTTCAGTCCCACTGTGCCTCCTTTCCTCTGTCCTCCCTCCTTTACATCCTTCTTCCTGTCTATTATCTAATCTGAACTTTGTGTGTGTGTGTGTGTGTGTGTGTGTGTGTGTGTGTGTGTGTGTGTGTGTGTGTGTGTGCAGTCTCTGAGGCATATGCTGCACAGGGCGTCGGAGGGAGGATTCAGCAGCCCGTTGCTACGGCAAGCCAGAGGCGACAAACAGGTGGAGTACCTGGACCTGGACCTCCACACAGGACGATCGACACCAACAAGACAGGTGACACTGCTCTCTCTCTCTTTCACTGTGTCTCACAAATCACAAAATCTAAGGAAAATACACACACACACACACACACACATATATATATATATTATGTTTTTATACATTGTGTAAGCCTGTATGGATTTTTGTGTTATAATTTTCCATTCGTAAGGATAGAAATGATCTTTCCTGTTTGGTAGGAGTTTGGCCACTAGAGGGCGCCAAGTCAACACTGTCTCCTCTCAAATCATGTCAACACTTTCTTCATATTGTTTATGTTCATTATGATAAACTTAATATATTGCTTCACTAATTTTTTCCGATGTTTTTTCAATATGTTCAATACATTTGTTATTTTGTAGTTTCATTGATAAGCAAATATATCTGCTTTTTCATTGGCTGCATCACATTTCTTTTCAAAATTCTACTCGCATCTATAAATGATACAACAATAATATAACAAGTGATAAAATATACATGTTTCTATGTGTGTGTGTGTGTGTGTGTGTGTGTAACCAGAAACGCTGCACGGCAGAAGGCGGCAACGAGCTGGCCGGAGCAGGCGAGGAGCGTGCACGGGGCGAGCGCACACGTGTGGACTACGTGGTGGTGGACACCAAAAGAACAAAGGCCCTGAGGAACACCAGAGAAGCATGGCATGATGGGAGGATGTCCACGGAGAAGGAGAAATGCTAGAAATGCAAAAACACACACAGACGTTCTGTTTGAAAAAAAGCTTCTTAAGCAGCACTGAGGTTGTTAAAGGACAAAAACTCTTAATTATTACTTTGGTTAAAAGTAGGAGAGCAGAGAGAGTTTTTCAAAGTAGAGTTTTGGTTTATGGAAAACGCCGCTCAGTGTGAATGGAAGGCAAAACAGAGAGAAAGAAGATATGTGAGAATACATTAATCCATAGCATGGTCAACATGTTGTTAGGCAACGTTAACATCAATCCAGCTTCACTTAGTCAGAGAAACTGAGGGTCTTCGGATCCACCTACTGAGATTTAAGTTCACCAACTAGATTATTTCTTCCTCCAGAGCATGTCTGACTCTAAGAAATGTAGAGATAAAAACTTAGGTTCACAGGTTTGATACCCGTTTCTAAAAGATTACAGTCTACAAAGGTAAATCCACCAGCACCAAACCCAGATCATGTTTCCTGCTGAAATGGTGAGAAAGATGGTGGACGAATCAGATGTTCTGATGATTAACAAATCAGAATAATCATTTTCTTATGTGATCATCCCAGCAGCTTCGAATGCAATGAATGATTGTGTCAAATCAAATCTGTAATGTTACTGCTGAATCATTCCACTGATTCTTTTGGGGGGAAATGTTTGATTACAGTAATGACTGTCCAACAGTGAATAAATGAATAAAGACTACACACAACACTTTGGGCTTCTGGTTTTTTTTATTGATATGACATATTTAAATGACTTGTCTAACCTGTTTCAACTGATATTCAAATCTGAGATAAACCAGTTTACATAAACAATTAGTCTTATGAGTCTGGCTCATAAGACTAAGTCAGTTAATATTCAACAGTTAAAATAATAACAGTTAATTGGCTGTTACTTCAACAATGTTGTTTACTGTGGGGAAGTTTAACCTTAATACATCATGTTTTATATAAAGCACCCAGTAACTATACCAGTCACATTACTTTTGTTGAGTAAAAACTACAAAATGTCACTCTGAGATGTATTGCAGCACTCTTCTTTCAGCCTTTTACAGTCTGTAAAAACGTTTTTAAAGGTTTATTTTCCCCATAATTAATATGTGAATGACCCTCTGTTCTCTTTTCTACATAAAACAAGCAGGTGACTTCCACAGAGGTTTGTACACTGTCACCAGTGAAATGTGCACCGTCAGTATGAGGTGTGTCCAAGTGTGTATCAGATACCAGGACTGCAAATAACAAAAGGGAAACTCGGTGGACCATGTCTGGAAGTACAGGAAGATGATTTAAATGACTGGCAAGTGACTCTCAGCGTGATCTTAAGTCGTAAATAATCATCTACACCCTGTCTTGCTTATGTGTTTACTGTTTTTGTCTGTGTTTTGTTGTTAAGCAACTGTGTCCAAGGGGTGTGACTTTAGAAAGGCTCCATCCATTATAAAAGCCTGCTCTGAAGCCATGGTCTCTGATTTAAAAGCTAAAAAGTACCTAAAAGGTGCTGGCGTTGCATTTATTTGTCTGTTCTTTAACATCTGTCACTTTGTTTTCCTGATGAGGGAAGTTTGTCACTGAAGCTGGAGTACTCATTTGTCCATGTCAGGTGGGTACTGCACTTGCACACACAGAGCCTTTATACAAGGTACTTTAAATATGTTCTGCAACCTCCCTTGGATTTGACCTAGAGGCTGCAATACATGCACGCTCCAACACACACACACACACACACACACACACTTTCGCTTTCTGTTTCTTGCATATATAAAAAAAGCTGTCACACAAATATATTTCTCTATATTCTTTCATCTGACACCATAACAATTTTTCAAATAGACCAAATCCTCTGTACTCGATTTGTACTTAATCATTATTCTTGTTAACTGAACCGACAGTAGCTGACTCAGCTCCTCTGAGCTGAATCATTCTGACTCCTCTTCTTGGCTTGATAGGTTTTTTTTTTTCTTAACGTACGTCATCAGCTGCTGCCACTGAAAAGGAAGAATACCTGAGAGGTCATATAGAGGCTGTAAACATCACCGCAACACTGCGGTTGACTGTTGTTTATTTTGGCAGATCTCTCATTCACAGACGAGCTCACCCCATGAAAAAATAAGAAATGAACCCACACTGTATGTGCATATTAAATATATTGCAATATTTTTAATGTTGCTTAATAAGCTTCAAACATGCATTTGAAAATATGGATCAATGGATGTATTTTGCCATTAATTCCAATGTTTCATTATTTTCTATTTACAAAACTGTATTGACGATTTTAGATTGTGGAAAAGTATTTTCAAAAAAATATGAAAAGCAGAAATAAAATCTTGATCTCGATTAATGTTTTATGATGAAACATGTTCCACAACACAGTCATAGGTTTTATATTATTTATGTCAATATATGTAATATATAAGTATATATATTGAAAATGTATTTCAGTAATTGCATAAGGTTCATTATTCTTTGGCAATAGGCCTACGTAAAAAAGTTTTGTTGGAAATTACCTGTCCGTTTCCCTAAAGTGATGTCGTCACAGGAGAGCCATGCTGGCTAAACCAGTTTGACATCATCTAAGGGGAATGTGTAGTCTACACATCAACATCCAACTGTGGCTGCACAGTTGGAAGGATTTATGCAGGTGCAGGACGGGTGGGAGTCAGTGGACGCACACTCTACTTTTGTGGAAACATATTAGCAAAGTAAAGGCTGAGCAAAGGCTCGACTTATTGACAGACTGAGGAAATCAGAGTTTACACTGACTCTGCTGGTAAGAGACATACATCTCATGTGTGAATTAAATGTTTTATCTTACTTACTGCAACAGGACAGTAAACTGTGATAAAAAAAGAGGACAAATGGGAAGATGCTATGTGCAGGACGGACTAATTAATGACTCTGAAACATTTCTTTCACAGGGAGAAGATGATCTGCAGGATCCTGCTGCTCATCAACCTGACCTCCCCAGCCTGTGGTTAGTTTACACCTTCAGAGATGTTAAAAATTGTTTTTCTGACTTCACTGGCCTCACAGCTACGCCTGAAAACACTGAGAGGTTCACATTTGTTCGACTTTAACTCAAAGCACCACTGTGCCTAAGTACAGCCTCATAGAGCCTATAGCATTGCTATAGTGTTGTTAGACTCAATATATTTTAATTTGACTACTTATAGGCCAACAAAAAGTATAATATATAAAAATAATATTTAGTTTTAAATATACATAAAGTATATATGAATGAATATATATGAATGAATATATATGAATATATCAGTGCATTTATGACTCACTTATGTTTTTGAAAAAATTCCAAAAGCTGCACACTGTACTGTCACCTCTTTGTTTTGTTAGCTGTAGTTTATTGGGAAGCCGAGTTTATCTCAACATCTCAACGGTGTGGCATGTGCATCTCCTGTTTATGACATGCAGAATTTGAACACAAAAACATTGCGTGGTTATGCTAAAGCAGGAAACAAGTAAATAAAACACATTTACAGCACTGTCAACTTCAATCTCTTTCCTCTCAGGAGTGTTTGAGCCTCGTAACATGGCTCTAATGTATCAGGCAGAGGAGAAGACCAACCTCACAGTGGAATGGCGCTTCTCGTCCAAAGCCGACATTTCCATCCCCTCACTTAAGATCCACTGTGTGTTCGTGGTGCCTGAGCTGAAGGTGTTTTATCACCTGGACAACAGTGTCGAGGAGTCTCAGCACGAGCAGTTTGCAGGACGGGTGCAGTGTGACAAAGACGCTCTCAGAACCGGAAGCGTCAGGCTTCATCTGTCAGGAGTGCGGGCTGATGACTCGGGCCTGTACCTCTGTAGGATGGCCACTGAATTTGGCAAGAAGGTCAAAAAGTTCTCACTCAACATCACTGGTAAGTCCACTCACAAATATCTGCTCATATATGAGACAGACCTCTCAAACCTTTGAACACACCTTGCCAGCTGTTGACACTACAATTACTACTAAAAATGTGGGCTCAAAACAAATTCATATTGAAAAATTGATCCCAAAGTGCCTTAAAATGTTTGTGTGCTGGAACATAAAGCCAAATGGTGGTTCTCTGATAGTTTGTCATCCCCATGGCAACTAAAACAAATTGCATTTTGGCCTTAATCTGTGTTGGATATTTAGTACTTTTATACTTAAATGTTTTTTTCTTCACAGATTTGTGTAATTTCTTTACAGCAGCGAGGGATTGGCCTGAATTTAAGAGACCAAACATACCAAGTCGGGGGAGGATCGGCCTCTACTGGGGGCTGACAGCAGCAGCAGCCGCTGGGCTGTGCTGGTTGCTTGTTACTTTTTATTCATTCACTTACTGCAGGTCGAACAACATTTCCAGTCCAGAGGTGGACTTGAGAAAAGTTACCGCTCTGCACCTGGATCAGAGGAAACCGTTTGAGCAACAATATAAATTTGACAATTTTAGTTAGTTGATAGTTAGTGATAAAACTGTATAGCGTCATCCAACACATGAAACATACCAGCAGGTAACCATAGCAAAGACTTTGAGGCTTCCTGCAAATAACACGAGTAAAATCACCACAAACAAGCTTTAAAAGTTGATGATGATTAAAACACATCCTGCCTTTATATTCTTCAGTAAGTGGCCATGGTGTAAGAGTCCACAACTGATATACAAAAATAATGTTCTTGATGGAGGAAAGGGTGTTCTTCACCTTCACGTTGTCCATTATTTTGATGTCTGCCATGTATGATATCTACTGTATCTATGAAATGTTTTTGTACATTCACCTTTTGTATTTAAAGCTCTATGAGATTAACTTTTCATAATAAAATATATTTTTTCAATAATATCCTATCTTGTACTTCCCTTGCTTAACTCTAGACCCTTCAGATACCTGGTCTGATGTGTTATGTACAATGGCATTAAATTGTAGTGGCACACAGGAAGTGATGCTTTTGTTATTGCCTACCGTACCTTTAATGAAAACATTTGATTGAGTGCCAAGTTTTAAATGATGAGTCAAAGCATCTCTTTGTGTCGACTTATTTAATGAGAATATTGAAAACCACAGTCCAAGTCTACAGCTGAGATTACTACACAGCCAACCCTGGGAGGGTGCAAGATAAATAAAAAAACAACAATCACATTTACTGACAAAACAGAATGCAACAACAACAGAACAAAAGTTTGGTCACAGTAAACACAAAGCAAGTCTTTACGTTTCATTTCATTTGTGTGAATCTGAACTCCAGAGAGTTTTTGAAGTCACTGTTTATTCACATCCTCTTTTTTAGAGATTAGAAATGACAAATCTTTTTTTATTAAAAAGTTTCTAGTGACATGGACAAATCTATCTATCTATCTATCTATCTCAGGGTGTTTTCTCCTAACTGTTAATAAACTGAATATGTTTAAGGTTTGAAGTTTTGGTCAGACAAAAAAAGCAGTTTGATGACATAACCTTAGACTTAACAGCGATGGGAATGTTTAAAATTTTATTTACGAAGCGATTAATCAAGAAAATACTCTATGAAAATACTCTACTCTAAATACTATGTGCTATAGCAGTTGAACCTTGTGTTTAGAATATGTTATTACAGAAATAAAAGTTAAGTCGAATACAAACAAATAAGTAACTAAAAACTATATAAAAACTAGACTGCTTCTTCTTAAACAATGCAAATCCAAGTTAATCATAAGTCATTAAAACAGACTTAATCAATAGAAACAGCCTGGCTCTGACCCCTTTCTTCCAAAAAAAAAAAAAAAAAGTAATATTAGGTATGTTGTAATAACATGAATAAAAAAATCAGTTTTAACATGGAAATTAACCTTTTAAAATGTTAGGAAAAACTGAGTAATTAGGTTGTTGTCATGGTGGCAGCAATACGCAGGTTAAATTTGTCAAATCTACATTTGTCTCATTAATTTTGCCAATTAAATCGTAGTATTTACAAGGAATTTAATTGTTGTATTGTGCATTAGCTCATACTGACACAGCTCAATTGAATGCATTTGTTGTAGAAATATTGAAATGTAGAAGGATGAAATTTAAATGAATGTTCTGTTTAATAGGTTGGGTATTCACGTGCAATTTGTTTAAGACAGGCACGTTCAAAATAATTTATTTCTTTATTCTGTGGGCGTAGGCAATTCAGTGTTTGGGTTCTATGTCAGCAGTGTACCTGTAAGTTTTTTCAAAACGATGTAGAGTGAATGCGCTGGTGGGATTTTAGGGCACTCGCCTTAGTAAAAGTTTTCCCTCATTTCTCACACCAGTACGGTTTTTCTCCAGTGTGAACTCGTTGGTGGATTTTTAGATAATCTGATGACGTGAAAGCTTTGCCACAGTTCTCACAACAGTAGGGTTTCTCTCCGGTGTGAACACGCTGGTGTTTTTTAAGTTCACTTCGTGTAGCGAAAGCTTTCTCACATTGGTCACAACTGTGTAGTTTCACTCCAGTGTGAAAACGTAGGTGGATTTTTAGGGAACCTGATGTAGTAAAAGTTTTTTCACATTGGTCACACCAATACGGTTTCTCTCCAGTGTGAACACGTCGGTGGTTTTTTAGGTGATCGTATTTAGTAAAGGCTTTCCCACATTGGTCACACGAGTACGGTTTCTCTCCAGTGTGAACACGTATGTGTTTTTTTAGGTCACCAGATGTAGTGAAAGCTTTCTCACATTGGTTACAGTGGTACGGTTTCTCTCCAGTGTGAACACGACGGTGGATTTTTAGGGAACCTGATGTAGCAAAAGCTTTCTGACATTGGTCACAGCTGTGTGGTTTCTCCCCAGTGTGAACACGTTGGTGGATTTTAAGGTCGCGTGGCGTAGCTACAGTAGTCCCACATTGGTCACAGCTGTACGGCTTCTCTCCAGTGTGAATAAGTCTGTGGATTTTTAGGTATCCTGATGTAGTGAAAGCATTCCCACACTGGTCACAGCTGTACGGTTTCTCTCCAGTGTGAATAAGTCGGTGGATTTTTAGGCAACCTGATGTAGTAAAAGTTTTTCCACATTGGTCGCAGCTGTACGGCCTCTCGCCAGTGTGAACACGTTGATGGACTTCAAGGCCAACCCTCTGAGTAAAGGTTTTCCCACACTGGTCACACCAGTATGGTTTCTCTCCAGTGTGAACACTTTGGTGTCTTTTTAGGTGACCTAATGTAGTGAAAGTGTTCCCACACTGGTCGCAGCTGTACGGTTTCTCACCAGTGTGAACACGTCGATGGACTTTAAGTTGACTTGGTGCAGTGAAAGCTTTCCCACACTGGTCACAGCTGTACAGTTTCTCTCCAGTGTGAACTCTCTGATGAATATTTAAAGATGTTGATCTTGTGAAGGATTTGTCACAGTGTTGACATTGGTGATGTTTGAGTCCATCTTTTCCTCTCTGTTTCTATAGTAACAGACAGACATACACAGAGAAAGAGAGAATACGTGAGGTGTCGCGGTGGAGTAAGCCATCTACAACCATAAATTACGTTTAGAGCATCTCTGTGGAACATAACCAACAATGTTCCAGTTGACTGATGCATTACCAGCTGTGACAACCAACTGCAGGGGTGTGTCCACAGAGGGGTCTGGGGTGGCATTACTCTCTGTAGAAATTTGATTGATCATCACAGAAGCCCGCTTGACATTTCTTAAATATCTATCAACATCACACTGAATTGCATTATGGGAATTGTAAGATACAGTCCTGTTGAAGTTTGTCCCATACCATGGACAAAGTCAGAATATTTCCACCTCTGCTGCACGGATTTTGACCTTTATTATAATTAAAAGAAAAGTGAAACAAAAAGAAGCAGAAGCGCCCCTTTAAGACCCGAGTATGCTTCAAACAAACTCAAAACATGGGAATGTTTCAGGTCAACATTACTGTTGGTGCTGGTGAAGCTGGTTAGAAATTAAACTAGTCAGCTTCAACAGTCATTATCTGTCATCCTCTATAGTTTCAGTAGTATTGGCCACTAGAGCCCGAACGATACAGGATTTTTGAAACTGATTCCAATACCAAGAGGCACAATTCAACTTCTTTCTTGAATAAATAACTTTATCAAAGGACATTTAACATTATTTGCATTATTGGCCATTCTGTTTAGTGCTTTTGTATGATGTTCTGGGAGCTGGGTCTGTGTGCAGCCTGTGATTGGCTGCAAACGTGAGAGAGTTTGGCTTTGCTCCTCGAATACAAGTGGCCAAACCAGGACACACTGTTGAAGAATAGGACACATTCAATCAGAGCAGCAGAAAAAGCTACTGCTGGGCCATCTTATATACAGCCACCCCATGGCCTAAGAAAGAGAGGGTCTGGTCTGGAAACCTTTTCAATACAAAGATATCTGAAGCAGAGCACTTGCTCCACTTCTTCATCTGATCATAAAGCCAATGAGAAGTCCATATATAAAACTTTTAATTATATACTTGACAAATAAAAGGCACTTACATACATAATGAGTATATAACTATGTCTTTCTTTGCCTGCAGGTATGTAAATTGTACCACCAGCATCATATTCACCCACTGAGGTAGCTCCCGATGGAGAGACAACCACCTCTGCACCATGTACAGCTAGAGCACAGCCTGCAACAGGCGAGTCCACTACGGCAGCACACCGTGACTTTGCTGATTGGCCAGATAAGGTGAGGATGCAGTTTTATAAAGAGGGGTCCCAATGAGTTAAGAGGATGTTTTTTTATTTTTCTAAAAGAGAGGATAGGACAAGTTGCCACCACATCTTTCATGGGAATCTGGCTGATGTATTCAGAGAAAACCAATAATGTGGACTGCACAGAGCGGACTGTTAACAGGCAAGCAGCAGTAAAAACCCCAATTCACCATAGTCTGAATGAGCTGTGTGCATGTCCACAGAATGCTCCTAAAACCAGAATAATATCAGCATATCCCACATGTCTTATTCCGAAATGCTATATTTGAAATAAGGGAATGTGCCTAATTCAGAACCGGTACCAAATTCAGAGTGATAGTGGAGTATTAAGTGCATGTAAATGTAGTCAATGACAGCATGCATACAGGAATGATGACAGAGGATCAAACACCTTTTGACCACATGGACGTTTCACCCTCAACATGTTTCACACAGGAGGACATAAACAGCTCTGTGCACCTTTTTGAAACCAGCTTTTCTGATGCAAAACCGCAGATCAGCCAGGTGTCAGGCCGGTGTCCTCCCCTGGGGTTGGGCCTCCTGAACACATCCAGGACCCATGCAAGAAACCCTCCTTCAAACCCTCCTTCACACCCTCCTTCACACCCTTCAGACGGCTCATTGTTTGCGGTGCGCGCTCCCGCAGGAACCCGCAGGAACCCGCGGTGCGCCGTGCGGGGAAAACGCTGAAATCCGTAAAAAAAAAAAAAACGAAAAAAGTGAAAGTTCTTCTCTGGTTTTCTCTCAGATGACTCTTTTGATGAAAGCATGAACAATGAGACCCGGATCTGAGACGGCAGGGCGCACGGACCCTCGTGGTGGAGCCAGGATCACTCACCTGACCGCCGCTGGTTCCTGAGCACGGGCCCGATGTTGGTCTTCCGGGGTCCGGGGTCCGGACCTCCATGGTCCTGCAGGTCTCCGCTGTGCCCGGCGGACTGGGAGGTCCTGGACCGGCTCTGGGTTCTGTCCTCGGAGGTCTCCGGGCCGACATGCAGGCGCACCGCCGGATCTCGCGGGACCTTCGTGTTCTCGCGGGATCTTCCGGACTGGACGCCCCCTGCTGTCTGCTGCTGTGTCCCCCTTTGACTGCCGTGCATATGTTATTATAAAGTCCAGTGCTGTTCAGATATTCCTTCAGTTTCTTCATTGTCTGTTAACAGCCACTCACCCACTCTGTGGATCCTCAGTATAATAATCCTGATGTCACTGTTTCTAAATGACCACAGACCTGGTTTATCATGTCTGTACTGCAGCATTCACCCTGATATTAAAATATCTATTTCAGCAGATAAATGGGTTCAACTCAAATGTTTTCCAGACTCACTGAGTAACAGCCAGTGATGTGAGGTGAAGTTTAAGGAAAATCACATGAATGTTTCTCGGTTCTTCCTCAGCTGACCACCTCGTGACAGAGGCACGTTCCCTGCAAACACTGAAGGCTTTGAAATGCTGAATATTTTATATTCAGAGAAAAACAAACTGTAGATTTCTAGACACCCTGGTATCTAACAGTGCAGGGGTTGTGGTTGAGGCTGTTTTGGATGTCAGTCGGTTGAGTAATAAGCAGGGTGAAGAACAGGGCCGGCTGTTGTAATAACTGATCTCTGATCTCATGACTCTTCACCTCCGTCTCCTCCCACAGAGAGAAAACGATCTGAATGATCTTAAGAGCATTATTCAGCTTTCACTTGGAATCAATGGAAGTTCTGTTCTCGCTGTTTCTCCTTCTGATGTGGAGCTGAGTTGACTTTTTGTCCAGTCACGTTTTCTGCCCTCTCTGTGATACATGGTGCCAGGCTCACTGCACATCTCTTTAATGCCGTCTATGGTAGTCTCACTATAGGCTATTCAGGGGGACGGTCTGGGTTTGGATCTACTGGTGATGTGTATGTTTCATCTATACACAAGATTAATCCTGGTGTAGAGATTTTCTATGAAAAGTGACACAATGGATACTACTTGATCCGTTCCAGTGAGAAGATTACTGCAGACCCAGATTTCCAAAGGCGACTGAGTGAGTTATATGAAGATTTGTTACAAGACATTGTAAAAAACTTTTTCAGATTTCTGATCAGTTCAGATAATAGAATGCATATAAGTCTGTACATCATATGGGGAAAACATGATAATTGCCCAGGAAAAGAAACCCTCCCGTAGAGCCGACCTCAGAGCCTATTTCATATCTAATAGTTCTCCAGCTGTCTTCATCATTCTGAAACCATAACACAACAAATGTTGAGGATGACAAATGTTCCCTTGTGCCACCAAAAAACAGGCAACAAGTGGCTGTTACTATTCTTAATTTACATAGTTAGGGTATCAATCAGGCTTAGACAGCATTACTGATCTTGAAACCTAGTATAGTAGTATAAAGTATAACAAAACCTTCACAGAATGAATGTTCAGCTGACATACCTGCTACATTTGAATCCATGCCATAATAATCTGGGCTGCTCTAATTGCAAAATCAAGGATCCCCAACAATGCCAAGAAAATGTGGTATTCATCATTCTGAACTGAATATGAGGCCGGCAGAAGAACGTCTCCTCAGATTGTATTAGATTCCTTTAGGGAACAGCATGGTCGGACATAGAGATGTTTTAATGACTGAAGAGTGGCTGTAGATGTTTCTTCTGGTCCATGTGAGGACTGAACTCTGATCTCATGTGTTCATGACTCTTCACCTCTGTCTCCTCTCACAGGGAGAAGATGATCTGCAGGATCCTGCTGCTCTTCATCCTGACCTCCTGTGTCTGTGGTTAGTTTACACCTTCACTTTATGATCCATGAAGACAAAAGACTGAACACACTTTCAGCATTCACACTTCCATCTTTAACAGCACTGAGACCATCACTGAACTCTCCACAGAAACATCTATAGACGCAGTTTAAAGGCTCACATGTTAAAGTTCTCAGTTTGTCTGCTCCTCACTTTCCCTCTCTGTCTCCTCAACAGGAACATTTGTAGTGAATGTGACACAGACCTGCTATCAGGCAGAGGAGAACAGTAACATCACACTGGAGTGGACGTTCACTACCAAACCTGACAGGACACTCCTCAACTACCTCTTTATCTACTGTGAGCTGTTAAAGGATCTAAAGGAGTCATGTCTGTTTCATCTACATGAGGGTGTTGAGTCCCCAGAGTCTCAGGATGAACAGTTTGCAGGACGAGTCCAGTGTGACAAAGACGTCCTCAGAGAAGGACGAATCAGACTTCATGTGTCCAGACTCAGGACTGAGGACTCGGGCCTGTACCTGTGTGAAGTGCTCACAAACTATGGTGGGAACTCTGGCACATGTCGACTCAGTGTGACTGGTAAGTTGATTCAGTAAAACTTTCTCAAGCAGCTTTTTTGATAAAAAAAAATAAATAATTATTGTAGATTACCACAATCCACGATCCTTAAACATTTTTCTTACAGTATCATGGAAATATGTTACAGCTTAATCTGTTGCAGATACTTTGTTTTCTGTTTCAGTGAAATGTTTTTTTCTTCCTGTGAAAGACACCAATTTATTTAGTCTCATTACAGCAGCGAGGGATTGGCCCGAACCTGAGAGACCAAACACAGCAAGTCGGGTCAGGATCGACCTCTGCTGGGGACTGACAGCTGCAGCTGTGCTGGTTTATTTATAATGACCACTAGTGCCAGAAAAAATCTTGTTCCCGTCCGGCATGTGTTAGTTGATCCACAGTGATCTGCTGCAGGCAGCACATGCTTGTTTACTGTCTAACATCACAGAAACTGTAAACTTATTAGTTTCAATTTATAATATCTTATCTGGTTGATGAAGTTGTCACACACTGAAATGTAACTTGTGTATTTCAATGTATTAATTCAACAAATTAAGCTGTTCAATTTGGGGATTCTACAGTTACTGGATTTATACTTTATATTGTATTTTTTATCTTAAATATCTATCTCTGTTAAGTGTATAGCCTCTTTATAATGACTCTTTTTATCATTTCTGCTTCCACGTGTATTTTTCTGTCCCTGTTTGTGTGAAAATCACAATAAAACAAGACATTTAACCCTTTTGTACCCAACAAGTCTCAACCAGTCTGGTTGTGAGCCTCACAGGAACTCTTACTACAGGATCTGTGTTGTGTTGAGTCTGAAGTCTGAAGGACACAGAGAACAGCTGCTGTCTGGTTACCTGCTGGACTTTATTTTGTCTTTTTACTTTTACTGTGGCTGTGTTTGTCATTAATAACGTACTCATTTCATTGTCTTCCTGCTGCCTGTGGGTCCTACTATGAGACATGCTCAGGTACTTCCTGTACAGCCAACCGGACCTCGCGGCTCAGGCAGCAGCCATGAAGACTTCAGCCCGGAGTCGACAGAAGGAAGAGGGAAAGATTTATTACATTCAACTTCACTGTCATTGTATAGAGTACGAGTACAGGCACAACGAAATGCATTTTAGCATCAAAACAGAAGTGCAAAAGAAGCAGTAAAGTGCAGTTTAATGGACATATGGAAACATATGATATATATATATATATATATATATATATACACACACACACACACACGTATACATACAGGTAAAGGAACTGATTGTTTGCAAAACTAAAATGAACATTGTCACTGATTGTGTAGCCTGTATGGTAACAAATACATGAATATCGTATACATGGCATAGCATATCTCATGGGATATATCACATGAATATATATTTTATATCACAAGTAGCTTCCTGACATTTACAACAAATGTTGCAGGGAGAGATTCTTGGACTCTGTCTCTTGTTTCAGGACTCAGGTGTTGATCCACTCATTCAGGTAGAAAGGGGGTCCAGACAGAGTCCTGTTAGACCTGATGGGTTGTTTCTCTGAAAAACTCAATGTCTACACGACTGCAGAGATGTTTTTTCAGTAAATCAGTAGATTTAGTAAAACACAGGAAGGCAAAGCAGAGTCCTGCAGTGACAGCCAGTAGAGCTGCTGCTGTCAGTCCAACGTAGAGGCCGATCCATCCCAGACTCTCTGGTTCTGGTCTCTCTGGTTCTGGTCTCTCTGGTTCTGGTCTCTGAGGTTTGGGCTCATCAGCAGCTGCTGTAAAGGATGTAAAATAAGATGTGGGTGATTGTGTGAAGTGGAGACATTTGACTGAAACAGAGGCCCAGAGGCCGGATCCTGCTGACTTTGGTGAATCTCTGACTTTTCCTCTAACGCCACCATGAGGTTCAAGTTTTGAGTAAAAAGTCTCACTGACTGTCGGATGGATGCTATGAAATTGAGGACAGACATTCACGTCCCCCTCAGGATGAATTTTAACTTTGCTGAGATGATATTAACTTGTCCAACACTTTGGTTTCTGACCAAATACCTGCAAGACTAAACTGTGTTCAGCTCTAAGCACCACTGTTCCTAAGCACAGTCTCACAAATGTTAGCACAGCTGGAGACTCTTAGTCTAGTTTTACTTACTGAGTTCTACTGAATCAACTTACCAGTCACACTGAGTCGACATGTGCCAGAGTCGCCACCATAGTTTGTGAGCACTTCACACAGGTACAGGCCCGAGTCCTCAGTCCTGAGTCTGGACACATGAAGTCTGATTCGTCCTTCTCTGAGGACGTCTTTGTCCCACTGGACTCGTCCTGCAAACTGTTCATCCTGAGACTCTGGGACCTCAACACCTTCATGTAGATGATACAGACATGACTCCTTTAGATCCTTTAACAGCTCACAGTAGATAGAGAGGGAGTTGAGGAGTGTCCTGTCAGGTTTGGTGGTGAACGTCCACTCCAGTGTGATGTTACTGTTCTCCTCTGCCTGATAGGAGGTCTGTGTCACATTCACTACAAATGTTCCTGTTGAGGAGACAGAGAGGGAAAGTGAGGAGCAGACAAACTGAGAACTTTAACATGTGAGCCTTTAAACTGCGTCTATAGATGTTTCTGTGGAGAGTTCAGTGATGGTCTCAGTGCTGTTAAAGATGGAAGTGTGAATGCTGAAAGTGTGTTGAGTCTTTTGTCTTCATGGATCATAAAGTGAAGGTGTAAACTAACCACAGACACAGGAGGTCAGGATGAAGAGCAGCAGGATCCTGCAGATCATCTTCTCCCTGTGAGAGGAGACAGAGGTGAAGAGTCATGAACACATGAGATCAGAGTTCAGTCCTCACATGGACCAGAAGAAACATCTACAGCCTCATTAAGATTCTTCTTCCTCCATGTTACTGTCACACATGACTGACAGCTTCCAGCTCTGTACAGTTTGTTTTCTCTGAAATGTATTTCTGTCACTAGATGGCACCAGTTAAATAGATCAGAGTGCTTCATGTGCTGAATAAGAACAAATATGAAACCACCTTGCAGTTAAAGCTGCAGTCAACAGTTTCCAGCAGCTTTCAGAGTCTCAAAAGGAAGTCACACAAACACTCAGACCCTTAGACCAAACCCTCACTAAAATGTGTAATAAAATGCTAAGAGACAAATGTATTGAGCTTGTTCTGGGTCTCCAGTGCTTGTTGTTTTAATGATGTTCTTCTGTAGTACAGTGTAGTGTATTAAAATGCTTTATAGGCTCTCTGTGACCATCATGACAGTGTTGATGGTTTATACATGATAATGTGAGGCAGCCTTCATATCAGTTTGCTGCTGCAGTCACTTGCTGGGCCCGTCGCTCTCAAACACACATTCACTTCATTCATCAGTCAATACACAGAGAGAAATACAAGACTTCATTAAATCTATGGTAGTTCTCGTCTTTATTAACTTTGCTTACTTATTTAATTCCTGAATTATCAGGAAGTGACTCAAAACTTTTAGCGTCAAGTCAATTTTATTTCTACAGTCAAATCATAACATACGTTATCTGTAGACACTTTTCACACAGAGCAGGTCCAGACCGAATATTAATGACTGAATTTAAACTGTTGAAATGACACAGACAAGGGCTCATGTTCAGTCGATATAGACAGTGTGCAACAACATGATTTTGGTACAGATGAAACCCCATACATACAGAGGTGGCTGCTCGCTGCTTTTATCCAAATAACTAGACAAGAATTAAATGTCCCAGTTTTGTTTTGAGTTTGAGGATCATGAAGAGATGAAGAGGAGAGAAGACTGAGCAGAAATCCACAGACGGTCAGAGGAAGATCTACATATAACTCACTCAGTCGCCTCTGGAAAGCTGCTCTGTAGGAATCTTCTCCCTGAGAGGATCCAGTATTATCCACTGTGGCATTTTGTCTTCAAACAAAAAACCTCTAGGTCCTCTGTTGGTTGTGAGTAGGGACAGAACGAAGACCAACGCTCTGCGTTTTTATCCGGGCCCCAGGACAGACGACTGTCCCCCATGCAGGGAGGGAGGAACCTGATTGGTGGAAAGTCGACTCATTTCCAATTTTGGTCTGGTCCTTCAACGTCCTTTAAATACAGGCTGTCAAAAGAACTGTCTCTGAATATATGTCACCACATCAGTCACCACATTTGTGATAATAAGAAATATAAAATATGCGTTTTGTTCTTAAAAATAATCCACACAGCATTTCCTTGTTCATTAGATCTATAATGTGTCAGTAAGCTGACTGTACAGAAACTGTTTCTATCCGATCCAGATAAAGAAGATTTAACCACCAGGGTTCAGGGCCGGTTTGAAAGGATTTTCTGGAACATGTCATGAGTCCAGACAGCAGGTAATGCCCCACTGAACGGAATTCAGCGAGCTGTAAGACTTTATGTAACGCTAAATTTCACCTGGACGAGTTGATTGACAACAACAGTGTGAATGTTTCACAGGAGGAGGTGAGTTCATGAGGAGCAGCTTCACTAGTGAAAGTGAAAGTGTAGAAATGTGAAATGTTCCACATGACAGAGAGAATAGAGCAGCTGCAGCCATTTGGCTTCAATTCAAACAGAAATGCATCATCATCATTCTGTATCATCATAATAAAAGCTTTTATTCTTTATGCCTCATATTTATCCAGTTCTGTCTGATAGAAGTTTTAAGTAAAGACTCTGTCCTCCTCAAACTCAGAGACATTCAACACATCAGCAGTGGAAATGTCCTCACAGTTCCAAACGGAAACAAGGAGGAGAGACGACGCTGGAAGACTACATGTTTTCTCATTCTGTAGCCACAGATTGTTCGTTTGAGGAGATCATCAAGTAGAGATTCACTCGGTTCACTGAAGAAACATCTTCTACACAAACTGACAAACAGGGAAATCTAATGAACTTTCTCTGCTCAAAATTTTTCAGTTTTCTTTTTATTAAACAAATCAAATTCTGAACAACAATGATTATGTATTGTGCAATATATTGGACATGAAAACAAGGCCTTAATCATTAATCTGGATGTAAACCATTATATTTCCCACAGGAAGTGTTTTAGTTCTGGTCACAACAGGTTTGAAACAGACTCCTTCTGAAAGCCCTTTGGTGGTCTAACCCTGCAGGATCTCTACGTTAAAGGAGATCAGCCAAATCCCACTAAAGAGACCAGCTGCTGATTTTTCAAGATATAAGTCAGAATGACATACAGTACAACAGTCAGGGAGCTTTAGAGGCCCACAGCAGCAGCTACAGTTCCTGATCAGCCAGAACTGTGTCAGGGTTTACTGCTTATTAGTGCAAAATCAATCAGACAGTAAATACATACTGTAAGACTGAAAGGATAATGACATCAAATAAATACAAGAGCTGGAACTGACATGATTCAAACAGTAATACTATATTACAGTTTCTACACAGTAAAAACTCTAAAGCTCTTAAAGTGTGACACCTTCAGGTCAGAGTTCAGACTGCAGAAAGCTGTAGTTTAGTGGGTGTTTGCTGTCTGCTGCTCCCAGATCAGAGAGGGTCAAGAAACACGAGCAGAACAGTAACAACAGTGGCACCTTCACTTCCTGCCATCGGCTCTCCAGTGCACAGCAGATCAGGAAGCTGTAGAGGGTCTGAGGCTGACCTAAAGGCTGCATTATACTAAAGTACATTCAAATCAAAATCAGCTTCATTGGACATGTATGTGTACACATACAAGGAATTTCACTCCAGTTTTTCCGTTGCTCTCATGGTACATACACAGAAATAGACAAATAAACACAAATACAAGGACAACAAAGGTGAGCATAAACATTTAACTGCTATGTACAAATATTTAAAGAAATATATAAAGTATATATATAATTGTAGCCCTGTGGCTATTATTTTCATTCATTCATATACAGATATTAAAATGTTTGTGTTGGTAATAAATAATAGTTCATGAAGTGTAAATATGTTTAAAAAAAACAGTCATTTCATATACAGTTAAAAGTCAGAGATAAAAAGGTGGTGTTAGTTTTAAAATCCATATGATTGTCGGCACAAAAGATAGGAGACCGGGTTTGTTTGTGGGGTAGTGAAGCATCTCATTAATCTCTCATCTTTGAATGTAGGTGAGTCAGTCCTGTCCTCACCTGGTTCAGGTAGAAGGTGCTCAGCATCACCGACATGCCGCAGCACGTTACCGGCGTCCGAGCTGGATCCTGTAAACTGTAAAGTAAATAAAATACTCCCAACTCCCAAGACGGACGGAGAGTCGTCCCGTGGTTTATGTGTGAGAACTCTGAGAAGCTGCCAGAGGACCGGACATTTACCAGAAGAGCGAGAGAGTGAGGACCGGGAGAGCCTCGGACCTTTGGAGGGAGACTGTAGCTGCTGTACTTGAACGTGGCTCACCGCGCTGTGTGGCTCAACCAGGTCAACACTCCATGGCAGTAGTCTTGTGACATGCATGGCTACAAGTGTCGGGCAGGTTCACGGGAAATAAAAAGTAAACCAGTACAGTAGTGCTGCAGCCAAACCTAATCCAGGGTGGCAGCTGCTTGTTCCCTGGCTCATTGGCCTTTGTTTCACATCTTCGGGTCGATCACTGGCTGTAAAGAGATCAAACAAAGGTGTGTCAGTTATCCATGTGATGAGAAAACATCTTACTGGAGAAGAAAAGAAAACAACCAGCAGATTAAGGTAGAATTAAGGGATTCACATATTCACAGCATTGTTTATTACATTTCTTAGATTCTACTTAATGGAGTTTTTATCAGTTTAGAAATGGCAGCAGAGGAAGTGCAGAATGTGGGATTTTTGTGATTGTAGCTTTTTTTACAGTTAAAGTCTGTGCTTGTTATGACCACCAGGTGGCGACAAAACTGAAAATATACTTTCAAAACCTGCATAAAGCTCTTAAGAGAGATGCTGAGAAGATTGATACCACTTCTAAATATTTTTTTGAGTTCAACTTACCGGTGACATTCAGCCGGCATTCACAGAAGCTGCCACCATAGTTTGTGAGCACTTCACACAGGTACAGGCCCGAGTCCTCAGTCCTGAGTCTGGACACATGAAGTCTGATTCGTCCTTCTCTGAGGACGTCTTTGTCACACTGGACTCGTCCTGCAAACTGTTCATCCTGAGACTCTGGGGTGAAGAGCAGCCATTGCCTTTTGCCCTTTTTTCATCTTAATCTCTGACTGTTGCTGGACTCGTGAGTACACCATTAACCCTTTGCACGTGCTTTTGTTTATGCTGGTTAAAACCCAGTGAAACGACCATTCTTAATACTTAATACTTAATTTCCCTTCAGGGGGGGAATAAAGTAATCTATCTATCTATCTATCTATTCGTTTTCGGCCTCCACGCTCACAAGCTTCGACCAGGCCTGCAACGCTTTGTTTACATTTAATAGCCCTGAATGAATGTGAGTGTGTGTGTGTGTGTGTGTGTGTGTGAATGTGTGTGCGTGAGTGTGTGTGTGGGCTGTGGACATTTGAGTTTACTTGTTTATTTTGATTTCACATTCTCTCACTGGGTTCATCATTTGTGTATCAAACCTTCCAGAGCATATGAGAGTTTTGAATACTGTTATCAATGCGTACTTAAAGGACAACATTGAACTATTTGACTAATTTGAAAATCCAATTCGTAACTTTGTAATAAATAATTATTGTTGTTTCAACTAAATCCTATGTTGTACTTACAAGTGTGATACTTTTTGGGTAAATATAAAATAGGTTAAAGTGAACTTTTATTTTAAAGGGGAAGTACCAATTTTGTGTTACTTCTTAAACGTTATTGGAGGCACCGCCAAGTTATTTCATATCACCGTTATCACAGGTAGCGCCATCTCCAGACGAACTCAGGCCCCGTCCCATTGTACTACAACACCCCAATTATTTGTCAGTCAATATTTCCTAGCTACATGGGACTGGGGTTACATGAACATAAACACAACATCAATGACAATGAAGTGGAGAAATAGTGCAGTGATGTAGAGTGCAAACATGCCTGGATAGATATGGACAGACTGTCACAGGATACTTTATATACATGAGGTAATATATGATTATATAATAAAGTGTTCATCAGATGTTAACATATTTTAGTGTCTTAGGAACACTCATTGAGCTCTATTTTTTAGTGACTATTTTAGCTTCAATAGAGTCCGACAAGCATGTTCACTTCACACAGTGAAGGTCGCGCCCCAGACGTGGTCGGACACTTTGTTCCTCTCAGGATGAACTGTAAACACTTTGAACCCTGAACATAACACCCAGCGGCGTCATCAGGTGAACGCTCCAATATGTCAGTACTTTGGTTTATGACCAAATACCTGCAGAACTAACGGCCCCCCACCAGCCTCAGCTGTACTTGGTGTTCAGTGCCGTGCTGATGGTTAACATTGTCGACAATATACCTGCCAAGCATCAGCGTGTTATGAGCATGTTAGTGTGCTGACATAAGCATTTAGCCCAAAGCCCCGCTCTGCCTCAGTACAGTCTCACAGGGTGCAAGCGAGGCAGCAGTCCTGTCCAACGGGACTCGTCCTGCCAGCTGCTCATCCTGAGACAGATGTCTTGCATGGCAGTAGTCTTGTTACATGCATGGATACAAGTGTCGGGCAGGTTCACGGGAAATAAAAAGTAAACCAGTACAGTAGTGCTGCAGCCAAACCTAATCCAGGGTGGCAGCTGCTTGTTCCCTGGCTCGTTGGCCTTTGTTTCACATCTTCGGGTCGATCACTGGCTGTAAAGAGATCAAACAAAGGTGTGTCAGTTATCCATGTGATGAGAAAACATCTTACTGGAGAAGAAAAGAAAACAACCAGCAGATTAAGGTAGAATTAAGGGATTCACATATTCACAGCATTGTTTATTACATTTCTTAGATTCTACTTAAAGGAGTTTTTATCAGTTTAGAAATGGCAGCAGAGGAAGTGCAGAATGTGGGATTTTTGTGATTGTAGCTTTTTTTACAGTTAAAGTCTGTGCTTGTTATGACCACCAGGTGGCGACAAAACTGAAAATATACTTTCAAAACCTGCATAAAGCTCTTAAGAGAGATGCTGAGAAGATTGATACCACTCCTAAACATTTTTTTGAGTTCAACTTACCGGTGACATTCAGCCGGCATTCACAGAAGCTGCCACCATAGTTTGTGAGCACTTCACACAGGTACAGTCCCGAGTCCTCAGTCCTGAGTCTGGACACATGAAGTCTGATTCGTCCTTCTCTGAGGACGTCTTTGTCACACTGGACTCGTCCTGCAAACTGTTCATCAGGACACTCTGTGGACTCAACACCATCTCGTATTTCATACAGACATGAGGCCTTGAGATTCGTGAACAGTCCACAGTAGATAGAGAGGGAGTTGAGTAGTGGCCTGTCAGGTTTGGTAGTGAACGTCCACTCCAGTGTGATGTTACTGTTCTCCTCTGCCTGATAGGAGGTCTGTGTCACATTCACTACAAATGTTCCTGTTGAGGAGACAGAGAGGGAAAGTGAGGAGCAGGTAAGGTAATGCACAACACCAAAAGAAAATGCAATTCAAACAATAATTGAAGAGCATGGCTATTCCTGATTTTAGTCAGAGTGTCTACTTTTTGATAAAGAGTCCTGCAGATGTTTTCACTGACAGATTTAAAGATGGAAGTGTGAATGCTGAAAGTGTGTTCAGTCTTTTGTCTTCATGGATCATAAAGTGAAGGTGTAAACTAACCACAGACACAGGAGGTCAGGATGAAGAGCAGCAGGATCCTGCAGATCATCTTCTCCCTGTGAGAGGAGACAGAGGTGAAGAGTCATGAACACATGAGATCAGAGTTCAGACGTTAGTCATTAGATTATCATTACTGCTACTTTTACTATTGCTGACGGTTAAGTAACACAAAACTGCAGTGCATAAAATAACAAGTTTGTTGTCATTTAGAAACAGTGACACAAAACAACGTACATGAAAAACAGACACAAGAACAGTTTCTTTTCCCAGACCGTCTCTCTGATGAATATTTAGATCAGTCATACCTGCCATACCAGTCATAGTGTCAGAAACAACACGTACTATAAACCTGGAACACCACACATCACCGTACCTACAAATATGAAATGATGATTTGTAGTTTAAATACAGGTTTTCTTTTAACATGTACATATCATCATTGTCATTATAAACATAAGCACGCTGTATATACTGTATGCTGTATACATACTATCAGATCCTCTTACCTCATGTATATAAAGTAACCTGTTACAATAATAATTCCATATTTATTACATCATCTTTGCACTATGGTCTTCTTGTTCACAATTTACATTGTTGTTTTTTTTAAATATATTTATATCTGTACATAGTAGTTAAAGGTTTGTTCTTTGCTCTGTTGAGCTTTGCTGTCATTGTTTTATCTGTATGTCTGTTTCTGTGTAAATACTTTGAGAGCATTGAGAGTCAATTTTCTTGCACGTGGACACTTGACCAATAAAGCTGATTCTGATTTTTTTTCGTTACTGGCCTCAAATATAACAATAATATAAGTATCGATCAGGCTATAGGAAAAACATCATCAGGTCAAAGTGGAAGAACAGAACAACATTCAGCTTCATTTATAATAAAATGTAAAGGTGTGAATGCTGTTAAGGCTCCTTGAACTCTGTGCCCACTGTCCCAATGACAGAAATACACGCACTTATACACTTTCACTGTTTCAACATTAACTGTAACCACTCTTCTATTTGATTTGACCTCTGCTGAAACTAAAAGTAATTTCCATAATTTGAAGTGTAAGGCAGCACAATCATCGCAGTAAAGAAGTGACCTCAGCTTTTGATTTATGCTTAGTAAATAAAAGATCATTTTACAAAGACAGTAGTGAATCAGATTGTAAATGTCTGTTGTTACTGGTAGATGGAACCTCTTTCTGTTGCTCCACTCAGTTCAGGACTTGAAGTAACTTTTGTTTTTACTCTGTTTACTAGAAATGTAGCAGTAAAATAGTAAAGTAAGTAAAAATACACGACTACAAATACATTTGCACATTATAGTGCACAATAAGTACACAAAAAAACGTCGAGTTTCCCAGCGTGTGAATGAGGTTTCTGCTCAGCTTCTTGTAAATGTGCATGTAAAGGGCAGAGACCAGCGGAGGGAAAGAGGGATACAGAGGCCAAAGCATTCAAAGTCATTTCACCCAAAGTCCAAACAGAAGTTAATCTAATAATTTACAGCCTCTAGAAGGGGAAGGGGGAGGAAAAACCTGCTTTTACATTTCTCGCACTATAACACAAAGAAAAAACAGGAAACCAGTAGACCATCACTCATGTCATTAAACTGGTTGAAATCCTTCTACAATAAGGTGAAGAGGAGACAGAGACTCCAGAGGTTGGTGGTTCATTTGTCTCGGCTTGTATTTATTTCTCTTCACGTCTCTGTTTCTTTCTCTCTCTTTCTAGGCAGCGACTCTGCAAACAGTCCCAGTTATAACAACTTCGCACGCACCTGTTGACTTCATAATAAAACCCATACAAATACAGGATCAATATAACACCAATAATACCAGCTCAGTGTTCACACATTACCTGGTAGCTCATCTGTTGTACGGTGGAGGACCAGACCACGAGACTCTACCCAGCAACACACACACACTTCAGCGGAAGTTGAAGCTTTTCTTTCCATTTTTCGTGTGGGTTTATTTCCAGTAAGTTCATCTGAAGAGGCAGGCGGAGCTTCATGGTGACACATGGTGACACATTTCACACATGCATCCAGTTTCACAGGCTCTCTTCCTCTAAATATAGAAATAAACACTTTCATCCATGAGACATGTTTAATAGCCAATCATTTATTTTCATAATTTAATAATTTATTTTTATTTTTTTATTTTTTTTATTTTATTAACTTTATTTATCACAACTTGTGAAATTATTTCTCCGCATTTAACCCATCCAGTGGCACCTGTACGAACACACACATGCACATGCACAGGGTCACACAAAGAGACAGGTGCCATATTCACACTGGAGCGGTGGGCAGCAGTTCACAGCGCCCGGGGAGCAATTGGGGGTACGGTGCCTTGCTCAGGGGCACCTCGGCCGTGGCAGGTAAGGTTAACCAACATTGATGAAAAATGTGATATATTAGGCCCATAAATAACATCTACAGACTTCCTGTATATACTGCAGCTGTTATAATCCCTGAAGTCAACGTTGTTTTAACCATCCAGTTTATCAGCTTGGTGCTGATTTAGGCCCATTACTTATAAGGAAACTTATAACAACACAGTCTAATGACAGGCAGCACAACAAGACATAAGAAGTACAGTTTAAAGTTGAATTGATATAGAAAAATACAAACACACACACACACACACAAACTCACACTTTCTCTCACACATACTCAAACACACACACACACACACAAACTCACACTTTCTCTCACACATACTCAAACACACACACACACACACACACACACACACACACACTTGGGTGCATGTGTTGTACTTGTGCTCGGGTTCTTGCAAAGCAACCAAAATGAGTTCTTATAAAGTCTTGATACCCCTCACACTTCTTGGCAAAGCAAATGAATACTTAGAAAATAAAGCCTCCTCCTCCTGCACTTCCTGTTTGTCTGCCTAACGGGCCACTGCGCCTGCCTAATACTGTGGTATACCTCGTGGCTATATGAACGGTCCTGATGATGGTCCTCAGAAACCTTTCTTCACACTTTGTCTCCTTGAGAACATGAAATGATTTGATCCTTTTTTGCACCCAACTGGTCCTGACTGGAGCCTGCAGCAGCTGGTTTGTTTCCACCCAGATTCTGCGTAAATATTCTACTTCCTCATCACAGACTCCTGGATTAACCTGCAAGGTGATAAAGTGTAAAGTGTAATTTCTCGCAATGCAAGTAAGTAGTGATGAAAACATTTGTGTTTTGTTGGTGTGACACTTTCTGTTGGGAATTGTTTGAGCGGGGCTGTTAGGGGGATTCCCAGCCTGCAGGGTTGACAAAGACAATAAGAGGCGCACCTTAGCAGCCGACACCTGATTTTAGTAAGATATAGTAATATATACTGTATATATATATATTCTTTGCTTATTTGCTTCACTTGAAAATATTCATACAAATTGATAGAGATGTATGGATCTTTTTTTATTTTACAGGAATAGTTTGATGTTTTGGGAAATACACCTATTTGCTTTCTTGCCGAGAGCACGTTGAGCAGATTGATGCCACTATCGTCGTCTCTGTCCATTGAATATGACTAGCGTAGCTTAGCATAAAGACTGGAAACAGGGGGAAACAGCTAGCCTGGCTCTGACCAAAGGTTCAGTAATAGAGGACCGACAGAAGCTGTTCTGGGTCAAATCTGAGCCGTATTTATAAAAATTAATTGTAGGTTGACCAGAGAAGTGATAATGGGAAATGCTGAAACAGTCAAAGTGTCCATTGAAATATCTGTATTAATTCATTCATAAGCTGCTTTGTTTTTTCTATAGCCCAAACAATACAGGATATTGAATAAATCTGATTGTTACATATTGGCTGGACAGAAACACTCTTTATATGGACTGCCTGCATTGCAGGGTTTGAAGTTCATTTGTCAGATGCTGGTTTCACAGTATGAACATTGACAGTTATCATAGTATGTAAATGAGCTTATTTACTGTATTGAATTCTACTGTATTAGTGTTATTCACCTGCACTGTGTCAAGTTTCATGTCTGTCAGGAAAAAATATCTTTTGAAATTATAATAAAGCATTTCTTAAACCAGTACCGTGATACTGTGAAACTGTGATATTTTCTGTTATATATTATAGTTATCGTACCCTGAACATCTCATACCACTGCAACCCTAACTGATAAGTAATAAGCAGGATAATGAACAGGATCGGGTGTAATGACTGAATGAAGCAGGACTGTAGATTTTACTTCTTATACGTCATGACTGAACTTGGATCACATGACTCTTCACCTCTGTCTCCTCTCACAGGGAGAAGATGATCTGCAGGATCCTGCTGTTCTTCATCCTGACCTCCTGTGTCTGTGGTTAGTTTACACCTTCACTTTATGATCCATGAAGACAAAAGACTGAACACACTTTCAGCATTCACACTTCCATCTTTAACTCTGTCAGTGAAAACATCTGCAGGACTCTTTAGCAAAAAGTAGACACTCTGACTAAAATCAGGAATAGCCATGCTCTTCAATTATTGCTTGAATTGCATTTTCTTTTGGTGTTGTGCATTACCTTACCTGCTCCTCACTTTCCCTCTCTGTCTCCTCAACAGGAACATTTGTAGTGAATGTGACACAGACCTCCTATCAGGCAGAGGAGAACAGTAACATCACACTGGAGTGGACGTTCACTACCAAACCTGACAGGACACTCACCTACATTTTTATCTACTGTGAGCAGCTCACTGATCTAAAGGCATCATGTCTGTACCATCTACATGAGGGTGTTGAGGTCCCAGAGTCTCAGGATGAACAGTTTGCAGGACGAGTCCAGTGTGACAAAGACGTCAGAGAAGGACGAATCAGACTTCATGTGTCCAGACTCAGGACTGAGGACTCGGGCCTGTACCTGTGTAAAGTGAACACAAACTATGGGAGGAACTCTGGCACATGTCGACTCAGCGTGACTGGTAAGCTGATTCAGTAAAACTTTCTCAAGGTTCAATTCAGCAGCTTTTTGGATAAATAAGAACCTGAGAAGAAAAGTCTTGTAGACAACCACGAACCACAATCCTTCCATGTTCTTCTTACAGCATCTGGGAAATATGGGATGATTTAATCTGTTTGATATTTTGTTTTCTTTTCAGTGAAATATTCTTTTCTGCACGTGATTGAAAAATGTGTTTGGTCTCTTTACAGCAGTGAAGGATTGGCCCGAACCTGAGAGACCAAACACAGCAGGTGGGGACAGGAGCGCCATCTACTGGGGACTGGGACTGACAGCAGCAGCAGCAACAGCAGTTGTGCTGGTTGTTGGTGGCTGTTTATTCATTCGCTTTCTGTCTAACAAACAGTCCAGATGAGGATTAGAGGAAAGTTGCAGATCAGCAGCTGGATCACAGAAATCTGTTAGAGCAACAATATAAATGAGACAAGTTAACACCATGGACACAGAAAATACTGGTTTCCCATTGGTTCACAGGTAGTAAAACTCTAAATCAGAACACATCAAACACACCAGCAGGTTACCATAGCCTGCTGCTGAAGCTGACAATGATTAAAACACATCCTGCCTTTATATTCTTCAGTAAGTGGCCATGGTATAAGAGTCCACAACTGATATACAACATTAATGTTCTTGATGGAGGAAACGGTGTTCTTCACCTTCACTTTGTCCATTATTTTGATAGGACGCCTCATCGAACTATCACTTATCAGACAGATCTGAAATCTGTGTTCACTTTATTGAAATAATGCTGAGAAGCTTATAACTAATCTGTGCAATTTATTTTTTTACCTTTTCATTACAAGCTCAGTGTGATTAACTTTTCACAGTTTATGTATGTATAATTTATATCTTATATATCTTGTACTTGACTCCTGCTAAATGTAATGAGCTTGTAATGAACCCAAGACCCTTCAGGTCTGTCTGTTCTCATGTGTTTTGTTCTGCATGAAACTGTCGTTGAAACCAGGAAGTAATGCTTAAACTTGTTAGATTGTTTTATATTCAGCTTTAATTTTTCCACATGGAGCTTTAACAAGTAACGTTTTCTTTTTGTAATGAGCAATTTAAAGTGAAATGTACTGTTGCTGTTTTATTTGTGTCTGTTACTGGTGGTCATTCTTTCATTGCAGCTTAAAGAAAAGCTGTGAGTTGTTAACGGTGCTGTTGAGGATAAAGGTCACCAGAGATGACACTGAAATGTAAGTTGTGTATCTAAATATATTAGTTTAACAAATTAAGCTGTACAACTTTGGATTTATACTTTATATTGTATTTTTTATCTTAAATATCTCTTTACTATGGAAGCCTGTTTGTGCCACTGTGAAGAAAAAAATAACAATCCAGTAAGTCAGAATTATGAGACACTATCTCATAATTGATGACTTACAGGATCGTTTTTTTTTCTTTACAGTGGCGCAAATGGGCTTCCACAGTCTAGTGGCTGCAGGCTACGGCAGAAACACATCTAATAAAAATTAAAAAAAATACAATCCAAAAACAGTTCAAAACAATCCCAGAACCAATTAAAATCAAATAAAACACTACTAAATATACATGCAAAATAAGCACATCAACTCAGTATTTTACAGCAGAATACTGCAGGACATCCAGTTTTTTAATTTCCTTAATGCATGCCTGAAGTTTGGCTAACTGATGGGTTTCATCTGGCTTTATTGATAAATATAATTGGGTATCATCTGCATAGCAATCAGTTTTTAGACTATTTCCTAATATTGCCTGAAGGAAGCATATATGAAAAGGTGAATAAAATTGGTCCAAGCACAGAACCTTGTGGAACTCTGACTAACTTCGGTGTGCACTGAGGATTCAGAATCTACATGTACAAACTGAAATCTGATAAACAGGACTGAAACCAGCTTAGTGAGGGTCCTTTAATGCCTATCAAATGCTCCAGTCTCTGTAATAGGATGTGATGGGCAATGGTATAAAATGCAGCACTAAGACCTAACAGAACAAGTACAGAAACAAATCCTTTGTCTGATGTAATCAGGTCATTTGTCACTTTCACCAGTGCTGTCTATGCTATAATGCTCTAAATCCGGACTGAAAATCCTCAAATAAATTATGTTGAAAGTCACATAACTGCTTGACGACCTCTTTCTCAAGGATCTTCTAGAGAAAAGGAAGCTTAGATAGGTCTATAGTTTGTTAAAAGCCCTGGATTAAATGTAGGCTTTAACAGGAGGTTTAATTACAGCTACTTCAAAAAAGGACCTACATAACCTGTTGTGTTGAAAGACACACCGATCACGTTAAGTAGTGCTAACTAAGGGTAAAACTTCTTTAAGCAGCCTAGTTGGCTTGGGGTCTAAGAGACAGATTTTTAGTTGTGATGAAGTAATCACTGGAGTTAGTGGGTGACGGTCTGTGGGAGAAAAAACGTCTAAAATATCAGGCTGTTTCTAAGGTTCCTGTGCTCGATGGATCTGAACAGGTTGAGGGCACCAGATTATGAATTTTGTCTCCAGTAGTTAAAATTGTATCATTGACAAAGCTCCTGATTTTTTTTTTTTTTTTAAGTCATATTGTATTCTAGTAGTTTAGAAGGAAGTAGACTGGACTATACTCTAGTCAAAGAGTAAGGGATAACATACTATAGGAGGAGAGTAGCACACACACTTGAGTTTTCTAAATGACACGGTCAAGAAATTACTAAATACAAGGTTTATTTTTAATTTGAAAAGTCAATACAATGCTCAGTTGAAAGCAGTCTTTGAAGCATCTTCAGTGTTGTAATGCCTAAAAAGAACACAAAACATGGATTAAAGAATATAAGATAGAATCACACATTTGCTTAGTCTAAGTACATACCTTGCCCATTGCTCCTCTGGATCGATAGTCCAGAGCCACATCCATGCCCAGTGTTACCATAAACACCAGTGGTGCTGTACCTGGAAGAAATTCAAGTTGGTCTGACTGCCCACTGATGTGGCCAATTTTGTGTAATGAGTGTGCCAGTGATCACAGCTTACCCATTTGAATCCATTTGGGCACCGACATCTTGGGCATAAGTTGGATAATCATAATATGGCTGCTTGGAAACCTTAAACTGCTGAGGCTGGTAGGTAGGCTGCTGGAAAATATTTTAGAAATCTGGTGGTAGTTTGAGTGGCATCTGGGGAATCTTGGGCCCCCAGGGCTGCTGCCTGCACAGGTGATAATCACCATTTGAAGGGGTGGTAGAGGGGCACCTGGGGATTATAAGGCACCGGGTGCTGATGGGGCAGGTAGTGGGGCACCTGGGGATTATAGGGCACCGGGTGCTGATGGGGCAGGTAGTGGGGCACCTGGGGATTATAGGGCACCGGGTGCTGATGGGGCAGGTAGAGGGGCACCTGGGGATTATAGGGCACCGGGTGCTGATGGGGCAGGTAGAGGGGCACCTGGGGATTATAGGGCACCGGGTGCTGATGGGGCAGGTAGAGGGGCACCTGGGGATTATAGGGCACCGGGTGCTGATGGGGCAGGTAGAGGGGCACGTGGGGATTATAGGGCACCGGGTGCTGATGGGGCAGGTAGAGGGGCACGTGGGGATTATAGGGCACCGGGTGCTGATGGGGCACGTGGGGATTATAGGGAAACGGGGGCCACCAATGGTTGCTGCTGTAGTGCCTGGGCACCGGGGGCTTGCCAACACGCCGCCGGGGCGCCAGGGGCTGCTGGGGAAGGTAGAAGGGCATCTGGGGACTATAGGGCACCGGGGGCAACCTATGGTTGCTGCTATAGTGCCTGGGCATCGGGGGCTTGCCGCCACGCCGACGGGGCGCCGGGGGCTTGCCGCCACGCCCCTGGGGCGCTGGGGGCTGCTTGGATGGGTGGTTGTGTAGCTGCTGAGGCACTTGAGGCTGTCTGGGATGAAAGTCAGACTCTGCCACCTGTCAAAGTTGATGGTAACTGTATGAATACTGGATTTCTGGTACAGTGATTGCCAGATGTGATTCAGCTTCAGGCTGGTAACTGGGAATTAGTTGTGTTATAGCTACTTGCCTCATCTGTATTTGAGGTTGAATCATCACCAAGTGGCTCAGAGCTCCATGAAAATCCATCTCCAGTTTTAAAGCTACTTGAATCTGATAGATAGCCTTCAACTGGCACATCATCTCCATTCTTCTCAACAGATCCAACGCTGGCAGCTGGGGAGCAGATATTTCAGTCCATGCATACAAACCAGAAGCTTTCACAACCTGACTAAACTTACCATTTGCTTGATGTCTTCCAACAGCTAACAAGGAGAACAGCAACCACCTAGACAAGACACCCCCCAAGTTACTATGAGCTTTCATAATGAAGTGAACAAACAAAAATTATTTGAAACCCCACCTTAAGAGAAACCCCATGGCTTCCGGAGCAGCAAACTGTCAGCTCCTACCAAAACACACAACTGAAGCAGTCTGAAAGCAGTAAGTCACTGAGGTAACACTGGAGCTCTTTATAAGATGTCCCTGCTTACCTTGCCAATTAACTGGACTCAGGTGTGAGTGGTTAGAGGCAGGTGCGGCTGATTATCTGAAATTATTAAATTATCTGAAAGGAGAGCAGGGATCCACATGTTTACTCCTTCAACATGGAAATCCAGGTGTGTCCTCTTCACATCCAACAGCACGAACAAGTAGATATTTGAACATGATGGATGTTGAGTTCCTGAGTTAGTAAGTTAATTATATTTGGTTCAGTAAATATCCAGAACGTGGCAGAATAAACTCGGGCCATCAAACTTAATCAACATCACTAAAGCTTGACTGAGTGCAAGGAAATTTAATTTATCCAGCTTTCACACCATCAAGTTTACTTTAATATTGGATTCACAAAGAATTCAGATTCATGCTTGTATTTGGTGAGCATTTATTGAATCAAAGGCAGGACGAATATAATGATGACTAATTAGAAATTCAGAGAAGCATATTTTGGAATGTTTTTTTGTTTTTTAAATGAAGTAGTGTGTGACAACTTCATCAACCAGATAATCAGCTGAACTTGAAGGACACATTTTAGTCAAATATGACAGATAACATTTGAAGGTCTTTGTGTTCATCAGTTACTCTTCAACAAGCCTGATGGTCTGAATGTCCACAGCTGGAACCTGCAGCCAGGTGAGGATTTGTCCAGAGGAAGACCTGACTGCCAGTAAAGAGCTCCCCCTGGTGACCTTTATCCTCAACAGCACCGTTAACAACTCACAGCTTTTCTTTAAGCTGCAATGAAAGAATGACCACCAGTAACAGACAGTAAATATCTGCCAGCTGTAACAAACACAAATAAAACAGCAACAGTACATTTCACTTTAAATTGCACATTGCAAAAAGAAAAGGTTACTTGTTAAAGCTCCATGTGGAAAAATTTAAGCTGGATAGTTTTGTTTTGAGTTTGAGCATCAAGCAAGACACAAGTTTAAACACACTTTCAGCAATCAGACTTCCATCTTTAAATCTGCAAGTAAAAACAGCTGCAGGACTCTTTATTACAAAGTAGACACTCCATGTTAAAATCAGGAAGAGCCATGCTATTCAATTATTGCTTGAATTGCATTTTCTTTTGGTGTCATGCATTAACTTACCTGCTCCTCACTTTCCCTCTCTGTCTCCTCAACAGGAACATTTGTAGTGAATGTGACACAGACCTCCTATCAGGCAGAGGAGAACAGTAACATCACACTGGAGTGGACGTTCACTACCAAACCTGACAGGACACTCCTCAACTCCCTCTCTATCTACTGTGAGCTGTTAAAGGATCTAAAGGAGTCATGTCTGTATCATCTACATGAGGGTGTTGAGGTCCCAGAGTCTCAGGATGAACAGTTTGCAGGACGAGTCCAGTGTGACAAAGACGTCCTCAGAGAAGGACGAATCAGACTTCATGTGTCCAGACTCAGGACTGAGGACTCGGGCCTGTACCTGTGTGAAGTGCTCACAAACTATGGGAGGAACTCTGGCACATGTCGACTCAGTGTGACTGGTAAGTTGATTCAGTAAAACTTTCTCAAGGTTCAATTCAGCAGCTTTTTGGATAAATAAGAACCTGAGAAGAAAAGTCTTGTAGACAACCACGAACCACAATCCTTCCATGTTCTTCTTACAGCATCTGGGAAATATGGGATGATTTAATCTGTTTGATATTTTGTTTTCTTTTCAGTGAAATATTCTTTTCTGCACGTGATTGAAAAATGTGTTTGGTCTCTTTACAGCAGCGAAGGATTGGCCCGAACCTGAGAGACCAAACACAGCAGGTGGGGACAGGAGCGCCATCTACTGGGGACTGGGACTGACAGCAGCAGCAGCAACAGCAGTTGTGCTGGTTGTTGGTGGCTGTTTATTCATTCGCTTTCTGTCTAACAAACAGTCCAGAGGAAGATTAGAGGAAAGTTGCAGATCAGCAGCTGGATCACAGAAATCTGTTAGAGCAACAATATAAATGAGACAAGTTTATACCATGGACACAGAAAATACTGGTTTCCCATTGGTTCACAGGTAGTAAAACTCTAAATCAGAACACATCAAACACACCAGCAGGTTACCATAGCCTGCTGCTGAAGCTGACAATGATTAAAACACATCCTGCCTTTATATTCTTTAGTAAGTGGCCATGGTATAAGAGTCCACAACTGATATACAACAATAATGTTCTTGATGGTGGAAACGGTGTTCTTCACCTTCACGTTGTCCATTATTTTGATAGGACGCCTCATCGAACTATCACTTATCAGACAGATCTGAAATCTGTGTTCACTTTATTGAAATAATGCTGAGAAGCTTATAACTAATCTGTGCAATTTATTTTTTTTACTTTTCACAGTACATGTATATATCATTTATATCTTATATATCTTGTACTTGACTCCTGCTGAATGTAATGAGCTTGTAATGAACCCAAAACCCTTCAGGTCTGTCTGTTCTCATGTGTTTTGTTCTGTATGAAACTTTCGTTGAAACCAGGAAGTAATGCTTAAACATGTTAGTTTATTTTATATTCAGCTTTAATTTGTTCACATGGAGCTTTAACAAGTAACCTTTTCTTTTTATAATGTGCAATTTAAAGTGAAATGTACTGTTGCTGTTTTATTTGTGTCTGTTACTGGTGGTCATTCTTTCATTGCAGCTTAAAGAAAAGCTGTGAGTTAACGGTGCTGTTGAGGATAAAGGTCACCAGAGATGACACTGAAATGTAAGTTGTGTATCTAAATATATTAGTTTAACAAATTAAGCTGTACAACTTTGGATTTATACTTTATATTGTATTTTTTTATCTTAAATATCTCTTTACTATGGAAGCCCATTTGCACCACTGTAAAGAAAAAAAATAACAATCCAGTAAGTCAGAATTATGAGACACTATCTCATAATTGATGACTTACAGGATCGTTTTTTCTTTACAGTGGCGCAAATGGGCTTCCATAGTCTGGTGGCTGCAGGCTACGGCAGAAACACATCTGATAAAAAAAAAAAAAAAAAAAACAGTTCAAAACAATCCCAAAATCAAATAAAACACTACTAAATATACATGCAAAATAAGCACATCAACTCAGTATTTTACAGCAGAATACTGCAGGACATCCAGTTTTTTAATTTCCTTAATGCATGCCTGAAGTTTGGCTAACTGATGGGTTTCATCTGGCTTTATTGATAAATATAATTGGGTATCATCTGCATAGCAATCAGTTTTTAGAGTATTTCCTAATATTGCCTGAAGGAAGCATATGAAAAGGTGAATAAAATTGGTCCAAGCACAGAACCTTGTGGAACTCTGACTAACTTCGGTGTGCACTGAGGATTCAGAATCTACATGTACAAACTGAAATCTGATAAACAGGACTGTAACCAGCTTAGTGCGGGTCCTTTAATGCCTATCAAATGCTCCAGTCTCTGTAATAGGATGTGATGGGCAATGGTATAAAATGCAACACTAAGACCTAACAGAACAAGTACAGAAACAAATCCTTTGTCTGATGTAATCAGGTCATTTGTCACTTTCACCAGTGCCGTCTATGCTATAATGCTATCTAAATCCGGACTGAAAATCCTCAAATAAATTATGTTGAAAGTCACATAACTGCTTGACAACCTCTTAAGGATCTTCTAGAGAAAAGGAAGCTTAGGTCTATAATTTGCTAAAAGCCCTGGATTAAATGTAGGCTTTAACAGGAGGTTTAATTACAGCTACTTCAAAAAAGGACTGGTACATAACCTGTTGTGTTGAAAGACACACCGATCACGTTAAGTAAAGTAGTGCTAACTAAGGGTAAAACTTCTTTAAGCAGCCTAGTTGGCTTGGGGTCTAAGAGACAGATTTTTAGTTGTGATGAAGTAATCACTGGAGTTAGTGGGTGACGGTCTGTGGGAGAAAAAAAAGTCTAAAATATCAGGCTGTTTCTAAGGTTCCTGTGCTCGATGGATCTGAACAGGTTGAGGGCACCAGATTATGAATTTTGTCTCTAGTTAAAATTGTATCATTGACAAAGCTCCTGATTTTTTTTTTTTTAAAATCATATTGTATCATACTGTATTCTAGTAGTTTTGAAGGAAGTAGACTGGACTATACTCTAGTCAAAGAGTAAGGGATAACCTACTATAGGAGGAGAGTAGCACACACACTTGAGTTGTTTTCTAAATGACACGGTCAAGAAATTACTAAATACAAGGTTTATTTTTAATTTGAAAAGTCAATACAATGCTCAGTTGAAAGCAGTCTTTGAAGCATCTTCAGTGTTGTAATGCCTAAAAAGAACACAAAACATGGATTAAAGAATATAAGATAGAATCACACATTTGCTTAGTCTAAGTACATACCTTGCCCATTGCTCCTCTGGATCGATAGTCCATAGCCACATCCATGCCCAGTGTTACCATAAACACCAGTGGTGCTGTACCTGGAAGAAATTCAAGTTGGTCTGACTGCCCACTGATGTGGCCAATTTTGTGTAATGAGTGTGCCAGTGATCACAGCTTACCCATTTGAATCCATTTGGGCACCGACATCTTGGGCATAAGTTGGTTAATCATAATATGGCTGCTTGGAAACCTTAAACTGCTGAGGCTGGTAGGTAGGCTGCTGGAAAATATTTTAGAAATCTGGTGGTAGTTTGAGTGGCATCTGGGGAATCTTGGGCCCCCAGGGCTGCTGCCTGCACGGGCGAGATCACCACCTGAACGAGTGGTAGAGGGGCATGTGGGGATTATAGGGCACCGGGTGCTGCTGGGGCAGGTAGAGGGGCATGTGGGGATTATAGGGCACCGGGTGCTGCTGGGGCAGGTAGAGGGGCACGTGGGGATTATAGGGCACCGGGTGCTGCTGGGGTAGGTAGAGGGGCACGTGGGGATTATAGGGCACCGGGTGCTGCTGGGGCAGGTAGAGGGGCACGTGGGGATTATAGGGCACCGGGTGCTGATGGGGCACGTGGGGCTTACAGGGCACCGGGTGCTGATGGGGCACGTGGGGATTATAGGGCACCGGGGGCCACCAATGGTTGCTGCTGTAGTGCCTGGGCACCGGGGGCTTGCCACCACGCCGCCGGGGCGCCAGGGGCTGCTGGGGAAGGTAGAAGGGCATCTGGGGACTAGAGGGCACCGGGGGCTGTCTATGCTTGCTGCTATAGTGCTTGGGCACCGGGGGCTTGCCGCCACGCCGACGGGGCGCCTGGGGCTTGCCGCTACGCCCCTGGGGCACTGGGGGCTGCTTGGATGGGTGGTTGTGTAGCTGCTGAGGCACTTGAGGCTGTCTGGGATGAAAGTCAGACTCTGCCACCTGTCAAAGTTGATGGTAACTGTATGAATACTGGATTTCTGGTACAGTGATTGCCAGATGTGATTCAGCTTCAGGCTGGTAACTGGGAATTAGTTGTGTTATAGCTACTTGCCTCATCTGTATTTGAGGTTGAGTCATCACCAAGTGGCTCAGAGCTCCATGAAAATCCATCTCCAGTTTTAAAGCTACTTGAATCTGATAGATAGCCTTCAACTGGCACATCATCTCCATTCTTCTCAACAGATCCAACGCTGGCAGCTGGGGAGCAGATATTTCAGTCCATGCATACAAACCAGAAGCTTTCACAACCTGACTAAACTTACCATTTGCTTGATGTCTTCCAACAGCTAACAAGGAGAACAGCAACCACCTAGACAAGACACCCCCCAAGTTACTATGAGCTTTCATAATGAAGTGAACAAACAAAAATTATTTGAAACCCCACCTTAAGAGAAACCCCATGGCTTCTGGAGCAGCAAACTGTCAGCTCCTACCAAAACACACAACTGAAGCAGTCTGAAAGCAGTAAGTCACTGAGGTAACACTGGAGCTCTTTATAAGATGTCCCTGCTTACCTTGCCAATTAACTGGACTCAGGTGTGAGTGGTTAGAGGCAGGTGCGGCTGATTATCTGAAATTATTAAATTATCTGAAAGGAGAGCAGGGATCCACATGTTCACTCCTTCAACATGGAAATCCAGGTGTGTCCTCTTCACATCCAACAGCACGAACAAGTAGATATTTGAACATGATGGATGTTGAGTTCCTGAGTTAGTAAGTTAATTATATTTGGTTCAGTAAATATCCAGAACGTGGCAGAATAAACTCGGGCCATCAAACTTAATAAACATCACTAAAGCTTGACTGAGTGCAAGGAAATTTAATTTATCCAGCTTTCACGCCATCAAATTTACTTTAATATTGGATTCACAAAGAATTCAGATTCATGCTTGTATTTGGTGAGCATTTATTGAATCAAAGGCAGGACAAATATAATGATGACCAATTATAAATTCAGAGAAGCATATTTTGGAATGTAATTTTTTTTTTAAGGAAGTATCCAAATAAAAATTTATATTATCTGTAATTTCAGATTATCTAAAGTTTTTGACAGAACTTTTTACATAGAGCAGGTCCAGACCGTACTCTTTATTTTTTTTTTTAGCAAACTCTTAAATGAGGAGAGGGTGTCTACGTCACAAACCCAAACTGGGACCTGGTTCCACAGGAGAGGAGCTTGATAGCTGAGGGCTCTGGCTGCTGTTCTACTTTTAGAGACTTTAGGTACCAAACCTACACTTATATATTTTGTGAACTAATCTCAAGGCCTCATGTCTGTATGATCTCCATTATGGTGTTGAGGTCCCAGAGTCTCAGGATGAACAGTTTGCAGGACGAGTCCAGTGGGACAAAGACGTCCTCAGAGAAGGACGAATCAGACTTCATGTGTCCAGACTCAGGACTGAGGACTCGGGCCTGTACCTGTGTGAAGTGCTCACAAACTATGGTGGCGACTCTGGCACAGGTCGACTCAATGTGACTGGTAAGTTGATTCAGTAGAACTCAGTAAGTAAAACTAGACTAAGAGTCTCCAGCTGTGCTAACATCTGTGAGGCTGTGCTTAGGAACAGTGATGCTTAGAGCTGAACACAGTTTAGTCTTGCAGGTATTTGGTCAGAAACCAAAGTGTTGGACAAGTTAATATTCTGACCTGATGATGGCGCTAGAGGAAAAGTCAGAGGATCAGCAAAGTTAAAATTCATCCTGAGGGGGACGTGAATGTCTGTCCTCAATTTCATGGCATCCATCCAACAGTCGGTGAGACTTTTTACTCAAATCTTGAACCTCATGGTGGCGCTAGAGGAAAAGTCAGAGACTCACCAAAGTCAGCAGGATCCGGCCTCTGGGCCTCTGTTTCAGTCAAATGTCTCCACTTCACACAATCACCCACATCTTATTTTACGTCCTTTACAGCAGCTGCTGCTGAGACCAGAACGAGAGTCTGGGATGGATTGGCCTCTACGTTGGACTGACAGCAGCAGCTCTACTGGCTGTCACTGCAGGACTCTTCATTCTTTGACTAAATATACTGATACAATACGAAAAGAAACGTCTCTGCAGTCGTATAGACATTGAGTTTTTCAGAGAAACAACCCATCAGGTCTAACAGGACTCTGTCTGGACCCCCTTTCTACCTGAATGAGTGGATCAAGACCTGAAACAAGAGACAGACTCCAAGAATCTCTCCCTGCAACATCTGTTTTAAGTGTCAGGAAGCTACTTGTGATATAAAATATTTATTCATGTGATATATCCCATGATATATATTCATGTTTTTGTTACCATACAGGCTCCACAATCACTTAGTGAGGAAAGAATTTATTTTGCAGACAATCAGTTCCTTTACCTGTATGAAGGTGTATATAATTCTTTGCATATGTCCATTAAACTGCACTTTACTGCTTCTTTTACACTTCTGTTTTGATGCTAAAATGAATTTCGTTGTCCCTGTACACTATACAATGACAGTATAGTTGAAGGTAATAAATCTTTCCCTCTTCCTTCTGTCGACTCCGGGCTGAAGTCTTCATGGCTGCTGCCTGAGCCGCGAGGTCCGGTTGGCTGTACAGGAAGTACCTGAGCATGTCTCATAGTAGGACCCACAGGCAGCAGGAAGACAATGAAATGAGTACGTTAATAAAGCCACAGTAAAAGTAAAAAGACAAAATGGAATAAAGTCCAGCAGGTAACCAGACAGCAGCTATTTTGTGTCTCCAGTAGTTAAAATTGCATCATTGATGAAACTCCTGATTTTTTTTTAATCATATAGTAGTTTAGAAGAGAGTAGACTTGCCTATACTATAGTCAAAGACTAAGGGATGATAGAATACTATAGGAAGCAGATGCTCTCGCGCACACACACGAGAGCGGTTTTCTAAGACACACACATTATCAAGAAATTACTAAATACAAGGTTTATTTTAATTTGAAAAGTCAATACAATGCTCAGTTGAAAGCAGTCTTTGAAGCTTCTTCAGTGTTGTAATGCCTAAAAAGAACACAACATGGATTAAAGAATATAAGATAGAATCATCCATTTGCTTAGTCTAAGTACGTACCTTGCCCATTGCTCCTCTGGATCGATAGTCCATAGCCACATCCATGCCCAGTGTTGGCTGGTGGAAAATATTTTACAAATCTGGTGGCTGCTGGGGTAGTTGGAGTGCCATCTGGGGAATCTTGTGCCCCTAATGCCACCACCACCACCTGTACTTGTGATACCACCTCTTGCCAAGGTGGTGATGGGGCAGGTAGAGGGGCACCTGGGGAATATAAGGCAATAGTGGCTGCTCAGGCAGGTAGAGGGGCATCTGGGGAATATAGGGAAACGGGGGCCACCATTTGCCACTAAAGTGTCTGGGTGCCGGGCGCTTGCTGCTACGCGCCGGGGGCTTGCCACTATGACCTTGGGGCGCCGGGGGCTTGCCACTATGACCTTGGGGCGCCGGGGGCTTGCCACTATGACCTTGGGGCGCCGGGGGCTTGCCACCACGCCGCCGGGGCGCCGGGGGCTGCTGGGGCAGGTAAAAGGGCATCTGGGGACTGTAGGTCACCGGGGGCCACCTATGCTTCCTGCTATAGTGCCTGAGCGCCGGGGGCTTGCCACCACGCCGCCGGGGCGCCGGGGGCTGCTGGGGCAGGTAAAAGGGCATCTGGGGACTGTAGGTCACCGGGGGCCACCTATGCTTCCTGCTATAGTGCCTGAGCGCCGGGGGCTTGCCGCCACGCCCCTGGGGCGCTGGGGGCTGCTTGGATGGGTGGTTGTGTAGCTGCTGAGGCACTTGAGGCTGTCTGGGATGAAAGTCAGACTCTGCCACCTGTCAAAGTTGATGGTAACTGTATGAATACTGGATTTCTGGTACAGTGATTGCCAGATGTGATTCAGCTTCAGGCTGGTAACTGGGAATTAGTTGTGTTATAGCTACTTGCCTCATCTGTATTTGAGGTTGAATCACCACCAAGTGGCTCAGAGCTCCATGAAAATCCATCTCCAGTTTTAAAGCTACTTGAATCTGATAGATAGCCTTCAACTGGCACATCATCTCCATTCTTCTCAACAGATCCAACGCTGGCAGCTGGGGAGCAGATATTTCAGTCCATGCATACAAACCAGAAGCTTTCACAACCTGACTGAACTTACCATTTGCTTGATGTCTTCCAACAGCTAACAAGGAGAACAGCAACCACCTAGACAAGACACCCCCCAAGTTACTATGAGCTTTCATAATGAAGTGAACAAACAAAAATTATTTGAAACCCCACCTTAAGAGAAACCCCATGGCTTCTGGAGCAGCAAACTGTCAGCTCCTACCAAAACACACAACTGAAGCAGTCTGAAAGCAGTAAGTCACTGAGGTAACACTGGAGCTCTTTATAAGATGTCCCTGCTTACCTTGCCAATTAACTGGACTCAGGTGTGAGTGGTTAGAGGCAGGTGCGGCTGATTATCTGAAATTATTAAATTATCTGAAAGGAGAACAGGGATCCACATGTTCACTCCTTCAACATGGAAATCCAGGTGTGTCCTCTTCACATCCAACAGCACGAACAAGTAGATATTTGAACATGATGGATGTTGAGTTCCTGAGTTAGTAAGTTAATTATATTTGGTTCAGTAAATATCCAGAACGTGGCAGAATAAACTTGGACCATCAAACTTAATAAACATCACTAAAGCTTGAGTGAGTGCAAGGAAATTTAATTTATCCAGCTTTCACACCATCAAATTTACTTTAATATTGGATTTTTTTTTGTATAAACATTGGCTTTTTATTACTTCTCTTCAGCAACCGGGTAACACAGTGCAAACAACACTTAAGGCAGGTACGGTCCGCTGCGATGAGGCTCCGTTTGGCCGGAGCAGGAGAGAATCGGAGCAGAATATCTGTTTATACTAAGAAAGCAGAGGGTTATAAAACAGTTCAGTACAACGGAATAACACATCTGAGTGCAGAAATGCACAGCAGACTAGAATAAAATAGAATACAATACAACAGTATACTATACACACACTGTGCCATAATATATTGTAGTAGATTAGAATGGAGTAAAAGAGAGTATAATACTATAGCAAAAGAAGGGAGTAATGGATAATAGAATACTATATACTGTAAAACACTATAGAAGAAGAGAGGAGAATACAACAAGTGACAACATCTGAGTAGAGCTGGATGTCCCACAATATCACAGAATACAATATTCAAGTCAAGTCAATTTTATTTGTATAGCGCCAAATCATAACAAAGGTTATCTCAAGACACTTTTCACACAGAGTAGGTCCAGACTGTACTCTTTAAAAAATGATTTCCAGAGACCCAGCAGTTCCCACCATAAGTAAGCACTTGGCGACTTACCTTTAAACAGGTAGAAACCTGGAGCAGAACCGGGCTCTGGGTGGGCATTGAGAGGGGAGGAGAGAGGGGGAGAGGGGAGGGAGAGCAGGAGGACAGACAACAGATCAGACTAATAATAATAATAACACCTGCAGCAGTGAGTGTGGAGCAGGAACATGGGGGCAGTAGACGGCTGCAGCCACAGATCCAGACTCTACAGCTCCAGAGGCAGAAATACCTGCAGGAAGAGAGAAAGCTCCAAACTACAGGAAGAGCTGGAGTTATTAACATGACTGCCTGAGCCGCGAGGTCCGGTTGTAGTAAGAGTTCATGTGAGGCTCACAACCAGACTGGCTGAGACTTGTTGGGTACAAAAGGGTTAAATGTCATGTTTTATTGTGATCTTCACACAAACAGGTGTTGTATCTTCTGTGGCGATGATGTGATGATGATGAAGAAATCTCCGCTGACACCGACTTAGTTGTATAAAAAGGTTTATTACAAAAAGTGCAGCGTCAAAACAAGCACCATGGATTGCCTGTGAGAAGATCCGAAACCAATGTGAATCTCTCCCGTTTTCCACCCAAACTACACCTTTTAAAGCCTCATGGTATAGCCAATGTGTGGTGACAAGATAGGCTCAGAGCCAACCTCATAACCATATATGGCTATTTCTACAAAAAGGGAAGGTGGAACCTATAGTTCATGTTAAAACTGATCTCCTCTCTTTGGGACTTTAGAAAAACAACCCCCAAGGGGGCACCCATCTATGAGAGAAACCAGACCTTGGACATAGGCTTATCTAAACATTGGATCCACACAAGTATCTAAACATTGGATCCACATGGCAGAGACATCTCTCAGCTCAGACACCTCACAGGGACAGAAAAATACACGTGGAAGCAGAAATGATAAAAAGAGTCATTATAAAAAGGCTGTACACTCCTTTAGCTTCACTGATTCACTGAATAACAGTGTGCTCTTATTTATAACAAAGCTGGAAGAGTTCAGAGATACTACAGCATAAAAAAAGGTGCATGACACCAAAAATTAAAACGATTCAAATGATAATTGAAGATAAAAGATGTTTCTCATTTTAAAAGAAGTGTCTACAGGCTTTAAAGAGTCCTGCAGATGTTTTTACTTGCAGATTTAAAGATGGAAGTGGAGAGGACGGGAGAGAGGACTTCCTCTGATTTCTCTAAAAGACGTTTTATTTCTGCTGAAATCTTAAAAACGCTGAATTACAAACTGCAGCGACTGTTTGCGGGACGTCCTGCCTCCTGCAGCCTGAACCAGACGGACTGTTTCCAGTTAGTGTGAACAAGTCTGACACGGACATCTGCTGCTGTGAGCTGCATGTGTGAAAGGACAAGGTGAGTAAATCTTCTTTATCTGGATCGGATAGAAACAGTTTCTGTACAGTCAGCTCACTGACACATTATAGATCTAATGAACAAGGAAATGCTGTGTGGATTATTTTTAAGAACAAAATGCATGTTTTATATTTTATATTTCTTATTATCACAAATGTGGTGACTGATGTGGTGACATATATTCAGAGACAGTTCTTTTGACAGCCTGTATTTAAATAATTGTTGCAGCAGCCAACCAAAGTTAGAAATGACTCGACTTTCCGCCAATCAGGTTCCTCCGTCTCTCCCTCGTCCCGCCCTCCTGTGTCGTCACTCACGGGCCCATGTGAACACGCAGGGCGTCGGTTTCTGTTTGGATCCTACTGTTAATGTTTCATCTCTACAGAAAGTGAATCCTGCCACAGTGGATAATACTGGATCCTCTCAGGGAGAAGATTCCTACAGAGCAGCTTCCAGAGGCGACTGAGTGAGTTATATGTAGATCTTCCTCTGACCGTCTGTGGATTTCTGCTCAGTCTTCTCTCCTCTTCATCTCTTCATGATGCTCAAACTCAAAACGAAACTGGGACATTTAATCTTTGTGTTTAGTAATTTGGATAAAAGCAGCGAGCAGCCACCTCTGTATGTGGAACATCTGTAATATAAATGTCTTTTAACTTCTGTCTGTGTTCAGGTGAAGGAGACTGACAAATGAATTTGACCCCACAAAACATAAAAGGTAAAAGCATTTAGTTTTACAGACCCTGTATTTTACTAATGTAAATAATATTATTCATCACATCAGGAGACAGAAGGCTGTGTTCGTATCTTTGCACGCACATATTATTTGCAGTTAAATTTGAGATAAGATTTTCATTGCTGACCATTCAACAACAAGGATCATGTGAACTGTGCAGAGGACACAGAGAGGAACAGGAGGCTGCAAAGAGACTGAGACAATCTGTTGGGACAGTTTCCAACAAGCTTCACAGTCTCACAAAAATAGAAAACAATAATTTTCTTTATTCTCTCTGTGTATTGTGACGACTGATTGATGAATATCATTATATTATTATATTTATTATATAATATATATAATATGGAGGCTAAACCATCAACACTGTCATGATGGTCACAGAGAGCCTATAAAGCATTTTAATACACTACACTGTACTACAGAAGAACATCATTAAAACAACAATCACTGGAGACCCAGAACAAGCTCAATACATTTGTCTCTTAACATTTTATTACACATTTTAGTGAGGGTTTGATCTAAGGGTCTGAGTGTTTGTGTGACTTCCTCTTGAGACTCTGAAAGCTGCTGGAAACTGTTGACTGCAGCTTTAACTGCAAGGTGGTTTCATATTTGTTCTTCTTCAGCACATGAAGCACTCTGATCTATTTAACTGGCGCCATCTAGTGACAGAAAGACTTTACTGAGCTTCAGGATCAGTGAAGATATTAAATGTTCAGAGAAAACAAACTGTACAGAGCTGGAAGCTGTCAGTCATGTGTGACAGTAACATGGAGGAAGAAGAATCTTAATGAGGCTGTAGATGTTTCTTCTGGTCCATGTGAGGACTGAACTCTGATCTCATGTGTTCATGACTCTTCACCTCTGTCTCCTCTCACAGGGAGAAGATGATCTGCAGGATCCTGCTGCTCTTCATCCTGACCTCCTGTGTCTGTGGTTAGTTTACACCTTCACTTTATGATCCATGAAGACAAAAGACTGAACACACTTTCAGCATTCACACTTCCATCTTTAACAGCACTGAGACCATCACTGAACTCTCCACAGAAACATCTATAGACGCAGTTTAAAGGCTCACATGTTAAAGTTCTCAGTTTGTCTGCTCCTCACTTTCCCTCTCTGTCTCCTCAACAGGAACATTTGTAGTGAATGTGACACAGACCTCCTATCAGGCAGAGGAGAACAGTGACATCACACTGGAGTGGACGTTCACTACCAAACCTGACAGGACACTCCTCAACTCCCTCTTTATCTACTGTGGACTGTTTACTGATCTAAAAACCTCATGTCTGTATGATCTACGAGATGGTGTTGAGGTCCCAGAGTCTCAGGATGAACAGTTTGCAGGACGAGTCCAGTGTGACAAAGACGTCCTCAGAGAAGGACGAATCAGACTTCATGTGTCCAGACTCAGGACTGAGGACTCGGGCCTGTACCAGTGTGAAGTGCTCACAAACTATGGGAGGAACTCTGGAAAATGTCGACTCAGTGTGACTGGTAAGTTAATTCAGTAGAAATTCATCATCAAGTTTATTTCAGCTAATTTATTTGGTAGAACCACTGAGGATATTCTCTGCAGTGCAGATAACAAAAGATAATGTAATTGACAGTTATCAGAACGCCTGTAAAGATCAAACCCTCACTAAAATGTGTAATAAAATGCTAAGAGACAAATGTATTGAGCTTGTTCTGGGTCTTCAGTGATTGTTGTTTTAATGATGTTCTTCTGTAGTACAGTGTAGTGTATTAAAATGCTTTATAGGCTCTCTGTGACCATCATGACAGTGTTGATGGTTTATAAATGATAATGTGAGGCAGCCTTCATATCAGTTTGCTGCTGCAGTCACTTGCTGAGCCCGTCGCTCTCAAACACACATTCACTTCATTCATCAGTCAATACACAGAGAGAAATACAAGACTTCATTAAATCTATGGTAGTTCTCGTCTTTATTAACTTTGCTTACTTATTTAATTCCTGAATTATCAGGAAGTGACTCAAAACTTTTAGCGTCAAGTCAATTTTATTTCTACAGTCAAATCATAACATACGTTATCTGTAGACACGTTTCACACAGAGCAGGTCCAGACCGAATATTAATGACTGAATTTAAACTGTTGAAATGACACAGACAAGTGCTCATGTTCAGTCGATATAGACAGTGTGCAACAACATGATTTTGGTACAGATGAAACCCCATACATACAGAGGTGGCTGCTCGCTGCTTTTATCCAAAACTAAACAAGACAAAGATTAAATGTCCCAGTTTTGTTTTGAGTTTGAGCATCATGAAGAGATGAAGAGGAGAGAAGACTGAGCAGAAATCCACAGACGGTCAGAGGAAGATCTACATATAACTCACTCAGTCGCCTCTGAAAGCTGCTCTGTAGGAATCTTCTCCCTGAGAGGATCCAGTATTATCCACTATGGCATTTTGTCTTCAAACAAAAAACCTCTAGGTCCTCTGTTGAGGTGTTGATAGGCAGATTTTGTCACCTTTGAACAGAGCGTGGCTAGCTGTTTCCACCTGTTTCCAGTCTTTATGCTAAGCTATGCTAACTGGCTGCTGGTGGAAGCCTCATATTTAGGAGTGGTATCAATCTTCTCAGCATCTCAGCATCATCTAAACTCTTCACCAGAAAGCAAATAAATGTATTTCCCAAAATGTTGAACTATTCCTTTAACTGGTTAACTGAACCCAGAAACACAGAAAAGTATTGTGGAACTTTTAAGAGCTTTATGCAGGTTTTGAAAGTATATTTTCAGTTTTGTCGCCACCTGGTGGTCATAACAAGCACAGACTTTAACTGTAAAAAAAGCTACAATCACAAAAATCCCACATTCTGCACTTCCTCTGCTGCCATTTCTAAACTGATAAAAACTCCTTTAAGTAGAATCTAAGAAATGTAATAAACAATGCTGTGAATATGTGAATCCCTTAATTCTACCTTAATCTGCTGGTTGTTTTCTTTTCTTCTCCAGTAAGATGTTTTCTCATCACATGGATAACTGACACACCTTTGTTTGATCTCTTTACAGCCAGTGATCGACCCGAAGATGTGAAACAAAGGCCAACGAGCCAGGGAACAAGCAGCTGCCACCCTGGATTAGGTTTGGCTGCAGCACTACTGTACTGGTTTACTTTTTATTTCCCGTAAACCTGCCCGACACTTGTAGCCATGCATGTAACAAGACTACTGCCATGCAAGACATCTGTCTCAGGATGAGCAGCTGGCAGGACGAGTCCCGTTGGACAGGACTGTCCCATATAAAATACTGCAGGTATTTGGTCATAAACAAAGTATTGGACATACTTATTTAAATAATCATATAATCATATCAGTGACAATCTGTCCATATCTATCCAGGCATGTTTGCACTCTACATCACTGCACTATTTCTCCACTTCATTGTCATTGTTGTTGTGTTTATGTTCATATATATACTTTATATATATATATTTCTTTTAATATTTGTACATAGCAGTTCAATGTTTATGCTCACCTTTGTTGTCCTTGTATTTGTGTTTATTTGTCTATTTCTGTGTATGTACCATGAGAGCAACGGAAAAACTGGAGTGAAATTCCTTGTATGTGTACGCATACATGTCCAATGAAGCTGATTTTGATTTAAATGTACTTTAGTATAATGCAGCCTTTAGGTCAGCCTCAGACCCTCCACAGCTTCCTGATCTGCTGTGCACTGGAGAGCCGATGGCAGGAAGTGAAGGTGCCACTGTTGTTACTGTTCTGCTCGTGTTTCTTGACCCTCTCTGATCTGGGAGCAGCAGACAGCAAACATCCACTAAACTACAGCTTTCTGCAGTCTGAACTCTGACCTGAAGGTGTCACATTCTGTTCCAAACCCGCTCAGGGCTGGACAGAGGAGGGGAGGCCACACGAGTGGGAACTGAAAACATGTTTATTTCGACATAACTAAATGAGAAAAGACCTGACAGCAAACTAAAGAGGAAGTCATGAGACAGAGAGAGTCACAGTGGGGACACAGAGGCACAGGAAGCACAGGGAAAAGACCCAATAGCAGACACACAAAACTAAAGTCCAAAAGGTTTATTGAACACAAAACAAAAACGTACAAAAATATCCAAACAGAGCAAGGCCAGGACACAGGGAAACACTCCATACAGACGAGTAACACGACAATGACCAGACGGAGAACAATGGGAACCCAGGAACATATATGCACACATAACTCATCAGAAACAAGACACAGCACAGCAGACTACAGGAGAAGGAGGGAAACACAAGGGCTGTGCAAACGAGATCTAAACACAAGACAGGTGTGCAGGGAAACCTGAGAAGCACAAGGAAACACAGAGGACACAAGAATCACGTCTGGGCCATGTTCTGCATGTATTAGTTGATCCACAGTGATCTGCTGCTGGCAGCACATGCCTGTTTACTGTCGAACAACTACTGAGATGCAACAATAATGTTCATGATGGAGGAAACTGTGTTCTTCACCTTCACAAGTCTTGAATATTTTTTATTCCTTGGAGTTAAATAAGTCAATTAAGTGATTTTCTAAACGTTTTGGAACCAAAAAATATAAATAAACTTCACTGTTTCCATTATTGTCAGAACATTTTCTTTTCTGTGGTTGTAGAAAAACACCAAATCACAAAAGTCTGGAAAAGAACAATATAAACTCTGCTGCTCTTAAAGTTTGAGGCCTTATGATGTACGATTATTAAATACTTTCAATTATATGATTACTTACAACAATTTTGAATTTAAATGATAAGAAGCAGTTTTCCTGCTGCTGTTTGACATCAATCATCTGGAACAACAGAAGCATTATTTACACCAAACTGTACAGTTATTACTTCTGTAAGAAGTTGAACTCAAACCCACAGTAATATGAACATCATGACAACAAGTAAAAACAAGAATACAAATACTCATTTAAAACATTTACAACAGATGTTGCAGGGAGAGAGTCTTGGACTAAAGTAATTCCCAACTGGGTATTTCTGGGGCATGTCCAGACTGTAGACTGTATAGAAACAAACCTTACAGCCTGATCAGTGAGCTGTAGATTGATGGCTGTGTCATCTGAGCAATACTAAACCTGTGGGGGGGAAACAGAGGAGAACAAAGATGGTTATGGGATTCCCCATAGCATAGTCACATGGAAATAAATAGCAATGAAAGAGTGATATGTTAATTACTTTCATTTTCTGTTGCCAATTTTCTAGCAGTGTCAGTGAAATACCAAACAATTACAATAATTTTTCTTTTTTAAATAAGTGGTGAGGAAAGAGGCTCAGCCGTGTTTTCCTGGGGCTGAACGTGGATCTCTGGAGGTCACATGGTTAAAATTGTATTTTGGTATTTAATTGTTTCATGTTTGTGTGTTGTCTTTAAAGAGCCAGAGTGCAAACAAATATGTTATTATTAAATCTTAGTCATTTTTGATAAAATTATTAAATTGCACTGCTGTCTCTTGTTGTGTAGAGTTGGTTCAACAAAACTGGGACATTTAATCTTTGTCTTGTTTAGTTATTTGGATAAAAGCAGCGAGCAGCCACCTCTGTATGTGGAACATCTGTAATATAAATGTGTTTTAACTTCTGTTTGTTTTCAAGGGAAGGACACTGGCAAATGAATTTGACCCTATATGAAATGAAAACATAAAATTAAAAGCTAGCTTTTGCAGATATTTTTCAGAGAAGGACGAATCAGACTTCATGTGTCCAGACTCAGGACTGAGGACTCGGGCCTGTACCTGTGTGAAGTGCTCACAAACTATGGTGGGAACTCTGGCATATGTCGACTCAGTGTGACTGGTAAGTTGATTCAGTAGAACTCAGTAGCAGAGAAAAACCAGACTGAGTACAGACTCTGGGAGGCTCGGACAGACCAGCATTTCCATCCATAGAGCCGTAGAGCTGCTGTTATATTTAGTCTTTCTCTTCACTAAACAGAGTCTCTCTCCCCGTCAGTCTGCTGTGTTTACTTTGTTTCCTGTTTCACTCAAATGTCTCCACTTCACACAATCACCCACATCTTATTTTACGTCCTTTACAGCAGCTGCTGATGAGCCCAAACCTCAGAGACCAGAACCAGAGAGACCAGAACCAGAGAGACCAGAACCAGAGAGACCAGAACCAGAGAGACCAGAACTGGAGAGACGGGGAAGGATCGGCCTCTACGTTGGACTGACAGCAGCAGCTCTACTGTTTCTCTGCGCAGGACTCTTCATTCTTTGTTTTTTTAAATCTACTGATAAAGGAAACGTCTCTTCAGTTGTATAGAAGTTGAGTTTCTCAGAGAAACAACCCATCAGGACTGACAGGACTCTGTCTGGACCCCCTTTCTCTCAGAGTGAGTCATCAGAGCACTGGATCAAGACCTGAGACAGAGTCCAAGACTCTCTCCCTGCAACATCTGTTTTCAGAACAACACATCAACAGTCCCCGTCTGGTTGATGTAGCTGCTTTGACTCCATTCAAGACGCTCCACACATCTTTAAAATGTCCTGATGTTGTTCCAGTTATTACTGAATGAAAAGTTTTCAGAGGAATCATTAAGATTTGGCTGTAAGTTGGTTCATTGATCCCTCTGTTCTCCCACCAGCTGCTATATCACTGTCATCACTGTCACCTGCACTGCTATCTGTCTTTACTGCACTATTTTCACCTACGATGAGATATGACCTCTTCATTCTTTTATTCTTTATTTTTTATATTTTCCACTTGTTTATTTATCTGATGCTGTAACAAGTGAATTTCCCCAGTGTGAGATGAATAAAGTCTCATCTCTTATCTTCATCATATCTGATGTCCTTTGTCTACTGATGAACATTGTTACGATGCACAGACTGTCCTAATGTTGTTTATAACATGGACATGTTGGAAATAAACCCATATTTATATATGAGAGAAGTTGTTCTGACTCTTCTGTGTGAAAGTCTTTTAATATCAGACACCCAGAAGTCAAGAACTAAAAGAGTTCAACAATAAAGATATTAAACTTTATTAACACTGCAAACTGTTACAAACTGCTTTACAGGCTGCATTAATGACCAAATATGGAAAGACAGACAAGATGTATTATATGTTTTTCTTGCATCAGTTTCTTATAAAAATCATATAATGAAAAATTTGACAAAAATGGAAACATCAGGCTTTTAACTTATTTATTTTATTCCAAAAAGATTTATTGGAAAATAAATTCTCAGTTCACTTCAAGATTTACAAATCTCAAACATTTGTCAATAATAGTGATAAGGTCCATAAGATGAAGTGAATAAAAGTTAAAATAAAATTAAAAAACATGAAGATATGGAGACACCTTGTTAATTTCTGGTCTGCATCTCCTTCAACAGTTCAACTCACCACAGACCTGTGATCCACTGGGGAAAAACACTGATGAAACATTAGAAAAAAACATATAAAAGTATCTTTTCATAAATACACACATGTAGATATTCACAGACATGCTGATGAACCATCAGTGGTGCTTGTTGTCGTTTCTTGATTTCTGTCCATCACTTGTTCCATTCAACAGAAGAACCGGTTCTGTCTTCAGGGATCCATCCGGTGGATTTCCCTTCAGAGCAGCAGGGGGCAGCAGAAGCTGGAGAGACCTGAAACATTTCAGTTATGTGCCTCTGCTCACAGCTTGTGGCTCCTACTTCTTTCCCTTCAGGCAGAGTGCAGTGCAGTATGTGATACAGTACAATAAAACTCATTAAGAAGCTCTGTACACATACAAAGCGTTCTGCGCTTAACTGCTTTACTTCTAAATAAAAATACAGATGATTATCATTAAGCTCCTTGCTTTGATAAAAAAACGTTTCAGATGAGACACACAAACCTTCTGTTTAGGCCTATTAGGCACCTTTGAGGTCTTTAGTCCAAATAAAGAACCACAGGAAGTGATGTCTGCAGAGGGAAAACTTCACTGGTTGACTCTCACCTCCACACTGATGCTTTTATTCTCCTGTGATGCTGCACGTTACGCTGCGTACGTGCTGACGTACATGCCCATATTTGGGCCAGGTGCCAACAGAAGAAAGCTCATTTGTAGCTCTAAACATATTTAGGGTGTTTTTTTACTTTCCTTTTGTCTCTGCCACTGTTATTCCTCTCTCCTACAGCTCCACAATGAAAATCTGGGACATGAAAATCTCAGTTCAACATATCTTTGGTATTTCTGTTCTTCAATGAGAGACCAATAATACAGCAGCTTACCTTCAGGAGTGGAGGAGACAAGCTGCAGAAAGACGCCCAGAGTCAGTCAGGAGGACAGATACAGTCCAGAGTCAGTCAGGAGGACAGATACAGTCCAGAGTCAGTCAGGAGGACAGATACAGTCCACAGTTAAACCCTCTGATCTCTTGAGAGTCAGGAGGATCCAGGTAGACTGCAGTAGCTGCTGGAGGTCTGACACAGACTTCTTACTGCGTGCAGAAGGGAAACCGACATATAAAAAGTCTTTACAAGGTGTTCAGCCACGATTCTACAAATCACAAGTAGCCCAGGTATAGGTAAATAAATATTCATAGATAAACTTAAATGATCTGTTTCTGAGGTTACGTTGCCTCTCTTTAGTAGCTCCTCCTGAGGACAGACTGCTGTGATCACACAGTAACCTCTGATATTCAGGAGGGAGGAACCTGGAGGTTGATCTACTGTCTGCAGCTTTAATGAACTGCAGCTTACCCACACCTGCCTGGAATCAGCTTATCAACAGCAATCTACAGCAAACATGAAGTCTGTACACAGCTCCCACAAGCACACAGCCAAAACCATGACCAGACCCAAACCACACCGTCAGTGTGATGTTGAGACAGATAACGCTGCTGATTACAGGGACACAGAACTAAGGATTCTGCTGTAGCAGTATGAACCTGATCATGTGATTCAACCTTGATCCACATGAATAAATGCAGGCAGGCCTACTTACTAAGAAGCAACAGATAATATTATCTATCACTGTCTGTACTGTAAGAAGTCATTAAACAGCTGTAGCTCATACATACTGTATAAACTGTACAGTACTGTACAGAAAATGTTTTTTTTTACCAAAATACTGCCCTAACAAACACAAAGCTGGGTGTGTAAAGTGTATAAATATGAGGCTTAAAGAATAAAAGCTTTTATTATGATGATACAGAATGATGATGCATTTCTGTTTGAATTGAAGCCAAATGGCTGCAGCTGCTCTATTCTCTCTGTCATGTGGAACATTTCACATTTCTACACTTTCACTTTCACTAGTGAAGCTGCTCCTCATGAACTCACCTCCTCCTGTGAAACATTCACACTGTTGTTGTCAATCAACTCGTCCAGGTGAAATTTAGCGTTACATAAAGTCTTACAGCTCGCTGAATTCCGTTCAGTGGGGCATTACCTGCTGTCTGGACTCATGACATGTTCCAGAAAATCCTTTCAAACCGGCCCTGAACCCTGGTGGTTCAATCTTCTTTATCTGGATCGGATAGAAACAGTTTCTGTACAGTCAGCTCACTGACACATTATAGATCTAATGAACAAGGAAATGCTGTGTGGATTATTTTTAAGAAGAAAATGCATATTTTACTATCACAAATGTGGTGACTGATGTGGTGACATATATTCAGAGACAGTTCTTTTGACAGCCTGTATTTAAATGATTGTTGCAGCAGCCAACCAAAGTTAGAAATGACTCGACTTTCCGCCAATCAGGTTCCTCCGTCTCTCCCTCGTCCCGCCCTCCTGTGTCGTCACTCACGGGCCCACGTGAACACGCAGGGCGTCGGTCTCTGTTTGGATCCTACTGTTAATGTTTCATCTCTACAGAAAGTGAATCCTGCCACAGTGGATAATACTGGATCCTCTCAGGGAGAAGATTCCTACAGAGCAGCTTTCAGAGGCGACTGAGTGAGTTATATGTAGATCTTCCTCTGACCGTCTGTGGATTTCTGCTGAGTCTTCTCTCCTCTTCATCTCTTCATGATGCTCAAACTCAAAACGAAACTGGGACATTTAATCTTTGTGTTTAGTTATTTGGATAAAAGCAGCGAGCAGCCACCTCTGTATGTGGAACATCTGTAACATAAATGTGTTTTAACTTTTTAACTTTTGTTTGTTTTCAAGGGAAGGACACTGGCAAATGAATTTGACCCTATATGAAATGAAAACATAAAAGTAAAAGCTAGCTTTTGCAGATATTTTATTTTACTAAAACTATATGAGCAATGTATATCCTCATTCTATCTCAGTTAAAACACTCTGATCTATTTAACTGGCGCCATCTAGTGACAGAAAGACTTTACTGAGCTTCAGGATCAGTGAAGATATTAAATGTTCAGAGAAAACAAACTGTACAGAGCTGGAAGCTGTCAGTCATGTGTGACAGTAACATGGAGGAAGAAGAATCTTAATGAGGCTGTAGATGTTTCTTCTGGTCCATGTGAGGACTGAACTCTGATCTCATGTGTTCATGACTCTTCACCTCTGTCTCCTCTCACAGGGAGAAGATGATCTGCAGGATCCTGCTGCTCTTCATCCTGACCTCCTGTGTCTGTGGTTAGTTTACACCTTCACTTTATGATCCATGAAGACAAAAGACTGAACACACTTTCAGCATTCACACTTCCATCTTTAACAGCACTGAGACCATCACTGAACTCTCCACAGAAACATCTATAGACGCAGTTTAAAGGCTCACATGTTAAAGTTCTCAGTTTGTCTGCTCCTCACTTTCCCTCTCTGTCTCCTCAACAGGAACATTTGTAGTGAATGTGACACAGACCTGCTATCAGGCAGAGGAGAACAGTAACATCACACTGGAGTGGACGTTCACTACCAAACCTGACAGGACACTCCTCAACTACCTCTCTATCTACTGTGAGCTGTTAAAGGATCTAAAGGAGTCATGTCTGTATCATCTACATTATGGTGTTGAGTCCCCAGAGTCTCAGGATGAACAGTTTGCAGGACGAGTCCAGTGGGACAAAGACGTCCTCAGAGAAGGACGAATCAGACTTCATGTGTCCAGACTCAGGACTGAGGACTCGGGCCTGTACCTGTGTGAAGTGCTCACAAACTATGGTGGCGACTCTGGCACATGTCGACTCAGTGTGACTGGTAAGTTGATTCAGTAGAACTCAGTAAGTAAAACTAGACTAAGAGTCTCCAGCTGTGCTAACATCTGTGAGGCTGTGCTTAGGAACAGTGGTGCTTAGAGCTGAAAGTTAAAATTCATCCTGAGGGGGACGTGAATGTCTGTCTTCAATTTCATGGTATCCATCCAACAGTTGGTGAGACTTTTTACTCAAAACTTGAACCTCATGGTGGCGTTAGAGGAAAAGTCAGAGATTCACCAAAGTCAGTAGGATACGGCCTCTGGGCCTCTGTTTCAGTCAAATGTCTCCACTTCAGACAATCACCCACATCTTATTTTACATCCTTTACAGCAGCTGTTGATGAGCCAGAACCCCAGAGACCAGAACCAGAGAGACCAGAACCAGAGAGACCAGAGAGTTGGGCATGGATCGGCCTCTACGTTGGACTGACAGCAGCTCTACTGGCTGTCATTGCAGGACTCTGCTTTGCCTTCCTGTGTTTTACTAAATCTACTGATGAGGAAAGAAACGTGTCTGCAGTCGTAGAGACGTTGAGTTTCTCAGAGACACAACCCATCAGGTCCAACAGGACTCTGTCTGGATCCTCTTTCCACCAGAATGAATCATCAGAGCGTTTGATCCCTATAGGAGGAACTTTGGCAAATGCCGACTCAATGTCACTGTAAGTTGTGTTGTGGAAACTGAAATGTCAGTTCTTGTCTAGTGAGGATGAGAGTTGGTAATCAAACACCAAATGACACAACATTCAATACTTAGTAGAGTTTTGTTGCTTTCAAACAACATTGCCATCATCAGATGCACAGATATGACTGAAGAGAGGCAGTCTCCCATCAGTTCTTATAGTTCGAAACAACACACACACACAATAACTGTAACAATCAACAGGATTCACATGATCTTCGACCTTCTCTTTATCTTCTCTTCATACTTTCTTTGACTAAAGAACATAGTTCTTCATGTCTTACTGTGTTTCAAAAGCTTGGCCACTCCCTAACTGCCCACACATCCCGCTGTCAGGAGATTATTTCCTCAGAACCATGTGAAAATACATAAAGCAGTTATAATCTTAGTTTACAGAACTATGTGCATCAACGTCTTTCAGGACACTCTGACACAGGAGGAGAGCCTTCCAGGCTGAACTCTTTCATGATGAGTTTTCTTGTCTTTAGTTTCACAACAACCTATATTTTGTAATATCATGGTGGATAAATACCAAACACATCTAATAATTCCAGCAAAAATGTGATCTTATTGGAAAACACATCACTATAACAAGAACTTCCCGTACAGTTGATTGAGAAGAGCTCAGTAGAACTTTGAGGCTGAATTCAGCAGCTTTTTTTGATTAAATGAGAACCTGAGAAGAGAATTACTGTGAACTACCACGATCCACAGTCCTTCGTGACAACTTAATCTTTTTCTTACTTTGTTTTCTTTTTTAGTGAAATGTTTTTTTACTGCTTGTTATTGACGGATTTATTTGGTCTCTTACAGCAGCGAAGGATTGGCCCGAACCTGAGAGACCAAACACAGCAGGCGGGGACAGGAGCGCCATCTACTGGGGACTGGGACTGACAGCAGCAGTTGTGCTGGTTGTTGGTAGCTGTTTATTAATTTGCTTTCTGTCTAACAAACAGTCCAGATGAGGATTAGAGGAAAGTTGCAGATCAGCAGATGGATCCTAAGAAACAGTAACAATATAAATGAGACAAGTTTACACCATGGACACAGAAAATACTGGTTTCCCATTGGTTCACAGGTAGTAAAACTGTAAATCAGAACACATCAAACACACCAGCAGGTTACCATAGCCTGCTGCTGAAGCTGACGATGATTAAAACACATCCTGCCTTTATATTCTTCAGTAAGTGGCCATGGTATAAGAGTCCACAACTGATATACAACATTAATGTTCTTGATGGAGGAAACTGTGTTCTTCACCTTCACGTTGTCCATTATTTTGATAGGACGCCTCATCGAACTATCACTTATCAGACAGATCTGAAATCTGTGTTCACTTTATTGAAATAATGCTGAGAAGCTTATAACTAATCTGTGCAATTTATTTTTTTAACTTTTCATTTCAAGCTCAGTGTGATTAACTTTTCACAGTACATGTATATATCATTTATATCTTATATATCTTGTGCTTGACTCCTGCTGAATGTAATGAGCTTGTAATGAACCCAAAACCCTTCAGGTCTGTCTGTTCTCATGTGTTTTGTTCTGCATGAAACTGTCGTTGAAACCATGAAGTGATGCTCAAACTTGTTAGAACTATAACTTTTTTTTTTCCACATGGAGCTTTAACAAGTAACTTTTTCTTTTTGTAATGTGCAATTTAAGTGAAATGTACTGTTGCTGTTTTATTTGTGTTTGTTACAGCTGGCAGATATTTACTGTCTGTTACTGGTGGTCATTCTTTCATTGCAGCTTAAAGAAAAGCTGTGAGTTGTTAACGGTGCTGTTGAGGATAAAGGTCACCAGGGGGAGCTCTTTACTGGCAGTCAGGTCTTCCTCTGGACAAATCCTCACCTGGCTGCAGGTTCCAGCTGTGGACATTCAGACCATCAGGCTTGTTGAAGAGTAACTGATGATCACAAAGACCTTCAAATGTTATCTGTCATATTTGATTATAATGTGTCCTTCAAGTTCATCTGATTATCTGGTTGATGAAGTTGTCACACACTGAAATGTAAGTTGTGTATTTAAATATATTAGTTTAACAAATTAAGCAGAACAACTTTGGATTTATACTTTATATTGTATTTTTTATCTTAAATATCTATCTCTGTTAAGTGTATAGCCTTTTTATAATGACTCTTTTTATCATTTCTGCTTCCACGTGTATTTTTCTGTCCCTGTTTGTGTGAAAATCACAATAAAACAAGACATTTAACCCTGTTGTGAGCCTCACAGGAACTCTTACTACAGGATCTGTGTTGTGTTGAGTCTGAAGTCTGAAGGACACAGAGAACAGCTGCTGTCTGGTTACCTGCTGGACTTTATTTTGTCTTTTTACTTTTACTGTGGCTGTGTTTGTCATTATTAACGTACTCATTTCATTGTCTTCCTGCTGCCTGTGGGTCCTACTATGAGACATGCTCAGGTACTTCCTGTACAGCCAACCGGACCTCGCGGCTCAGGCAGCAGCCATGAAGACTTCAGCCCGGAGTCGACAGAAGGAAGAGGGAAAGATTTATTACATTACATTCAACTTTACTGTCATTGTATAGAGTACGAGTACAGGGACAACAAAATGCATTTTAGCATCAAAACAGAAGTGCAAAAGAAGCAGTAAAGTGCAGTTTAATGGACATATGTAAAAAAAAATATACACACACACGCACATATATATACACATAAACATGCAAGTTAAGGATGTGATTGTCTGCAAAACCAATTGTCTTTCCTCATTAAATGAACATTGTCATTGATTGTGTAGCCTGTATGTTAAAAACAATATGAATATATACAACATATCTCATGGGATATATCAAATACATGAATATCATATACATGGCATAACATATATCATGGGATATATCACATGAATAAATATTTTATATCACAATTAGCTTCCTGACACTTAAAACAGATGTTGCAGGGAGAGATTCTTGGACTCTGTCTCTTGTTTCAGGACTCAGGTCTTGATCCACTCATTCAGGTAGAAAGGGGGTCCAGACAGAGTCCTGTTAGACCTGATGGGTTGTTTCTCTGAAAAACTCAATGTCTCTACGACTGCAGAGACGTTTCTTTACGTATCAGTAGATTTAATAAAACAAATAATGAAGGCAAAGCAGAGTCCTGCAGTGACAACCAGTAGATCTGCTGCTGTCAGTCCAACGTAGAGGCCGATCCTTCCTCGACTCTCTGGTTCTGATCTCTCTGGTTCTGGTCTCTCTGGTTCTGGTCTCTCTGGTTCTGGTGTCTCTGGTTCTGGTCTCTCCGGTTCTGATCTTTCTGGTTCTGGTCTCTGAGGTTTGGGCTCATCAGCAGCTGCTGTAAAGGACGTAAAATAAGATGTGGGTGATTGTGTGAAGTGGAGACATTTGAGTGAAACAGGAAACAAAGTAAACACAGCAGACTGACGGGGAGAGAGACTCTGTTTAGTGAAGAGAAAGACTAAATATAACAGCAGCTCTACGGCTCTATGGATGGAAATGCTGGTCTGTCCGAGCCTCCCAGAGTCTGTACTCAGTCTGGTTTTTCTCTGCTACTGATACTACTTAGCACAACCTTTACTTCACAGCCTTGATGCTGCTTCACTTTCACTTTGAGCAACCTAACAAAATGTCTGCTGCAGTCATAGAGCCAGAGGAAGGTAACTGGCTGGGCGTTTGTTTTTTTATGGGCAAGCAGTGACAAGTCCCAAGTCATTTTTGGGGACTTTTTAATGCAACAACGAATTCATATTGAACAGTTCAATATTATGTAGGAATTAACATCCATCCAGGGTGATCCAATCTGCAGTGGACACTTCAGACGCAGCATACTGCAATGAGTCTGGTGGCTGCAGGCTCCGGCAGAAACACACATAAAACCATACAATCCAAAAACAGTTCAAAACAATCCCAAAACCAATTCAAGTCAAATAAAACACTAAATATACATGCAAAATAAGCACATTAAGCACCTGAGCCGCCTCCACAGTCTCAGGATCCATACACACTTCAGAATAAACTATAGTAGAATAACTGATGTATTTAGGACACTAACACATCTGGACAAACCACCAAAGTTGTTAAAATACTGAATATTTCCGTTGAATAGTTAAAGGGACCAAATCATCCTGCGTCAGCTGTGTTTCCTTGTTGCACTTTAAAAACACTCAGCAGCTGCAGACTTTCTTCTGAGGAGGAACAACAAGTAACTAACTGCATCATCTGATCCACAGATATATGGTGGAAGAAGCTTTAAACAAAGGAAAAGTTGATTCCCTCTCCAGATCAAACCTTTCCACATTGAACATGAGAGCAAACTGCAGTAACTGTGTCCCAGCTGATGAAACACGACCCAAACACAAACCCTAAATCCACAAAATGTTGGAGTTCCTCACGTGTTTGTAGACCAGCGAGCAGCGAGCTGTCCCCCTTTATGTCCCCTTGAGTGTGGCTTTATGTTCTCCTGACGGACTCTGGAGTGTATCTGTCCTCCTGACTGACTCTGGACTGTATCTGTCCTCCTGATGGACTCTGGACTGTATCTGTCCTCCTGACTGACTCTGGACTGTATCTGTCCTCCTGACTGACTCTGGACTGTATCTGTCCTCCTGATGGACTCCGGACTGTATCTGTCCTCCTGACTGACTCTGGACTGTATCTGTCCTCCTGACTGACTCTGGACTGTATCTGTCCTCCTGACTGACTCTGGACTGTATCTGTCCTCCTGACTGACTCTGGACTGTATCTGTCCTCCTGATGGACTCTGGACTGTATCTGTCCTCCTGACTGACTCTGGGCGTCTTTCTGCAGCTTGTCTCCTCCACTCCTGAAGGTAAGCTGCTGTATTATTGGTCTCTCATTGAAGAACAGAAATACCAAAGATATTATATACATTAACAAGTTATAACATATTATAACATGTTAATGTTTAACTGTTGTGTTCAGAGCGTCATTAAACAGATCTGAGATCACTGTGCTCTCTCTGAACAACTAACTAACTGTTTTGGCTCGACTGACTGAAATGTTTAATATAATCTGATGACTAAACCATGTTAAAATACTGTTTATTTTCTAATCTTCAACAATGATTTTACATCACATACATATATTAAAACACAAACATACTGTTACAAACCCGCTCAGGGCTGGACAGAGGAGAGGAGGCCTCACGAGATGTAACTAAAAACATGACCTGACAGCAAACTAAAGAAGAAGTCATGAGAGAGAGAGAGTTAGAGACGAAGCTGATGCTGAAAAAATACCACAACGTTGTTGTTGTGCAGAAAGACAGGAAGTGAAGGTGCCCCTGTGGTTACTGTGCTCTCTCTGAGCAACTCACTAACTGTTTTGGCTCGACTGACTGAAATGTTTAATATAATCTGAAGACTAAACCACGTTAAAATACTTAAAATCCACTTTTCTGTAACAGGTTGACTAAATATGATGAAAACTAACAAGGACATTTGACAAGGGACTACGATTAAATTAAATAAAGAGCAGGCAAAATGAACCCTACAGAAAGTTGACTCAAATGTAATGACTCTTCAACAACTAAAACTGCACAGAAACTATTAAGGAAAAAGTTTGGTGCTGTTGGTGTAATCAGCAATAAGTAATAATAAGTAATCAGCAGTGTCGTTTCTGCCTGTTTGGCATCACTTTGCAGTGCCCACAGACGGTTGTCACAAATACGTAATGAAAGACAACCAACCTGTCCAAATAAAAGAACAAAATGCATATTTTGTATTTTCTATTGTTATTAAGTTTCCTCCTGGTTTTTTGGTGTGTGAGTGGGTTGGTCAAAAGATTGTACGGCTCCGCCTTCAGACAAACAAAATAGTCCCAAATCACACAGACAGACATTTGTGTTTGGGAGCTGAGTCGACTCTCCACCCAGGTCTCCTCCCCTCAGCGCTTCATCATACAGAGGTATAAAACCGTCTGTTTCGTCTTTACAGAGAATTAATCCTCCTGTAGAAATGTCCTATGTGGACAAAATGTGCCACAGTGGATAATACTGGATCCTCTCAGGGAGAAGATTCCTACAGAGCAGCTTTCCAGAGGCGACTGAGTGAGTTATATGTAGATCTTCCTCTGACCGTCTGTGGATTTCTGCTGAGTCTTCTCTCCTCTTCATCTCTTCATGATGCTCAAATTCAAAACGAAACTGGGAGATTTAATCTTTGTGTTTAGTTATTTGGATAAAAGCAGCGAGCAGCCACCTCTGTATGTGGAACATCTGTATTATATATGTGTTTTAACTTCTGTGTTCTCGTAAAGAGACTCTGCCGGAAACTGTTGACTGCAGCTTTAACCACAAGGTGGTTTAATATTTGTCTTTCTTCCACACATGAAGCACTCTGATCTATTTAACTGGCGCCATCTAGTGACAGAAAGACTTTACTGAGCTTCAGGATCAGTGAAGATATTAAATGTTCAGAGAAAACAAACTGTACAGAGCTGGAAGCTGTCAGTCATGTGTGACAGTAACATGGAGGAAGAAGAATCTTAATGAGGCTGTAGATGTTTCTTCTGGTCCATGTGAGGACTGAACTCTGATCTCATGTGTTCATGACTCTTCACCTCTGTCTCCTCTCACAGGGAGAAGATGATCTGCAGGATCCTGCTGCTCTTCATCCTGACCTCCTGTGTCTGTGGTTAGTTTACACCTTCACTTTATGATCCATGAAGACAAAAGACTGAACACACTTTCAGCATTCACACTTCCATCTTTAAATCTGTCAGTGAAAACATCTGCAGAACTATTGTATAAGTTAGTAGAAACTCTTCATTGCTCTCAGGAAGGTGCTCTGTATTCAGTTAGTGCTCAGACTAAATTTATTTTTGGTGTCATGCACCTTTTTTATGCTGTAGTACCTCTGAACTCTTCCAGCTTTGTTATAAATAAGAGCACACTGTTATTCAATGAATCAGTGAAGCTAAGAGTTGAATACCTGCCTGCATATGAGCAAACAGTTTATCTTGATGAGCCTCTACAGCACTGAGACCATCACTGAACTCTGAAAATTAAAAGCTAGCTTTTGCAGATATTTTATTTTACTAAAACTATATATCCTCATTCTATCTCAGTTGAAACACTCTGATCTATTTAACTGGCGCCATCTAGTGACAGAAACACTTTACTGAGCTTCAGCACTGAGACCATCACTGAACTCTCCACAGAAACATCTATAGACGCAGTTTAAAGGCTCACATGTTAAAGTTCTCAGTTTGTCTGCTCCTCACTTTCCCTCTCTGTCTCCTCAACAGGAACATTTGTAGTGAATGTGACACAGACCTCCTATCAGGCAGAGGAGAACAGTAACATCACACTGGAGTGGACGTTCACTACCAAACCTGACAGGACACTCACCTACATTATTATCTTCTGTGAAGTGTGGATTGATAACAAGCCCTCATGTCTGTATCATCTACATTATGGTGTTGAGTCCCCAGAGTCTCAGGATGAACAGTTTGCAGGACGAGTCCAGTGTGACAAAGACGTCCTCAGAGAAGGACGAATCAGACTTCATGTGTCCAGACTCAGGACTGAGGACTCGGGCCTGTACCAGTGTGACGTGAGGACAAACTATGGTGCCAAATCCGGCACATGTCGACTCAGTGTGACTGGTAAGTTGATTCAGTAGAACTCAGTAGCAGAGAAAAACCAGACTGAGTACAGACTCTGGGAGGCTCGGACAGACCAGCATTTCCATCCATAGAGCCGTAGAGCTGCTGTTATATTTAGTCTTTCTCTTCACTAAACAGAGTCTCTCTCCCCGTCAGTCTGCTGTGTTTACTTTGTTTCCTGTTTCACTCAAATGTCTCCACTTCACACAATCACCCACGTCTTATTTTACGTCCTTTACAGCAGCTGCTGATGAGCCCAAACCTCAGAGACCAGAACCAGAGAGACCAGAACCAGAGAGTCGAGGAAGGATCGGCCTCTACGTTGGACTGACAGCAGCAGCTGTACTGGTTGTCACTGCAGGACTCTGCTTTGCCTTCATTATTTGTTTTATTAAATCTACTGATACGAAAAGAAACGTCTCTGCAGTCGTATAGACATTGAGTTTTTCAGAGAAACGACCCATCAGGTCTAACAGGACTCTGTCTGGACCCCCTTTCTACCTGAATGAGTGGATCAAGACCTGAGTCCTGAAACAAGAGACAGAGTCCAAGACTCTCTCCCTGCAACATCTGTTGTAAGTGTCAGGAAGCTAATTGTGATATAAAATATATATTCATGTGATATATCCCATGAGATATGTTGTATATATTCATATTGTTTTTAACATACAGGCTACACAATCAATGACAATGTTCATTTAATGAGGAAAGACAATTTGTTTTGCAGACAATCACATCCTTAACTTGTATGTTTATGTGTATATATATGTGCATGTGTGTATATTTTTTTTTCCATATGTCCATTAAACTGCACTTTACTGCTTCTTTTGCACTTCTGTTTTGATGCTAAAATGCATTTCGTTGTGCCTGTACTCGTACTCTATACAATGACAGTATAGTTGAATGTAATGTAATAAATCTTTCCCTCTTCCTTCTGTCGACTCCGGGCTGAAGTCTTCATGGCTGCTGCCTGAGCCGCGAGGTCCGGTTGGCTGTACAGGAAGTACCTGAGCATGTCTCATAGTAGGACCCACAGGCAGCAGCAAGACAATGAAATGAGTACGTTATTAATGACAAACACAGCCACAGTAAAAGTAAAAAGACAAAATAAAGTCCAGCAGGTAACCAGACAGCAGCTGTTCTCTGTGTCCTTCAGACTTCAGACTCAACACAACACAGATCCTGTAGTAAGAGTTCCTGTGAGGCTCACAACCAGACTGGCTGAGACTTGTTGGGTACAAAAGGGTTAAATGTCTTGTTTTATTGTGATCTTCACACAAACAGGGACAGAAAAATACACGTGGAAGCAGAAGTGATAAAAAAGAGTCATTATAAAAAGGCTATACACTTAACAGAGATAGATATTTAAGATAAAAAATACAATATAAAGTATTAATCCAAAGTTGTTCTGCTTAATTTGTTAAACTAATATATTTAAATACACAACTTACATTTCAGTGTGTGACAACTTCATCAACCAGATAATCAGATGAACTTGAAGGACACATTATAATCAAATATGACAGATAACATTTGAAGGTCTTTGTGATCATCAGTTACTCTTCAACAAGCCTGATGCTCTGAATGTCCACAGCTGGAACCTGCAGCCAGGTGAGGATTTGTCCAGAGGAAGACCTGACTGCCAGTAAAGAGCTCCCCCTGGTGACCTTTATCCTCAACAGCACCGTTAACAACTCACAGCTTTTCTTTAAGCTGCAATGAAAGAATGACCACCAGTAACAGACAGTAAATATCTGCCAGCTGTAACAAACACAAATAAAACAGCAACAGTACATTTCACTTTAAATTGCACATTATAAAAAGAAAAGGTTACTTGTTAAAGCTCCATGTGGAAAAATTAAAGCTGGATATGAAATAATCTAACAAGTTTAAGCATCACTTCCTGGTTTCAACAACAGTTTCATGCAGAACAAAACACATGAGAACAGACAGACCTGAAGGGTTTTGGGTTCATTACAAGCTCATTACATTCAGCAGGAGTCAAGTACAAGATATATAAGATATAAATTATACATACATAAACTGTGAAAAGTTAATCACACTGAGCTTGTAATGAAAAGGTAAAAAAATAAATTGCACAGATTAGTAATAAGCTTTTCAGCATTATTTCAATAAAGTCAACACAGATTTCAGATCTGTCTGATAAGTGATAGTTCGATGAGGCGTCCTATCAAAATAATGGACAACGTGAAGGTGAAGAACTCCGTTTCCTCCATCAAGAACATTAATGTTGTATATCAGTTGTGGACTCTTATACCATGGCCACTTACTGAAGAATATAAAGGCAGGATGTGTTTTAATCATCGTCAGCTTCAGCAGCAGGCTATGGTAACCTGCTGGTGTGTTTGATGTGTTCTGATTTACAGTTTTACTACCTGTGAACCAATGGGAAACCAGTATTTCCTGTGTCCATGGTGTAAACTTGTCTCATTTATATTGTTACTGTTTCTTAGGATCCATCTGCTGATCTGCAACTTTCCTCTAATCCTCATCTGGACTGTTTGTTAGACAGAAAGCGAATGAATATACAGCCACCAACAACCAGCACAACTGCTGCTGTTGCTGCTGTTGCTGTCAGTCCCAGTCCCCAGTAGATGGTGCTCCTGTCCCCACCTGCTGTGTTTGGTCTCTCAGGTTCGGGCCAATCCTTCGCTGCTGTAAGAGACCAAATAAATCCGTCAATCACAAGCAGTAAAAAAACATTTCACTAAAAAAGAAAACAAAGTAAGAAAAAGATTAAGTTGTCACGAAGGACTGTGGATCGTGGTAGTTCACAGTAATTCTCTTCTCAGGTTCTCATTTAGTCAAAAAAAGCTGCTGAATTCAGCCTCAAAGTTCTACTGAGCTCTTCTCAATCAACTGTACGGGAAATTCTTGTTATAGTGATGTGTTTTCCAATAAGATCACATTTTTGCTGAAATGATTAGATGCGTTTAGTATTTATCCACCATGATATTACAAAATATAGGTTGTTGTGAAACTAAAGACAAGAAAACTCATCATGAAAGAGTTCAGCCTGGAAGGCTCTCCTCCTGTGTCAGAGTGTCCTGAAAGACGTTGATGCACATAGTTCTGTAAACTAAGATTATAACTGCTTTATGTATTTTCACATGGTTCTGAGGAAATAATCTCCTGACAGCGGGATGTGTGGGCAGTTAGGGAGTGGCCAAGCTTTTGAAACACAGTAAGACATGAAGAACTATGTTCTTTAGTCAAAGAAAGTATGAAGAGAAGATAAAGAGAAGGTCGAAGATCATGTGAATCCTGTTGATTGTTACAGTTATTGTGTGTGTGTGTTGTTTCGAATTATAAGAACTGATGGGAGACTGCCTCTCTTCAGTCATATCTGTGCATCTGATGATGGCAATGTTGTTTGAAAGCAACAAAAATCTACTGAGGATTGAATATTGTGTCATTTGGTGTTTGATTACCAACTCTCATCCTCACTAGACAAGAACTGACATTTCAGTTTCCACGACACAACTTACAGTGACATTGAGTCGGCATTTGCAAAAGTTCCTCCTATAGTGATCAAACGCTCTGATGATTCATTCAGGTAGAAAGAGGATCCAGACAGAGTCCTGTTGGACCTGATGGGTTCTGGTCTTTCTGGTTATGGTCTCACTGTTCACTGCACCACTGTTCTTAAGTTCAGCCTCACAGATGTTAGCATAGTAGATTTTTTTTTACTTACTGAGTTCTACTGAATCAACTTACCAGTCACACTGAGTCGACATGTGCCAGAGTCGCCACCATAATTTGTGAGCACTTCACACAGGTACAGGCCCGAGTCCTCAGTCCTGAGTCTGAACACAAGAAGTCTGATTCGTCCTTCTCTGAGGACGTCTTTGTCACACTGGACTCGTCCTGCAAACTGTTCATCCTGAGACTCTGGGACCTCAACACCATAATGTAGATGATACAGACATGACTCCTTTAGATCCTTTAACAGCTCACAGTAGATAGAGAGGGAGTTGAGGAGTGTCCTGTCAGGTTTGGTAGTGAACGTCCACTCCAGTGTGATGTTACTGTTCTCCTCTGCCTGATAGGAGGTCTGTGTCACATTCACTACAAATGTTCCTGTTGAGGAGACAGAGAGGGAAAGTGAGGAGCAGACAAACTGAGAACTTTAACATGTGAGCCTTTAAACTGCGTCTATAGATGTTTCTGTGGAGAGTTCAGTGATGGTCTCAGTGCTGTTAAAGATGGAAGTGTGAATGCTGAAAGTGTGTTGAGTCTTTTGTCTTCATGGATCATAAAGTGAAGGTGTAAACTAACCACAGACACAGGAGGTCAGGATGAAGAGCAGCAGGATCCTGCAGATCATCTTCTCCCTGTGAGAGGAGACAGAGGTGAAGAGTCATGAACACATGAGATCAGAGTTCAGTCCTCACATGGACCAGAAGAAACATCTACAGCCTCATTAAGATTCTTCTTCCTCCATGTTACTGTCACACATGACTGACAGCTTCCAGCTCTGTACAGTTTGTTTTCTCTGAAATGTATTTCTGTCACTAGATGGCACCAGTTAAATAAATCAGAGTGCTTCATGTGCTGAAGAACAAATACTAAACCACCTTGAGGTTAAAGCTGCAGTCAACAGTTTCCAGCAGCTTTCAGAGTCTCAAGAGGAAGTCACACAAACACTCAGACCCTTAGATCAAACCCTCACTAAAATGTGTAATAAAATGTTAAGAGACAAATGTATTGAGCTTGTTCTGGGTCTCCAGTGATTGTTGTTTTAATGATGTTCTTCTGTAGTACAGTGTAGTGTATTAAAATGCTTTATAGGCTCTCTGTGACCATCATGACAGTGTTGATGGTTTAGCCTCCATATTATTGTACATGATAATAATAAATATAATAATATAATGATATTCATCATTCAGTCGTCACAATACACAGAGAAGGTGTCTGGACTGTCCCATTGTCTTCTGAAACGATAGTAGAAGTTGTTCAGGTTGTTGGCCAGGCGCAAGTCGTGAGCAGAGGGTGGGGCTCTGGGTTTGTAGTTGGTGATCCGTCTGAGCTCCTTCCAGACAGAAGCAGAGTTGTTGGCTGAGAACTTTTGTTGGAGTTTCTCAGAGTACAGACGTTTAGCTCCTCTCACCTCCTTGCTAAACCTTTACCTGTCCTCTTTGAACCTGCCTCTGTCTCCACTCCTGTATGCTTCCTCCTTTTGCGACCTTAGCTGTCTGAGTTTGGCTGTGACCCAGGGTTTGTCGTTGTTGTAACTCACCCTGGTGATACTGTACTTCTGTCGTCTTGTTGCTCCCTGTCCTCTGACTGTGTTTTTTATATAAAGCTGCTGAATGCACACAGTGTACATTAACTTCAGCAGAATGAACAGACATGTTCCTTCACAACATAGTGAGACGTTGTTAGACCACCCAGCAGCTGATGGACAGGTAACGTCCCGGACATCGCCTCAGAGTTCTTTATATATATATGTATATATATATAAATAATAAAACGACTCAGTCAGACACATCAAGACAACAGAAGTACAGATTAAAGTTGAATAGACAGACAAATGTTTGGTCACATGTTCAGTGGACAGAGACAGTGTGCAGCAACATGATTCTGTCTGATGGAACCCCATAAATATAAGGACAATAATATAAACTCACCTTTGACAGTTTCCACAAACAGTAAAATGCTCAGGAGTGTTACAGGAGTCATTTCTATCATCAACTCGATGCAGCGAGTAAAAGCAGAGAACTGTTAGTGATCACACCAACACAGCTGAAAGTGTCTGACTGCTCTCCTCTCTGTCTCAGTATTTATACCAGGCAGCCTGAGTCACTTGGTACCTGGTTGAGGGCCCGTATCTCAGTTTACACCGAGCCTTCACCCCCAGGGGGAGCGGTCCTACATAGGTTCTGTCTCAACACGCACATATTCTTGCATTTTTTTCAAACTTGGTTACTGTGCCTGAGATATGACCAAGCACTCCTTCACTGTAACTGCAGACAACAACAAGGATCATGTGAATTGTGCAGAGGACACAGAGAGGAGCAGGAGGCTGCAAAGAGACTGAGACAATCTGTTGGGACAGTTTCCAACAAGCTTCTCAGTCTTGCAGAGAGATAAGAGGATAGTTTTCATTTCAGGTTGTGCTTCAACCTGTTCCGACTTGTTGTCTGACTGTGATCACACATCATAAGGACTCAGTCAGAGGACAGGGAGCAACAAGACGACAGAAGTACAGTTTAAAGTTGAACAGACAAAGACATTTGTTTTGTTACATGTCCCCCCCGGCCCTTCATACATTGCTTTATAAAGAGGAAGTGCAGCCTCCTCCTCCTCCTCCTGCAGCTGTCTGGCTGTTCACACCGGAGGCGTCGGTCAGCCAGAGATTCTGCTCCTCTGCTATTTGTCATGGATAAATAATAACGTAGTGAATTTATAACGTAAAGCTGTTCATGTCTCTCTGTTTAGACACTACTGACAGATATGTGGAATCAGTTCCTAAAAAAACAATCACAAACAGCAGATTTTGACATTTCATCATGAGGGGAAACTCCAGCAGAACAGAGAGGGGCAGGAAACACCCGATCATAACTGTTGATTTGGTTATTTTCTAATGAACTAGTCCTTTCTGAGATCTCACAGCCAAAGATCTACAGATATATATCATATATCTATGGATCTACAGATCTCTACAGATCTCTATAGATCTACAGATCTCTATAGATCTCTATAGATCTATGGATCTCTAGATCTATGGATCTAAAGATCTATGGATCGATGGATCTATGGATCTGTAACTTTCTGAAGCGTTTCAGCTGTTTATGAGCTTCCGTCGCCTCCTGTAGCTCCTCAGCCAGCGATGGCTCCTCTCTCCTCTCTCCTGCTCGGTGTGTCGGATGTTCACTGACTCCCTTGCCTCCTTTGATGATAAAGGTTCATGTGTTAAATGTAGTTTATTTGTCTGGTTGGAGGAGCGGCTCGGTACCACCGACACCAGCCTCCAGCTGCAGCTGCTGCAGCCGCCTGTAGTCAATAACTGAGAGTCTGTTGGAGTCTTGTGGGAGCTGTGTACAGACTTCATGTTTGCTGTAGATTGCTGTTGATAAGCTGATTCCAGGCAGGTGTGGGTAAGCTGCAGTTCATTAAAGCTGCAGACAGTAGATCAACCTCCAGGTTCCTCCCTCCTGAATATCAGAGGTTACTGTGTGATCACAGCAGTCTGTCCTCAGGAGGAGCTACTAAAGAGAGGCAACGTAACCTCAGAAACAGATCATTTAAGTTTATCTATGAATATTTATTTGCCTATACCTGGGCTACTTGTGATTTGTAGAATCGTGGCTGAACACCTTGTTAAGACTTTTTATATGTCGGTTTCCCTTCTGCACGCAGTAAGAAGTCTGTGTCAGACCTCCAGCAGCTACTGCAGTCTACCTGGATCCTCCTGACTCTCAAGAGATCAGAGGGTTTAACTCTGGACTGTATCTGTCCTCCTGACGGACTCTGGACTGTATCTGTCCTCCTGATGGACTCTGGACTGTATCTGTCCTCCTGATGGACTCTGGACTGTATCTGTCCTCCTGACTGACTCTGGACTGTATCTGTCCTCCTGATGGACTCTGGACTGTATCTGTCCTCCTGACTGACTCTGGACTGTATCTGTCCTCCTGACTGACTCTGGACTGTATCTGTCCTCCTGACTGACTCTGGGCGTCTTTCTGCAGCTTGTCTCCTCCACTCCTGAAGGTAAGCTGCTGTATTATTTGTCTCTCATTGAAGAACAGAAATACCAAAGATATGTTGAACTGTCTCCACCAGAGAGCTCAGACTATTTATTACTGTATAATGTCCTTCAGCTCTGATTTATGGAAACTTTATCAACATGTTTATTTATGTACCAGGTTGTGTAAAGAAAATGAAAATCAGACGACATATTATAACATGATAATGTTTAACTGTTGTGTTCAGAGCCTCATTAAACAGATCTGAGATCAGTCAAGATACAAGAAGACACGTTTATTGATGTTATGGAGATTTTCATTGTCCCAGATTTTCATTGTGGAGCTGTAGGAGAGAGGAATAACGGTGGCAGAGACAAAAGGAAAGTAAAAAAACACCCTAAATATGTTTAGAGCTACAAATGAGCTTTCTTCTGTTGGCACCTGGCCCAAATATGGGCATGTACGTCAGCACGTACGCAGCGTAACGTGCAGCATCACAGGAGAATAAAAGCGTCAGTGTGGAGGTGAGAGTCAACCAGTGAAGTTTTCCCTCTGCAGACATCACTTCCTGTGGTTCTTTATTTGGACTAAAGACCTCAAAGGTGCCTAATAGGCCTGAACAGAAGGTTTGTGTGTCTCATCTGAAACGTTTTTTTATCAAAGCAAGGAGCTTAATGATAATCATCTGTATTTTTATTTAGAAGTAAAGCAGTTAAGCGCAGAACGCTTTGTATGTGTACAGAGCTTCTTAATGAGTTTTATTGTACTGTATCACATACTGCACTGCACTCTGCCTGAAGGGAAAGAAGTAGGAGCCACAAGCTGTGAGCAGAGGCACATAACTGAAATGTTTCAGGTCTCTCCAGCTTCTGCTGCCCCCTGCTGCTCTGAAGGGAAATCCACCGGATGGATCCCTGAAGACAGAACCGGTTCTTCTGTTGACTGGAACAAGTGATGGACAGAAATCAGGAAACGACAACAAGCACCACTGATGGTTCATCAGCATGTCTGTGAATATCTACATGTGTGTATTTATGAAAAGATACTTTTATATGTTTTTTTCTAATGTTTCATCAGTGTTTTTCCCCAGTGGATCACAGGTCTGTGGTGAGTTGAACTGTTGAAGGAGATGCAGACCAGAAATTAACAAGGTGTCTCCATATCTTCATGTGTTTTAATTTTATTTTAACTTTTATTCACTTCATCTTATGGACCTTATCACTATTATTGACAAATGTTTGAGATTTGTAAATCTTGAAGTGAACTGAGAATTTATTTTCCAATAAATCTTTTTGGAATAAAATAAATAAGTTAAAAGCCTGATGTTTCCATTTTTGTCAAATTTTTCATTATATGATTTTTATGAGAAACTGATGCAAGAAAAACATATAATACATCTTGTCTGTCTTTCCATATTTGGTCATTAATGCAGCCTGTAAAGCAGTTTGTAACAGTTTGCAGTGTTAATAAAGTTTAATATCTTTATTGTTGAACTCTTTTAGTTCTTGACTTCTGGGTGTCTGATATTAAAAGACTTTCACACAGAAGAGTCAGAACAACTTCTCTCATATATAAATATGGGTTTATTTCCAACATGTCCACGTTATAAACAACATTAGGACAGTCTGTGCATCGTAACAATGTTCATCAGTAGACACAGGACATCAGATATGATGAAGATAAGAGATGAGACTTTATTCATCTCACACTGGGGAAATTCACTTGTTACAGCATCAGATAAATAAACAAGTGGAAAATATAAAAAATAAAGAATAAAGGAATGAAGAGGTCATATCTCATCGTAGGTGAAAATAGTGCAGTAAAGACAGATAGCAGTGCAGGTGACAGTGATGACAGTGATATAGCAGCTGGTGGGAGAACAGAGGGATCAATGAACCAACTTACAGCCAAATCTTAATGATTCCTCTGAAAACTTTTCATCCAGTAATAACTGGAACAACATCAGGACATTTTAAAGATGTGCGGAGCGTCTTGAATGGAGTCAAAGCAGCTACATCAACCAGACGGGGACTGTTGATGTGTTGTCCTGAAAACAGATGTTGCAGGGAGAGAGTCTTGGACTCTGTCTCAGGTCTTGATCCAGTGCTCTGATGACTCACTCTGAGAGAAAGGGGGTCCAGACAGAGTCCTGTCAGTCCTGATGGGTTGTTTCTCTGAGTAACTCAACTTCTATACAACTGAAGAGACGTTTCCTTTATCAGTAGATTTAAAAAAACAAAGAATGAAGAGTCCTGCGCAGAGAAACAGTAGAGCTGCTGCTGTCAGTCCAACGTAGAGGCCGATCCTTCCCCGTCTCTCCAGTTCTGGTCTCTCTGGTTCTGGTCTCTCTGGTTCTGGTCTCTGAGGTTTGGGCTCATCAGCAGCTGCTGTAAAGGACGTAAAATAAGATGTGGGTGATTGTGTGAAGTGGAGACATTTGACTGAAACAGGAAACAAAGTAAACACAGCAGACTGACGGGGAGAGAGACTCTGTTTAGTGAAGAGAAAGACTAAATATAACAGCAGCTCTACGGCTCTATGGATGGAAATGCTGGTCTGTCCGAGCCTCCCAGAGTCTGTACTCAGTCTGGTTTTTCTCTGCTACTGAGTTCTACTGAATCAACTTACCAGTCACACTGAGTCGACATGTGCCAGAGTTCCCACCATAGTTTGTCCTCACGTAACACTGGTACCGGCCTGAGTCCTCAGTCCTGAGTCTGGACACATGAAGTCTGATTCGTCCTTCTCTGAGGACGTCTTTGTCACACTGGACTCGTCCTGCAAACTGTTCATCCTGAGACTTTGGGACCTCAACACCATGTCGTAGTTCATACAGACATGACTCCTTTAGATCCTTTAACAGCTCACAGTAGATAGAGAGGGAGTTGAGGAGTTTCCTGTCAGGTTTGGTAGTGAACGTCCACTCCAGTGTGATGTTACTGTTCTCCTCTGCCTGATAGGAGGTCTGTGTCACATTCACTACAAATGTTCCTGTTGAGGAGACAGAGAGGGAAAGTGAGGAGCAGACAAACTGAGAACTTTAACATGTGAGCCTTTAAACTGCTGTAAACTAACCACAGACACAGGAGGTCAGGATGAAGAGCAGCAGGATCCTGCAGATCATCTTCTCCCTGTGAGAGGAGACAGAGGTGAAGAGTCATGAACACATGAGATCAGAGTTCAGTCCTCACATGGACCAGAAGAAACATCTACAGCCTCATTAAGATTCTTCTTCCTCCATGTTACTGTCACACATGACTGACAGCTTCCAGCTCTGTACAGTTTGTTTTCTCTGAAATGTATTTCTGTCACTAGGTGGCGCCAGTTAAATAGAGGAAATCAGATTCAGATGAGGTTGCTCAGTGCCTCAGTGTGTCAGCCTTATGTCCAGCACAAACCCCTCATGACACTGCTGACACCAGCGGCCTGCACCATAGTAGCAGCAATAAAGTATCCTGAGCAGTAAAACTGCTAAATCTGCAGTGAGACACCAAAATAAGCTTTTGGTTCATGATATTGTGCATATTACATATAGCTTTAGTGAAATAAAATGTCTGCTAAAGCTGGCTGAATTATGTTTAGTTGTTTTGTGGGATCCAATTAATTTGCCAGTCCACTTTCCCAGACCACAGACAGAAGTTAAAAGACATTTATATTACAGATGTTCCACATACAGATGACAAGATGACAAGTCGAGTGAAAACAAACCAAAACTCAGTCAGTCACTTTTGACCAGGATTAACTACAACCAGGTGACAGATGAAGCACAGGCAGCCTCCTCTCTCGGTGGCTCCTCAACTGTCGCCGGCTTTATAAAGCCTCGCCTCCAGGCCAAACCCTTTTTAATGTTTGAAATGTCTCCTGCTCCGCGCTCAGGCCAAACCTCCTTCAATGATCCAAACCGAGAGACACAAACCAATGGCTGCTGCTTTGCGCATGCGCGGTTCATTTGCAGCGTGGCCGCGGAGCAGTGCGGGTCTCCTGTGCGCTCGGTCCTTTCTTTCTTTATATTGATTTATTTATTTGTATTTATTTAGTTTCTTTTGGTTTGTTTTCACTCGACTTGTCATCTTTCCTGTCTTTTGTATTGTGGACTTGTTGTGTAGAGTTGGTTCAACAAAACTGGGACATTTAATCTTTGTGTTTAGTTATTTGGATAAAAGCAGCGAGCAGCCACCTCTGTATGTGGAACATCTGTAATATAAATGTCTTTTAACTTCTGTCTGTGGTCTGGGAAAGTGGACTGGCAAATTAATTGGATCCCACAAAACAACTAAATATAATTCAGCCAGCTTTAGCAGACATTTTATTTTACTAAAGCTATATGTAATATGCACAATATCATGAACCAAAAGCTTATTTTGGTGTCTCACTGCAGATTTAGCAGTTTTACTGCATAGGATACTTTATTGCTGCTACTATGGTGCAGGCCGCTGGTGTCAGCAGTGTCATGAGGGGTTTGTGCTGCACATAAGGCTGAGACACTGAGGCACTGAGCAACCTCATCTGAATCTGATTTCCTCTATTTAACTGGCGCCATCTAGTGAATTGTATTTGTATTTTTGAATATTTGTATTTTACAAAGCTGTATATGATACAGAATTTCATTCAAAATTTCATTGCCGACCACTCCTTCACTGTAACTACAGACAACAACAAGGATCATGTGAACTGTGCAGAGGACACAGAGAGGAGCAGGAGGCTGCAAAGAGACAGAGACAATCTGTTGGGACAGTTTCCAACAAGCTTCACAGTCTCAAATAAATAGAAGACAATAGTTTTAATTATTGAGCTGTCAGATATTTAAACTGTTAGAGCTGAACAAACCAAAAGTTTTGAGTCGCTTTCTGATTATTATTAACTAAATGAGTAAAGTTAATAAAGACGAGAACTACCATAGGTTTAATGAAGTCTTGTATTTCTCTCTGTGTATTGACTGATGAATGAAGTGAATGTGTGTTTGAGAGCGACGGGCCCAGCAAGTGACTGCAGCAGCAAACTGATATGAAGGCTGCCTCACATTATCATGTATAAACCATCAACACTGTCATGATGGTCACAGAGAGCCTATAAAGCATTTTAATACACTACACTGTACTACAGAAGAACATCATTAAAACAACAAGCACTGGAGACCCAGAACAAGCTCAATACATTTGTCTCTTAACATTTTATGACCTGAAGGTGTCACACTTTAAGAGCTTTAAGAGTTTTTACTGTGTAGAAACTGTAATATAGTATTACTGTTTGAATCATGTCAGTTTCAGCTCTTGTATTTATTTGATGTCATTATCCTTTCAGTCTTACAGTATGTATTTACTGTCTGATTGATTTTGCACTAATAAGCAGTAAACCCTGATACAGTTCTGGCTGATCAGGAACTGTAGCTGCTGCTGTGGGCCTCTAAAGCTCACTGACTGTTGTACTGTATGTCATTCTGACTTATATCTTGAAAAATCAGCAGCTGGTCTCTTTAGTGGGATTTGGCTGATCTCCTTTAACGTAGAGATCCTGCAGGGTTAGACCACCAAAGGGCTTTCAGAAGGAGTCTGTTTCAAACCTGTTGTGACCAGAACTACAACACTTCCTGTGTGAAATATAATGGTTTATATCAAGATTAATGTTTGAGGCCTTTCTTTTTATTTGCAATATATTGTACAACACATAATCATTATTGTTCAGAATTTGATTTGTTTAATAAAAAGAAAACAGAAAAATAAAGGTGTACGTTGTCATTTTGCTTGACTTCAGTAAAGGTTTTGAGCAGAGAAAGTTCATTAGATTTCCCTGTTTGTCAGTTTGTGTAGAAGATGTTTCTTCAGTGAACCGGCTGAATCTCTACTTGATGATCTCCATTTCAGTTTGTTGTTATATGAACATGCAGAGACTTGCTCCACATACTGTAGCTCATCCATCACATCTGGTCCTGTTTCATCAAAGCTGCTACTGATGCGAGAGCAAATCGTTCTCTGCTTGATGCTCCACTCGGCTCTCTTCACTGCTAAAATCTGACACAAAGTCTGTCTTTTTAAAGCTGGAGCTCATCTCACGGCTGTTGTTGATGTGTGAGTTCAGTTATTGTGGAGTCGTGATGCAGCGGACACTTTGACATCACTTTTTGCAGCGTAACACAGGAGACGTGATGTTCACTGTGATGGATGGAAGGCAAACACATTCGTACAGAATATACATGTATAGTTAGGCTACTGTATTAAATAGGAAATAAACACAATAAAAATATGTACAAATACACACCACTACAGCATACTGAGATTAACAATCAGCAAAGTGTGTCTGATTAGTGGTAACTTGGTTAAAAGAGAAGCACAGGCTTGTTTCAGTGCAGTATGAGAATCAACTTGCAGAAACCTTTTGAGGTATTTACATCACAATCACAAGTACCTTTAAAAAATCCATATATTTATGTAATGCTGCTGTTTATTACTGCTGAGTGATGCAGTTTGGAGCTGAGATTGTTTTTGACAACACGACATTGTCAGTGTTTTGTTTTTCATCCCCTTCCTGTTCAGTGAAAACCACGTAAATGAAAATGAAGGAGTTAAATGAGCTCAACCTTAAACACCTACAGCAGTAAAATGCAACAGTCACATGAAAGCAGCAGGAATATTAATCCAGAATCATCAGATATAAAAGGAAAACACATTTTACTGCAACCTGAGTACTTTTACTTTTCATACTTGAAGTAAATGTTGCTGATAATACTTCCAAACTGAGGAGTAAGGTTTTGAATGCAGGACTTTTGCTTGTAGCGGAGTATGTCCACAGTGTGTATTAGTACTTTAGTAAAGGATGTGATGAAGATGAAGGAGTTCAGATGATGAGCTCAGTGAGGGAACTTCCATCCTGTGTGACTGACATGAGACAAAAGTGAGTGAAAGAAAAGCAGCAAAGCAATGACCCACAAAATAGTTTTGTTTAAAACAACAGGAAAAGCAAATATACCTTCTTTGACATTGACAAACGAATGCTGTCAGACATCTCGGAGCTTCGGCAAGTAGAAATAATAGACCAGCAACTACTAGAACTCCAACATTTGCAGCTCCGAGAGCCGTTTTAACTTGGTTCCAATCAAATGATCTGACTTCCTCCTCCTTCGGACCTCCTGGTGTGTGTGTTGTACCTGCGTGAAGACAGAAAACCAGTGTTTTGTGTCTGATATCAGGAGCATCAACTCAGTAGTGTTGGACCACCACACCAACAACATTTATACCAATTCAGCAAATGTAGAAATGAGACCACGGGAAACCGAACAAAAAAACGTGTTCATGAGAAATACTCTTTGTTCTTCCATAGTTTACTTGGATCAAGTGAAATTTCCTGCAGTGGATTCTTATTGGATTATCCACCGACCTTCAGGTAACTCTGGTGTGGTGAGGAGCTCATCACTGTTGTCTCCATGAGAGGTCACGTTCAAGGCAAAATGTTCTGTGGGTGTAAATCAGGAGGCTGTTAGATTCTTCTGTTATCTGTATAGCAGCGACATGTCCACCCTGCACTCCAGCAGCACACACACACACACACACACACACACACACACACACACTCTCCCTGTAATGCAACATGTTTCCTGGTTAAGAGTCCTGCTGAGTCAGCTCACCGGTGCTCAGGAGCGTCCATCTTCTCGTGGTCTTGTCATAACCAGCAGCCAGATCACACCAGTAATTTCCAGAGTCGTCGGCCGTGACGCCGGACAGGTGGAGTCTGATTCGTCCTTCTCTGAGGGCGTCTTCGTCACACTGCACCCGTCCTGCAAACTGTTCATCCTGAGACTCGGGGACCTCGACGCTGTTGACCATTTCAAACAAAACCTTCAGGGGCTTTGAGTGCAGAAAACAAACCAGGTTGGTGAGAGACATGTCGGCTTTGGTGCGAGTGTCCCATCTGATGGTGACGTTCTCCTTCTCCTCCGCCTCATAGAAGGTCTGAGTCCTTTTAACAACAAACCCTGCAGACGAGAGAGAGGGCAGAGAGAGACGTTGTGTAGAGGCAGACTGCTACTGTTTTTGTTTGTTTGTTTGTTTGTTTTTTGTGGTTCTTGTTTTTTGTATATTAATAATCATCTGTACCTTGATGCTTTGGAAAAACTGTTTGTTTGTAACTTTCATGCCAATAAAGCGAAAATTGAATTGAATTGAGAGAGAGATTTTTTTATGTTAATTTCTTTTTAAACCACTTTTATATTTTCCAATAAATAAGAAACAAACTCAACATGACATAACAAGCCGATCACACAGAGATAAAAGGTTTAAAAACTCAGTTAAAACTCAGCTGCCCCTCAACCACAGAACACCATCTTTCAGTCAGGACCACTTTGTCAAAGAAACTTGATGTACATGCAGTAGATATATTTGCAGTAAGATGTATTTGGCGGTATTCTCTGTTCTGGGACCTTCCTGCCCTTCCATGCCCACACATGGAAAGCCTAAGGCAGGGCTCTGGCTTTCACCAGCGACACAAACATAGACAGCAGCTCCTCACCTGAAACTTTTCCTATTTGTTTTTTTCTGCATTTGTAAATAGACAGTTTGGCCTGTCCCACTACAAAATTCAACAGCTGCCACTTCTTTGCATTTTCTTTTTTGTAGCCAGCACCAAAACTAAAAGCAGTTTCAGACCAAGTCTCACTACAGCTCAACAACACAGTTTTCAAGGTTTCAAAGAGAACCTGGAGTCTTTTACACTCCAGGAAACCTGACCTCTTGTTTAATGATATCAGCCAAACAAGACATATCATTACATCAGCTCTTGTGGATGATTCATCTACCTCTGCACATTCAGAGGGATATGTTATTAACCTTCCCAACATTCTTCTGAACCAGATGAGCGAGTGTCCCAAGTGTTTAGTGACACTCCCAGAGAATCTTTCACCAACAAAGGATTTCTGCCTTATAAAAATTAATGTGGTGAATGTAGGCTGCTTCTTGATAACTGTAACAGTGTTTCAGAAAATGTGTGTATCCGGACGGTGACATTTACTCTTCGTTTATCTGAAGGAATAATCATGAATCTGTGGCAACATACAAATCTATTTGATTTGGTTTCTTCTGATGTAATTCCAGTTTTAGATTTATAGGCTACTTGATAAAGAACACGATTGATTATAAAACAGATAATACAATTTATCTTTTTAACTGCTTAATAACTGTTTATAACAACAATTTAGACCTCGAAAATGCACGTTACAACAACATCCCACAGCTCGCAGGTGTCGTCAGCAAGTTAACAGACTGGAAGAATCTAATGTACCAACTTTCCCTGAACGCATCACAGGTAACTATAAAACTCCCCCAGTCCAGGTGAGCACATCAGATGCTTTACTCTGGACTGTATCTGTCCTCCTGATGGACTCTGGACAGTATCTGTCCTCCTGACTGACTCTGGACTGTATCTGTCCTCCTGACTGACTCTGGACTGTATCTGTCCTCCTGACTGACTCTGGACTGTATCTGTCCTCCTGACTGACTCTGGACTGTATCTGTCCTCCTGACTGACTCTGGACTGTATCTGTCCTCCTGACTGACTCTGGACTGTATCTGTCCTCCTGATGGACTCTGGACTGTATCTGTCCTCCTGACTGACTCTGGGCGTCTTTCTGCAGCTTGTCTCCTCCACTCCTGAAGGTAAGCTGCTGTATTATTGGTCTCTCATTGAAGAACAGAAATACCAAAGATATTATATACATTAACAAGTTATAACATATTATAACATGTTAATGTTTAACTGTTGTGTTCAGAGCGTCATTAAACAGATCTGAGATCACTGTGCTCTCTCTGAACAACTAACTAACTGTTTTGGCTCGACTGACTGAAATGTTTAATATAATCTGATGACTAAACCATGTTAAAATACTGTTTATTTTCTAATCTTCAACAATGATTTTACATCACATACATATATTAAAACACAAACATACTGTTACAAACCCGCTCAGGGCTGGACAGAGGAGGGGAGGCCTCACGAGATGTAACTAAAAACATGACCTGACAGCAAACTAAAGAAGAAGTCATGAGAGAGAGAGAGTTAGAGACGAAGCTGATGCTGAAAAAATACCACAACGTTGTTGTTGTGCAGAAAGACAGGAAGTGAAGGTGCCCCTGTGGTTACTGTGCTCTCTCTGAGCAACTCACTAACTGTTTTGTCTCGACTGACTGAAATGTTTAATATAATCTGATGACTAAACCACGTTAAAATACTTAAAATCCACTTTTCTGTAACAGGTTGACTAAATATGATGAAAACTAACAAGGACATTTGACAAGGGACTACGATTAAATTAAATAAATAGCAGGCAAAATGAACCCTACAGAAAGTTGACTCAAATGTAATGACTCTTCAACAACTAAAACTGCACAGAAACTATTAAGGAAAAAGTTTGGTGCTGTTGGTGTAATAAGCAATAAGTAATAATCAGTAATCAGCAGTGTTGTTTCTGCCTGTTTGGCATCACTTTGCAGTGCCCACAGACGGTTGTCACAAATACGTAATGAAAGACAACCAACCTGTCCAAATAAAAGAACAAAATGCATATTTTGTATTTTTTATTGTTACTAAGTTTCCTCCTGGTTTTTTGGTGTGTGAGTGGGTTGGTCAAAAGATTGTACGGCTCCGCCTTCAGACAAACAAAATAGTCCCAAATCACACAGACAGACACTTGTGATTGGGAGCTGAGTCGACTCTCCACCCAGGTCTCCTCCCCTCAGCGCTTCATCATACAGAGGTATAAAACCGTCGGTTTCGTCTTTACAGAGAATTAATCCTCCTGTAGAAATGTCCTATGTGGACAAAATGTGCCACAGTGGATAATACTGGATCCTCTCAGGGAGAAGATTCCTACAGAGCAGCTTTCCAGAGGCGACTGAGTGAGTTATATGTAGATCTTCCTCTGACCGTCTGTGGATTTCTGCTCAGTCTTCTCTCCTCTTCATCTCTTCATGATGCTCAAACTCAAAACGAAGCTGGGACATTTAATCTTTGTCTTGTTTAGTTATTTGGATAAAAGCAGCGAGCAGCCACCTCTGTATGTGGAACATCTGTATTATATATGTGTTTTAACTTCTGTGTTCTTGTAAAGAGACTCTGCCGGAAACTGTTGACTGCAGCTTTAACCGCAAGGTGGTTTAATATTTATTCTTCAGCACATAAAACAACTCTGATCTATTTAACTGGCGCCATCTAGTGACAGAAAGACTTTACTGAGCTTCAGGATCAGTGAAGATATTAAATGTTCAGAGAAAACAAACTGTACAGAGCTGGAAGCTGTCAGTCATGTGTGACAGTAACATGGAGGAAGAAGAATCTTAATGAGGCTGTAGATGTTTCTTCTGGTCCATGTGAGGACTGAACTCTGATCTCATGTGTTCATGACTCTTCACCTCTGTCTCCTCTCACAGGGAGAAGATGATCTGCAGGATCCTGCTGCTCTTCATCCTGACCTCCTGTGTCTGTGGTTAGTTTACACCTTCACTTTATGATCCATGAAGACAAAAGACTCAACACACTTTCAGCATTCACACTTCCATCTTTAACAGCACTGAGACCATCACTGAACTCTCCACAGAAACATCTATAGACGCAGTTTAAAGGCTCACATGTTAAAGTTCTCAGTTTGTCTGCTCCTCACTTTCCCTCTCTGTCTCCTCAACAGGAACATTTGTAGTGAATGTGACACAGACCTCCTATCAGGCAGAGGAGAACAGTAACATCACACTGGAGTGGACGTTCACTACCAAACCTGACAGGACACTCACCTACATTATTATCTTCTGTGAAGTGTGGATTGATAACAAGCCCTCATGTCTGTATCATCTACATTATGGTGTTGAGTCCCCAGAGTCTCAGGATGAACAGTTTGCAGGACGAGTCCAGTGGGACAAAGACGTCCTCAGAGAAGGACGAATCAGACTTCATGTGTCCAGACTCAGGACTGAGGACTCGGGCCTGTACCAGTGTGACGTGAGGACAAACTATGGTGCCAAATCCGGCACATGTCGACTCAGTGTGACTGGTAAGTTGATTCAGTAGAACTCAGTAGCAGAGAAAAACCAGACTGAGTACAGACTCTGGGAGGCTCGGACAGACCAGCATTTCCATCCATAGAGCCGTAGAGCTGCTGTTATATTTAGTCTTTCTCTTCACTAAACAGAGTCTCTCTCCCCGTCAGTCTGCTGTGTTTACTTTGTTTCCTGTTTCACTCAAATGTCTCCACTTCACACAATCACCCACGTCTTATTTTACGTCCTTTACAGCAGCTGCTGATGAGCCCAAACCTCAGAGACCAGAACCAGAGAGACCAGAACCAGAGAGTCGAGGAAGGATCGGCCTCTACGTTGGACTGACAGCAGCAGCTGTACTGGTTGTCACTGCAGGACTCTGCTTTGCCTTCATTATTTGTTTTATTAAATCTACTGATACGAAAAGAAACGTCTCTGCAGTCGTATAGACATTGAGTTTTTCAGAGAAACGACCCATCAGGTCTAACAGGACTCTGTCTGGACCCCCTTTCTACCTGAATGAGTGGATCAAGACCTGAGTCCTGAAACAAGAGACAGAGTCCAAGACTCTCTCCCTGCAACATCTGTTGTAAGTGTCAGGAAGCTAATTGTGATATAAAATATATATTCATGTGATATATCCCATGAGATATGTTGTATATATTCATATTGTTTTTAACATACAGGCTACACAATCAATGACAATGTTCATTTAATGAGGAAAGACAATTTGTTTTGCAGACAATCACATCCTTAACTTGTATGTTTATGTGTATATATATGTGCATGTGTGTATATTTTTTTTTCCATATGTCCATTAAACTGCACTTTACTGCTTCTTTTGCACTTCTGTTTTGATGCTAAAATGCATTTCGTTGTGCCTGTACTCGTACTCTATACAATGACAGTATAGTTGAATGTAATGTAATAAATCTTTCCCTCTTCCTTCTGTCGACTCCGGGCTGAAGTCTTCATGGCTGCTGCCTGAGCCGCGAGGTCCGGTTGGCTGTACAGGAAGTACCTGAGCATGTCTCATAGTAGGACCCACAGGCAGCAGCAAGACAATGAAATGAGTACGTTAATAATGACAAACACAGCCACAGTAAAAGTAAAAAGACAAAATAAAGTCCAGCAGGTAACCAGACAGCAGCTGTTCTCTGTGTCCTTCAGACTTCAGACTCAACACAACACAGATCCTGTAGTAAGAGTTCCTGTGAGGCTCACAACCAGACTGGCTGAGACTTGTTGGGTACAAAAGGGTTAAATGTCTTGTTTTATTGTGATCTTCACACAAACAGGGACAGAAAAATACACGTGGAAGCAGAAGTGATAAAAAGAGTCATTATAAAAAGGCTATACACTTAACAGAGATAGATATTTAAGATAAAAAATACAATATAAAGTATTAATCCAAAGTTGTTCTGCTTAATTTGTTAAACTAATATATTTAAATACACAACTTACATTTCAGTGTGTGACAACTTCATCAACCAGATAATCAGATGAACTTGAAGGACACATTATAATCAAATATGACAGATAACATTTGAAGGTCTTTGTGATCATCAGTTACTCTTCAACAAGCCTGATGGTCTGAATGTCCACAGCTGGAACCTGCAGCCAGGTGAGGATTTGTCCAGAGGAAGACCTGACTGCCAGTAAAGAGCTCCCCCTGGTGACCTTTATCCTCAACAGCACCGTTAACAACTCACAGCTTTTCTTTAAGCTGCAATGAAAGAATGACCACCAGTAACAGACAGTAAATATCTGCCAGCTGTAACAAACACAAATAAAACAGCAACAGTACATTTCACTTTAAATTGCACATTATAAAAAGAAAAGGTTACTTGTTAAAGCTCCATGTGGAAAAATTAAAGCTGGATATGAAATAATCTAACAAGTTTAAGCATCACTTCCTGGTTTCAACAACAGTTTCATGCAGAACAAAACACATGAGAACAGACAGACCTGAAGGGTTTTGGGTTCATTACAAGCTCATTACATTCAGCAGGAGTCAAGTACAAGATATATAAGATATAAATTATACATACATAAACTGTGAAAAGTTAATCACACTGAGCTTGTAATGAAAAGGTAAAAAAATAAATTGCACAGATTAGTAATAAGCTTTTCAGCATTATTTCAATAAAGTCAACACAGATTTCAGATCTGTCTGATAAATGATAGTTCGATGAGGCGTCCTATCAAAATAATGGACAACGTGAAGGTGAAGAACTCCGTTTCCTCCATCAAGAACATTAATGTTGTATATCAGTTGTGGACTCTTATACCATGGCCACTTACTGAAGAATATAAAGGCAGGATGTGTTTTAATCATCGTCAGCTTCAGCAGCAGGCTATGGTAACCTGCTGGTGTGTTTGATGTGTTCTGATTTACAGTTTTACTACCTGTGAACCAATGGGAAACCAGTATTTCCTGTGTCCATGGTGTAAACTTGTCTCATTTATATTGTTACTGTTTCTTAGGATCCATCTGCTGATCTGCAACTTTCCTCTAATCCTCATCTGGACTGTTTGTTAGACAGAAAGCGAATGAATATACAGCCACCAACAACCAGCACAACTGCTGCTGTTGCTGCTGTTGCTGTCAGTCCCCAGTAGATGGCGCTCCTGTCCCCACCTGCTGTGTTTGGTCTCTCAGGTTCGGGCCAATCCTTCGCTGCTGTAAGAGACCAAATAAATCCGTCAATCACAAGCAGTAAAAAAACATTTCACTAAAAAAGAAAACAAAGTAAGAAAAAGATTAAGTTGTCACGAAGGACTGTGGATCGTGGTAGTTCACAGTAATTCTCTTCTCAGGTTCTCATTTAATCAAAAAAAGCTGCTGAATTCAGCCTCAAAGTTCTACTGAGCTCTTCTCAATCAACTGTACGGGAAATTCTCGTCATAGTGATGTGTTTTCCAATAAGATCACATTTTTGCTGGAATGATTAGATGTGTTTGGTATTTATCCACCATGATATTACAAAATATAGGTTGTTGTGAAACTAAAGACAAGAAAACTCATCATGAAAGAGTTCAGCCTGGAAGGCTCTCCTCCTGTGTCAGAGTGTCCTGAAAGACGTTGATGCACATAGTTCTGTAAACTAAGATTATAACTGCTTTATGTATTTTCACATGGCTCTGAGGAAATAATCTCCTGACAGCGGGATGTGTGGGCAGTTAGGGAGTGGCCAAGCTTTTGAAACACAGTAAGACATGAAGAACTATGTTCTTTAGTCAAAGAAAGTATGAAGAGAAGATAAAGAGAAGGTCGAAGATCATGTAAATCCTGTTGATTGTTACAGTTATTGTGTGTGTGTGTTGTTTCTAATTATAAGAACTGATGGGAGACTGCCTCTCTTCAGTCATATCTGTGCATCTGATGATGGCAATGTTGTTTGAAAGCAACAAAAATCTACTGAGGATTGAATATTGTGTCATTTGGTGTTTGATTACCAACTCTCATCCTCACTAGACAAGAACTGACATTTCAGTTTCCACAACACAATTTACAGTGACATTGAGTCGGCATTTGCCAAAGTTCCTCCTATAGTGATCAAACGCTCTGATGATTCATTCAGGTAGAAAGGGGATCCAGACAGAGTCCTGTTGGACCTGATGGGTTCTGGTCTTTCTGGTTATGGTCTCACTGTTCACTGCACCACTGTTCTTAAGTTCAGCCTCACAGATGTTAGCATAGTAGATTTTTTTTTACTTACTGAGTTCTACTGAATTAACTTACCAGTCACACTGAGTCGACATTTTCCAGAGTTCCTCCCATAGTTTGTGAGCACTTCACACTGGTACAGGCCCGAGTCCTCAGTCCTGAGTCTGGACACATGAAGTCTGATTCGTCCTTCTCTGAGGACGTCTTTGTCACACTGGACTCGTCCTGCAAACTGTTCATCCTGAGACTCTGGGACCTCAACACCATGTCGTAGTTCATACAGACATGACTCCTTTAGATCCTTTAACAGCTCACAGTAGATAGAGAGGGAGTTGAGGAGTGTCCTGTCAGGTTTGGTAGTGAACGTCCACTCCAGTGTGATGTTACTGTTCTCCTCTGCCTGATAGGAGGTCTGTGTCACATTCACTACAAATGTTCCTGTTGAGGAGACAGAGAGGGAAAGTGAGGAGCAGACAAACTGAGAACTTTAACATGTGAGCCTTTAAACTGCGTCTATAGATGTTTCTGTGGAGAGTTCAGTGATGGTCTCAGTGCTGTTAAAGATGGAAGTGTGAATGCTGAAAGTGTGTTCAGTCTTTTGTCTTCATGGATCATAAAGTGAAGGTGTAAACTAACCACAGACACAGGAGGTCAGGATGAAGAGCAGCAGGATCCTGCAGATCATCTTCTCCCTGTGAGAGGAGACAGAGGTGAAGAGTCATGAACACATGAGATCAGAGTTCAGTCCTCACATGGACCAGAAGAAACATCTACAGCCTCATTAAGATTCTTCTTCCTCCATGTTACTGTCACACATGACTGACAGCTTCCAGCTCTGTACAGTTTGTTTTCTCTGAAATGTATTTCTGTCACTAGGTGGCGCCAGTTAAATAGAGGAAATCAGATTCAGATGAGGTTGCTCAGTGCCTCAGTGTCTCAGCCTTATGTGCAGCACAAACCCCTCATGACACTGCTGACACCAGCGGCCTGCACCATAGTAGCAGCAATAAAGTATCCTGAGCAGTAAAACTGCTAAATCTGCAGTGAGACACCAAAATAAGCTTTTGGTTCATGATATTGTGCATATTACATATAGCTTTAGTAAAATAAAATGTCTGCTAAAGCTGGCTGAATTATATTTAGTTGTTTTGTGGGATCAAATTAATTTGCTAGTCCACTTTCCCAGACCACAGACAGAAGTTAAAAGACATTTATATTACAGATGTTCCACATACAGAGGTGGCTGCTCGCTGCTTTTATCCAAATAACTAAACACAAAGATTAAATGTCCCAGTTTTGTTGAACCAACTCTACACAACAAGTCCACAATACAAGAGACAGGAAAGATGACAAGTCGAGTGAAAACAAACCAAAAGAAACTAAATAAATACAAATAAATAAATCAATAAAAAGAACTCACTCAGTGACTTTTGACCAGGATTAACTACAACCAGGTGTCAGATGAAGCACAGGCAGCCTCCTCTCTCGGTTGTGGCTCCTCACCTGTCGCCGGCTTTATAAAGCCTCGTCTCCAGGCCAAACCTCCTTCAATGATCCAAATGTCTGCTGCTTTGCGCATGCGCGGTTCATTTGCAGCGTGGCCGCGGAGCAGTGCGGGTCTCTCCTGTTCCTCCGGCTGCAGCTGCACACTGACCGCCTGGGAGCGCTCCTGGACGGCGGAGGGACTCACGCAGCACCCGCTGCTCGCTGAGGACAGCGACTGCTGAACGATGCGAGCAGAAAAGACTCAAATAACACCAGGAAAAAGATTTACCGCCCCACGGCTCAGGTGAGTTTGGCTGTCCCTGATCTCAGCAGAGGGCTGCAGCCTGACAGAGGACCGGGTCGGTTTCTGACTTGACTTTCCGCCCATCAGGTTCTTCCTACATGTGAAGCTCCTCCACTGACTCTCAACACTTTTCTGGTGTTATTTGAGTCTTTTCTGGTGTTTTGGAGACCGTGAAAGCTCGCATCCAGCTGCAGCCATTGCTCGGGTTTTCCCTGCAGATAAGTGATGATGTGATGATTGCAATAATATAACAATAAGGTGATTTTACAGTATATTGTTGTCTAATAGTTATATTAGAGGTGTAAGCTATCAATGAAAATATAAAAGCTTTATTAAGTATAATTAACTTGTGTGCACCTTTTAAACATCAAATATTCAAACTAGTATATCTTGTTATAGGGTGAAGTTGCTGAAGTCGTAATCCTCCATGTAAGTGAACTAGGAAGAGATATTTAAGTAAAATCTTTTTGTAATTACTGTTTATGTTCTCTGCACTTAACAGGGCAAACTGCTTTGGTGCCCAATTTGTGATGCCCCTCTCCCTGAAGTAAATCTTACAGATGAAAATGTTTGAGGACAGAAGAGCCGACATGCTGCAGCTCTGTGAGTTGACAGCGAGTTCAGGGAGGAGGAGGAGGAGGAGGAGGAGGAGGAAGACAGGCGGCAGCAAGATGAAACATGTACCAACACAGCATATGTGATATACAGCATAGTTTATTCATTTTGGTCGCTCAGTGTATGAAGCAGCTCGCGCCTGCCTCGGGTCTTTTCCCCATCCATTTTGTCTTTGATTCTTTTCAAAACTGGCTCTACGTCATGACTACTTCTGCTTCGACGTCAGGAGAGGAGGAGTCAGAAGAAAACCAGGAGGATTTCCGCCAATGCCTCATTTTTAATGCAACCCCTCGACTCCAACAGGTAAATAAAAAAGCTTTAATTAACACAAACATATTTGTTTATCATTTGCAGGTTGATTTACCTGTGTACATCAATGAGTATTACTAGTTGACTGATTGTAGACTTTGTCACATTGTCACATTAACCTGTACTCAGTAGGCACACAGGCCTGTGGAGCCGATAGTCCATCGTGTGAGGAAGCTGAGGTATAACATAAGAGGAAAGTAGTTTTGGCTTCACACCTGAAAGGGAAAAGGAGGACGAGTAGAGGTGTGTGGCGGGGAATGGAGAGAGAGGGAGACATTTTATCATCTGTAATGCGAATACTAACTGCTAATAACTCCACCACGTGGAGCTGAAATGTCTTTGTTGTTTACGTTCATTAACATGTTGTTCGGTGTTTTCTTCCATGTGAACGACACATATGAGAAATTATGTATGTAGAGACAGTATGTCTACGCTCGAGGGCGTTGGGGGGTGGTTGTACATCTACATGGTTACGATATACGTCTCTGCTCTCGTGCTCCAGCAGCAGTCAGGCAGGGTGGGGAGCTGGAGCCTGTCCTGGGACAATGGGCGAGCCTCTGCAAGTTGGTTTGAAAAACATCCAGAAGCAAATGGGAAGCAGTGAAACTCAGTCTTCAGTCTAAAAAGTAATGAGAGGTGGGACTGAACAGATGAGACTGAACGGGCGACACTTCGGGGCCTCGGCTCCTGTAACGCAGGCTTTGTGTCAGACTGTAGTTGTGAGATGAGAGAGAGACTTCAGGTCCTCTGTTCACAACTTTAAGGTAACGATGGAAAGAAAGAAACTGGAGGTCCATGTGGCCAAGATGTGGCTGGTTTAAAGTAAAGAAAGTGAGGTAAAGTGAGTGGATAAAGAAGGTGTTCATAGATTTAAGAGGACCTTGGTGTCGAGGGCTCCTTCACAGCAGGAGACATGAGTGTTCAGGGTACGACTGAGCCAGCCTGGCATCGCCAGACTAATTCACAAATGTGTTTTCGTCTGGAACCTCTCAGTTCATTTTAGATTTCCAAGGGAGGTTATCGACGAGCAGAGACAACCAATCAGAGCAACAAAACGTCGTCCTGTCAGAAGTTTGGAAACACATATTTCTTATCAACATAATAAATTGAGCCGTTTGTTCCTCTTTTAGAGAAATTTTACCGTCCGTTTAATACTGCCGCTGTAGCCGGCCGGGGAACATGGCAGCGCCATCTTGGATATTTACAAGATACCTGAACGGTGCTCAGTCATCGTATTAAACCCGCCTCCTACTAGATAAATGCTTGTGATTGGTTAGCCCGATAAAGCGGCAGAGAAATCAATTTTAATGGGAGAGGCTGTAGATGTTTCTTCTGGTCCATGTGAGGACTGAACTCTGATCTCATGTGTTCATGACTCTTCACCTCTGTCTCCTCTCACAGGGAGAAGATGATCTGCAGGATCCTGCTGCTCTTCATCCTGACCTCCTGTGTCTGTGGTTAGTTTACACCTTCACTTTATGATCCATGAAGACAAAAGACTGAACACACTTTCAGCATTCACACTTCCATCTTTAACAGCACTGAGACCATCACTGAACTCTCCACAGAAACATCTATAGACGCAGTTTAAAGGCTCACATGTTAAAGTTCTCAGTTTGTCTGCTCCTCACTTTCCCTCTCTGTCTCCTCAACAGGAACATTTGTAGTGAATGTGACACAGACCTCCTATCAGGCAGAGGAGAACAGTAACATCACACTGGAGTGGACGTTCACTACCAAACCTGACAGGACACTCCTCAACTCCCTCTCTATCTACTGTGAGCTGTTAAAGGATCTAAAGGAGTCATGTCTGTTTCATCTACATGAGGGTCTTGAGGTCCCAGAGTCTCAGGATGAACAGTTTGCAGGACGAGTCCAGTGTGACAAAGACGTCCTCAGAGAAGGACGAATCAGACTTCATGTGTCCAGACTCAGGACTGAGGACTCGGGCCTGTACCTGTGTGAAGTGCTCACAAACTATGGGAGGAACTCTGGCACATGTCGACTCAGTGTGACTGGTAAGTTGATTCAGTAGAACTCAGTAGCAGAGAAAAACCAGACTGAGTACAGACTCTGGGAGGCTCGGACAGACCAGCATTTCCATCCATAGAGCCGTAGAGCTGCTGTTATATTTAGTCTTTCTCTTCACTAAACAGAGTCTCTCTCCCCGTCAGTCTGCTGTGTTTACTTTGTTTCCTGTTTCAGTCAAATGTCTCCACTTCACACAATCACCCACATCTTATTTTACGTCCTTTACAGCAGCTGCTGATGAGCCCAAACCTCAGAGACCAGAACCAGAGAGACCAGAACCAGAGAGACCAGAACCAGAGAGACCAGAACCAGAGAGATCAGAACCAGAGAGTCGGGGAAGGATCGGCCTCTACGTTGGACTGACAGCAGCAGCTCTACTGTTTCTCTGTGCAGGACTCTTCATTCTTTGTTTTTTTAAATCTACTGATAAAGGAAACGTCTATTCAGTTGTATTCAGACGTTGAGTTACTCAGAGAAACAACCCATCAGGACTGACAGGACTCTGTCTGGACCCCCTTTCTCTCAGAGTGAGTCATCAGAGCACTGGATCAAGACCTGAGACAGAGTCCAACACTACTATGCTACTATGGTGCAGGCCGCTGGTGTCAGCAGTGTCATGAGGGGTTTGTGCTGGACATAAGGCTGAGACACTGAGGCACTGAGCAACCTCATCTGAATCTGATTTCCTCTATTTAACTGGCGCCACCTAGTGACAGAAATACATTTCAGAGAAAACAAACTGTACAGAGCTGGAAGCTGTCAGTCATGTGTGACAGTAACATGGAGGAAGAAGAATCTTAATGAGGCTGTAGATGTTTCTTCTGGTCCATGTGAGGACTGAACTCTGATCTCATGTGTTCATGACTCTCTCCCTGCAACATCTGTTTTCAGAACAACACATCAACAGTCCCCGTCTGGTTGATGTAGCTGCTTTGACTCCATTCAAGACGCTCCACACATCTTTAAAATGTCTTGATGTTGTTCAAGTTATTACTGGATGAAAAGTTTTCAGAGGAATCATTAAGATTTGGCTGTAAGTTGGTTCATTGATCCCTCTGTTCTCCCACCAGCTGCTATATCACTGTCATCACTGTCACCTGCACTGCTATCTGTCTTTACTGCACTATTTTCACCTACGATGTCATAAGCTGCTCCATGTTTACATAGTGGTATATATTTATATTCACCTTTTATTAAAAGGTGTATACTTCTGTATATATTATATGTACAAAATATAATCAACAAATAAATCTTGATGTATTATTAAGATTTATTGATCCCTTGGTGAGATTTACAAGCTACCCAGCAGTATATACACAGTTAAAACTAAGCTGCACCTTTACCAGCTGCAACATTAAAGTAATAATTATAATTCAGCCATATATAATACATTATTCTGAAAAAGGCCATTCTGAAGAAAAAGTACTTTTACTTATGGCACTTTTACTTAAGTATAATATGAATGAAAAAAGTTTTTTACACTTTTGTACTTCGACTGTTACTGAAGCACAAGTGCTTCTTCCACCACTGCACACAACAATTAATATAAAGACAAAAAAAGAAACCAGGCAGCTACTTCTCCTCCTTGACGCGCCTCTTTGTTCGGACTAATAGTCGGCCACAAACAGGAAACTTACATAAGGCGTTACTTTATAGTTATAGTTAAAAACTTGTATCAGTGACAATCGTCCCATAATGAATGATTGAAACAGATAAGTGATGATGTGATGATTGCAATAATATAACAATAAGGTGATTTTACAGTATATTGTTGTCTAATAGTTATATTAGAGGTGTAAGCTATCAATGAAAATATAAAAGCTTTATTAAGTATAATTAACTTGTGTGCACCTTTTAAACATCAAATATTCAAACTAGTATATGTTGTTATAGGGTGAAGTTGTTTAAGTCGTAATCCTGCAATTTAAAAAGAATAATAATATGGAAAATCCCTCCCACCCCTCATTTTTTAAAGAGATCTGGATCTGAACTATGTGAAAAGTGTCTTGAGATAACTTTTGTTATGATTTGGTGCTATTGTTACGATGAGTGATCACATTCAGACAAGTTGGAACAGGTTTGTTTTACTATCTGACATGACAACTATCGTCTTCTCTCTCTGCAAGACTGTGAAGCTTGTTGGAAACTGTCCAAAAATGTTGTCTCTGTCTCTTTGCAGCCTCCTGCTCCTCTCTGTGTCCTCTGCACAGTTCACATGATCCTTGTTGTTATCTGCAGTTACAGTGAAGGAGTATTTGGCAACAACTGCAAATAATGTGTGTTGAGACACGACCACAGCCTTCTGTCTCATGATGTGATGAATAATATAATATACAGCTTTAGTAAAATACAGTGTCTGTAAAGCTAAATTCTATTAACTTTTATGTTTTGTGGGGTCAAATTAATTTGCCAGTCCACAGACAGAAGTTAAAAGACATTTATATTACAGATGTTCCACATACAGAGGTGGCTGCTCGCTGCTTTTATCCAAATAACTAAACACAAAGATTAAATGTCCCAGTTTTGTTGAACCAACTCTACACAACAAGTCCACAATACAAGAGACAGGAAAGATGACAAGTCGAGTGAAAACAAACCAAAACAAACTAAATAAATACAAATAAATAAATCAATAAAAAGAACTCACTCAGTGACTTTTGATCAGGATTAACTACAACCAGGTGTCAGATGAAGCACAGGCTGCACATCAGCAGCATGAATGAGAACGTTTTGTCTGGTGAACATCGACAGAGACGATATTATTGTTAAAAGAGTTTTGTCACGACTGAAGTACAGTTCAAAGATGAGTAGACACAGACAAATGTTTGGTCACATGTTCAGTTGACACATTTTTATTGGTTTATGAAGCTTTGAATGAATTCCTGCATCAGAGACTTTCTTTCATTTGATGTTGCAGCCAGATCACTCTGTGGGGGAGGGAGACAGTTTATTGATTTTATGGTTCATTTGTATCTAATATTTGATGTTGATTTAGTTGTTATTTTGATATTTTCTGTATTGTATTTCTGTATTTCTGTAATGTGTTATTGCTAATAGTACTGCTATTGGTGTTTTTGTATACTCATAATCAATCTGTACCTTAACTGTAACTTTCATGTCAATAAAGCAATTGAATTGAAAATTTAATTGAATTGAGAGAGAATTCTTTCTTTGTGATTTTTTTAAAACCACTTTTATTTTCCAATAAATAAGAACAAACTCAACATGACATATTTAGGTGTCCACCAGGCTGCAGTCAGTCAGTCACAGGGACTTTCTTCATGTTGCGTTCGTGGTACAAAGGATTTCTGCCTTATATAGAATAATGTGGTGAATGTAGGCTACTTCTTGATAACTGTAACAGTGTTTCAGAAAATGTGTTTATCCGGATGGTGACATTTACTCTTCGTTTATCTCCACCAGAGCACATCAGGAAGTTTAACTGTATCTGTCCTCCTGACTGACTCTGGACTGTATCTGTCCTCCTGACTGACTCTGGACTGTATCTGTCCTCCTGACTGACTCTGGACTGTATCTGTCCTCCTGACTGACTCTGGACTGTATCTGTCCTCCTGACTGACTCTGGACTGTATCTGTCCTCCTGACGGACTCTGGACTGTATCTGTCCTCCTGACTGACTCTGGACTGTATCTGTCCTCCTGACTGACTCTGGGCGTCTTTCTGCAGCTTGTCTCCTCCACTCCTGAAGGTCAGCTGCTGTATTATTTGTCTCTCATTGAAGAACAGAAATACCAAAGATATGTTGAACTGAGATTTTCATGTCCCAGATTTTCATTGTGGAGCTGTAGGAGAGAGGAATAACGGTGGCAGAGACAAAAGGAAAGTAAAAAAACACCCTAAATATGTTTAGAGCTACAAATGAGCTTTCTTCTGTTGGCACCTGGCCCAAATATGGGCATGTACGTCAGCACGTACGCAGCGTAACGTGCAGCATCACAGGAGAATAAAAGCGTCAGTGTGGAGGTGAGAGTCAACCAGTGAAGTTTTCCCTCTGCAGACATCACTTCCTGTGGTTCTTTATTTGGACTAAAGACCTCAAAGGTGCCTAATAGGCCTAAACAGAAGGTTTGTGTGTCTCATCTGAAACGTTTTTTTATCAAAGCAAGGAGCTTAATGATAATCATCTGTATTTTTATTTAGAAGTAAAGCAGTTAAGCGCAGAACGCTTTGTATGTGTACAGAGCTTCTTAATGAGTTTTATTGTACTGTATCACATACTGCACTGCACTCTGCCTGAAGGGAAAGAAGTAGGAGCCACAAGCTGTGAGCAGAGGCACATAACTGAAATGTTTCAGGTCTCTCCAGCTTCTGCTGCCCCCTGCTGCTCTGAAGGGAAATCCACCGGATGGATCCCTGAAGACAGAACCGGTTCTTCTGTTGAATGGAACAAGTGATGGACAGAAATCAAGAGACGACAACAAGCACCACTGATGGTTCATCAGCATGTCTGTGAATATCTACATGTGTGTATTTATGAAAAGATACTTTTATATGTTTTTTTCTAATGTTTCATCAGTGTTTTTCCCCAGTGGATCACAGGTCTGTGGTGAGTTGAACTGTTGAAGGAGATGCAGACCAGAAATTAACAAGGTGTCTCCATATCTTCATGTGTTTTAATTTTATTTTAACTTTTATTCACTTCATCTTATGGACCTTATCACTATTATTGACAAATGTTTGAGATTTGTAAATCTTGAAGTGAACTGAGAATTTATTTTCCAATAAATCTTTTTGGAATAAAATAAATAAGTTAAAAGCCTGATGTTTCCATTTTTGTCAAATTTTTCATTATATGATTTTTATGAGAAACTGATGCAAGAAAAACATATAATACATCTTGTCTGTCTTTCCATATTTGGTCATTAATGCAGCCTGTAAAGCAGTTTGTAACAGTTTGCAGTGTTAATAAAGTTTAATATCTTTATTGTTGAACTCTTTTAGTTCTTGACTTCTGGGTGTCTGATATTAAAAGACTTTCACACAGAAGAGTCAGAACAACTTCTCTCATATATAAATATGGGTTTATTTCCAACATGTCCATGTTATAAACAACATTAGGACAGTCTGTGCATCGTAACAATGTTCATCAGTAGACACAGGACATCAGATATGATGAAGATAAGAGATGAGACTTTATTCATCTCACACTGGGGAAATTCACTTGTTACAGCATCAGATAAATAAACAAGTGGAAAATATAAAAAATAAAGAATAAAGGAATGAAGAGGTCATATCTCATCGTAGGTGAAAATAGTGCAGTAAAGACAGATAGCAGTGCAGGTGACAGTGATGACAGTGATATAGCAGCTGGTGGGAGAACAGAGGGATCAATGAACCAACTTACAGCCAAATCTTAATGATTCCTGTGAAAACTTTTCATTCAGTAATAACTGGAACAACATCAGGACATTTTAAAGATGTGCGGAGCGTCTTGAATGGAGTCAAAGCAGCTACATCAACCAGACGGGGACTGTTGATGTGTTGTCCTGAAAACAGATGTTGCAGGGAGAGAGTCTTGGACTCTGTCTCAGGTCTTGATCCAGTGCTCTGATGACTCACTCTGAGAGAAAGGGGGTCCAGACAGAGTCCTGTCAGTCCTGATGGGTTGTTTCTCTGAGTAACTCAACTTCTATACAACTGAAGAGACGTTTCCTTTATCAGTAGATTTAAAAAAACAAAGATTGAAGAGTCCTGCACAGAGAAACAGTAGAGCTGCTGCTGTCAGTCCAACGTAGAGGCCGATCCTTCCCCGTCTCTCCAGTTCTGGTCTCTCTGGTTCTGGTCTCTCTGGTTCTGGTCTCTCTGGTTCTGGTCTCTGAGGTTTGGGCTCATCAGCAGCTGCTGTAAAGGACGTAAAATAAGATGTGGGTGATTGTGTGAAGTGGAGACATTTGACTGAAACAGGAAACAAAGTAAACACAGCAGACTGACGGGGAGAGAGACTCTGTTTAGTGAAGAGAAAGACTAAATATAACAGCAGCTCTACGGCTCTATGGATGGAAATGCTGGTCTGTCCGAGCCTCCCAGAGTCTGTACTCAGTCTGGTTTTTCTCTGCTACTGAGTTCTACTGAATCAACTTACCAGTCACACTGAGTCGACATGTGCCAGAGTTCCCATCATAGTTTGTCCTCACGTAACACTGGTACAGGCCCGAGTCCTCAGTCCTGAGTCTGGACACATGAAGTCTGATTCGTCCTTCTCTGAGGACGTCTTTGTCACACTGGACTCGTCCTGCAAACTGTTCATCCTGAGACTCTGGGACCTCAACACCATGTCGTAGTTCATACAGACATGACTCCTTTAGATCCTTTAACAGCTCACAGTAGATAGAGAGGGAGTTGAGGAGTTTCCTGTCAGGTTTGGTAGTGAACGTCCACTCCAGTGTGATGTTACTGTTCTCCTCTGCCTGATAGCAGGTCTGTGTCACATTCACTACAAATGTTCCTGTTGAGGAGACAGAGAGGGAAAGTGAGGAGCAGACAAACTGAGAACTTTAACATGTGAGCCTTTAAACTGCGTCTCTAGATGTTTCTGTGGAGAGTTCAGTGATGGTCTCAGTGCTGTTAAAGATGGAAGTGTGAATGCTGAAAGTGTGTTCAGTCTTTTGTCTTCATGGATCATAAAGTGAAGGTGTAAACTAACCACAGACACAGGAGGTCAGGATGAAGAGCAGCAGGATCCTGCAGATCATCTTCTCCCTGTGAGAGGAGACAGAGGTGAAGAGTCATGAACACATGAGATCAGAGTTCAGTCCTCACATGGACCAGAAGAAACATCTACAGCCTCATTAAGATTCTTCTTCCTCCATGTTACTGTCACACATGACTGACAGCTTCCAGCTCTGTACAGTTTGTTTTCTCTGAAATGTATTTCTGTCACTAGGTGGCGCCAGTTAAATAGAGGAAATCAGATTCAGATGAGGTTGCTCAGTGCCTCAGTGTCTCAGCCTTATGTGCAGCACAAACCCCTCATGACACTGCTGACACCAGCGGCCTGCACCATAGTAGCAGCAATAAAGTATCCTGAGCAGTAAAACTGCTAAATCTGCAGTGAGACACCAAAATAAGCTTTTGGTTCATGATATTGTGCATATTACATATAGCTTTAGTAAAATAAAATGTCTGCTAAAGCTGGCTGAATTATATTTAGTTGTTTTGTGGGATCAAATTAATTTGCCAGTCCACTTTCCCAGACCACAGACAGAAGTTAAAAGACATTTATATTACAGATGTTCCACATACAGAGGTGGCTGCTCGCTGCTTTTATCCAAATAACTAAACACAAAGATTAAATGTCCCAGTTTTGTTGAACCAACTCTACACAACAAGTCCACAATACAAGAGACAGGAAAGATGACAAGTCGAGTGAAAACAAACCAAAAGAAACTAAATAAATACAAATAAATAAATCAATAAAAAGAACTCACTCAGTGACTTTTGACCAGGATTAACTAGAACCAGGTGACAGATGAAGCACAGGCAGCCTCCTCTCTCGGTGGCTCCTCACCTGTCGCCGGCTTTATAAAGCCTCGCCTCCAGGCCAAACCTCCTTCAATGATCCAAATGGCTGCTGCTTTGCGCATGCGCGGTTCATTTGCAGCGTGGCCGCGGAGCAGTGCGGGTCTCTCCTGTTCCTCCGGCTGCAGCTGCACACTGACCGCCTGGGAGCGCTCCTGGACGGCGGAGGGACTCACGCAGCACCCGCTGCTCGCTGAGGACAGCGACTGCTGAACGATGCGAGCAGAAAAGACTCAAATAACACCAGGAAAAAGATTTACCGCCCCACGGCTCAGGTGAGTTTGGCTGTCCCTGATCTCAGCAGAGGGCTGCAGCCTGACAGAGGACCGGGTCGGTTTCTGACTTGACTTTCCGCCCATCAGGTTCTTCCTACATGTGAAGCTCCTCCACTGACTCTCAACACTTTTCTGGTGTTATTTGAGTCTTTTCTGGTGTTTTGGAGACCGTGAAAGCTCGCATCCAGCTGCAGCCATTGCTCGGGTTTTCCCTGCAGATAAGTGATGATGTGATGATTGCAATAATATAACAATAAGGTGATTTTACAGTATATTGTTGTCTAATAGTTATATTTGAGGTATAGGCTATCAATGAAAATATAAAAGCTTTATTAAGTATAATTAACTTGTGCGCACCTTTTAAACATCAAATATTCAAACTAGTATATCTTGTTATAAGGTGAAGTTGCTGAAGTCGTAATCCTGCGATTTAAAAAAAAATTATAATATGGAGAATCCCCTCCCACCCAGAAAATAAATAAAATAGGCATCAGCTGCATGCGGTGGGGCACCAGTGAACAAAAAGTAAATTATAGTGAAAGTTTCCTTGTTGAACTGTGGTGGAGGGATTGTAACGCAAACAGGAAATGTCTTTGATTTGCTGCAACATCATATTGGCTGAACTTCCTCTTCCAACAAAACCATTTCTCACTGTACATATGGGCCTGTGGGCGTTGTGTTTAGACAGACTTGAAAAAATGTTAACCTGTCCTTTAACCTCAGATGTGTGAGTGGCTTCCCCACATGTGCTTTACTGCATTATACCATCTGATTCATCCAGATCATCGGACTGTATTTTGTTTTTGACACCCTCCGTAATGAATCGGGCTGTGGTAGTAAACATAGTGGTTGAAAGCAGTTGTGGACAAGGACACGGGTTGCAGATTTTGTTCTCTCAGTCTTTCAGGTGCTTCTTTCCCCAAGTCCATATAAGTATAATCAATATCTTCACAGCATGGGCCTCACATGTTCTTTCCACCCAAACAGCACCCATGTTTACTTGTTACTTTACGTAAGTAGAGTTTTCAAGTAACTGTACTTAAGTATTTACTTTTCTGACAATTTAATACTTTTACCTCCTACATCTGAAGACAAATATCTGTACTTTTCACTCCTTACATTTTCAAAACTTTGGTTTTCTTGCATTTGAGGGGAATTATTGTGTTTAATTTGCACCATCGCCTTGCCACCATCAAGACCAATTTCAATCTAAATGGACGGGAGACAGTAACACATAGAGAAGGCGATTCCTTGGTGAATCCATCAGTGATCATCAAGCACAGCAGACGTAAAAAGACTAAAACGATGTAAAAAGCTTAACAGACGAGAGAGGGAGACTCGACCTCGGAGAAAAGGTGTCCAGTGAACGTGGTGTCCTGAACAGGGAGAGAAGAACTAGAAGTACTTTTTACTTTTATACTTTAATACATTTCAGAGCCTGTAGTTTTTTTCACTTTTACTTTATTTTACTTGACTGGATCTTTACATAAAATAAATCCAAGCTTTCCTCTCAACATCAAGCCAGATGCTGTGTGTCCTCCTTTCATTCATCAGTCTTCTAGTCCAACCCTGTGGTCACTAAGGAGGACTCTCAGGTTCAGCCGGTATTATAACCACGCTTACAGATGTAGCTACTATGTGGTTGCATGCTGTTGAAAATCTTTAGTGTTTTCTAAACCAGCTCAGGGAGCCCATGGTGTTAATTTGGGAGTTTGAAACCTCCCGAAATCCCCTGAATTTTGAACACTGTGTATAGCTATAATATATAACATATAAACAGGGACGTAATTAAAGCGGGGGACAGGGGGGTCACCTCCCCCAAACTATGTGTATGTGTGTAACTATCTGTCAAATTCTGCCCCATGTAAGTGAACTAGGAAGAGATATTTAAGTAAAATCTTTTTTTAATTACTGTTTATGTTCTCTGCACTTAACAGGGCAAAGTGCTTTGGTGCCCAATTTGTGATGCCCCTCTCCCTGAAGTAAATCTTACAGATGAAAATGGAAAATGTTTGAGGACAGAAGAGCCGACATGCTGCAGCTCTGTGAGTTGACAGCGAGTTCAGGGAGGAGGAGGAGGAGGAGGAAGACAGGCGGCAGCAAGATGAAACATGTACCAACACAGCATATGTGATATACAGCATAGTTTATTCATTTTGGTCGCTCAGTGTATGAAGCAGCTCGCGCCTGCCTCGGGTCTTTTCCCCATCCATTTTGTCTTTGATTCTTTTCAAAACTGGCTCTACGTCATGACTACTTCTGCTTCGACGTCAGGAGAGGAGGAGTCAGAAGAAAACCAGGAGGATTTCCGCCAATGCCTCATTTTTAATGCAACCCCTCGACTCCAACAGGTAAATAAAAAAGCTTTAATTAACACAAACATATTTGTTTATCATTTGCAGGTTGATTTACCTGTGTACATCAATGAGTATTACTAGTTGACTGATTGTAGACTTTGTCACATTGTCACATTAACCTGTACTCAGTAGGCACACAGGCCTGTGGAGCCGATAGTCCATCGTGTGAGGAAGCTGAGGTATAACATAAGAGGAAAGTAGTTTTGGCTTCACACCTGAAAGGGAAAAGGAGGACGAGTAGAGGTGTGTGGCGGGGAATGGAGAGAGAGGGAGACATTTTATCATCTGTACTTTGTGTTTAATGGGTATCAGCGAATGCTAACTGCTAATTTATCTAGCTAACCACCACGTGGCGCTGAAAAGTTTTTCGTTGTTTACGTTCATTAACATGTTGTTCGGTGTTTTCTTCCATGTGAACGACACATATGAGAAATGATGTATGTAGAGACAGTATGTCTACGCTCGAGGGCGTTGGGGGGTGGTTGTACATCTACATGGTTACGATATACGTCTCTGCTCTCTCGTGCTCCAGCAGCAGTCAGGCAGGGTGGGGAGCTGGAGCCTGTCCTGGGACAATGGGCGAGCCTCTGCAAGTTGGTTTGAAAAACATCCAGAAGCAAAAGGGAAGCAGTGAAACTCAGTCTTCAGTCTAAAAAGTAATGAGAGGTGGGACTGAACAGATGAGACTGAACGGGCGACACTTCGGGGCCTCGGCTCCTGTAACGCAGGCTTTGTGTCAGACTGTAGTTGTGAGATGAGAGAGAGACTTCAGGTCCTCTGTTCACAACTTTAAGGTAATGATGGAAAGAAAGAAACTGGAGGTCCATGTGGCCAAGATGTGGCTGGTTTAAAGTAAAGAAAGTGAGGTAAAGTGAGTGAATAAAGAAAGTGTTCATAGATTAAAAAGGACCTTGGTGTCGAGGGCTCCTTCACAGCAGGAGACATGAGTGTTCAGGGTACGACTGAGCCAGCCTGGCATCGTCAGACTAATTCACAAATGTGTTTTCGTCTGGAACCTCTCAGTTCATTTTAGATTTCCAAGGGAGGTTATCGACGAGCAGAGACAACCAATCAGAGCAACAAAACGTCGTCCTGTCAGAAGTTTGGAAACACATATTTCTTATCAACATAATAAATTTAGGCGTTTGTTCCTCTTTTAGAGAAATTTTACCGTCCGTTTAATACTGCCGCTGTAGCCGGCCGGGGAACACGGCAGCGCCATCTTGTATATTTACAAAATACCTGAACGGTGCTCAGTCATCGTATTAAACCCGCCTCCTACTAGATAAATGCTTGTGATTGGTTAGCCCGATAAAGCGGCAGAGAAATCAGTTTGAATGGGAGAGGCTGTAGATGTTTCTTCTGGTCCATGTGAGGACTGAACTCTGATCTCATGTGTTCATGACTCTTCACCTCTGTCTCCTCTCACAGGGAGAAGATGATCTGCAGGATCCTGCTGCTCTTCATCCTGACCTCCTGTGTCTGTGGTTAGTTTACACCTTCACTTTATGATCCATGAAGACAAAAGACTGAACACACTTTCAGCATTCACACTTCCATCTTTAACAGCACTGAGACCATCACTGAACTCTCCACAGAAACATCTAGAGACGCAGTTTAAAGGCTCACATGTTAAAGTTCTCAGTTTGTCTGCTCCTCACTTTCCCTCTCTGTCTCCTCAACAGGAACATTTGTAGTGAATGTGACACAGACCTCCTATCAGGCAGAGGAGAACAGTGACATCACACTGGAGTGGACGTTCACCACCAAACCTGACAGGACACTCACCTTGTTTTATATCTACTGTGAGCTGTTAAAGGATCTAAAGGAGTCATGTCTGTTTCATCTACATGAGGGTGATGAGTCCCCAGAGTCTCAGGATGAACAGTTTGCAGGACGAGTCCAGTGTGACAAAGACGTCCTCAGAGAAGGACGAATCAGACTTCATGTGTCCAGACTCAGGACTGAGGACTCGGGCCTGTACCTGTGTGAAGTGCTCACAAACTATGGTGGCGACTCTGGCACATGTCGACTCAGTGTGACTGGTAAGTTGATTCAGTAGAACTCAGTAAGTAAAACTAGACTAAGAGTCTCCAGCTGTGCTAACATCTGTGAGGCTGTGCTTAGGAACAGTGGTGCTTAGAGCTGAAAGTTAAAATTCATCCTGAGGGGGACGTGAATGTCTGTCCTCAATTTCATAGCATCCATCCAACAGTCAGTGAGACTTTTTACTCAAAACTTGAACCTCATGGTGGCGTTAGAGGAAAAGTCAGAGACTCACCAAAGTCAGTAGGATCCGGCCTCTGGGCCTCTGTTTCAGTCAAATGTCTCCACTTCACACAATCACCCACATCTTATTTTACATCCTTTACAGCAGCTGCTGATGAGCCCAAACCTCAGAGACCAGAACCAGAGAGACCAGAACCAGAGAGTCTGGCATGGATCGGCCTCTACGTTGGACTGACAGCAGCTCTACTGGCTGTCACTGCAGGACTCTGCTTTGCCTTCCTGTGTTTTACTAAATCTACTGATGAGGAAAGAAACGTGTCTGCAGTCGTAGAGACGTTGAGTTTCTCAGAGCAACAACCCATCAGGTCCAACAGGACTCTGTCTGGATCCCCTTTCCACCAGAATGAATCATCAGAGCGTTTGATCGCTATAGGAGGAACTTTGGCAAATGCCGACTCAATGTCACTGTAAGTTGTGTTGTGGAAACTGAAATGTCAGTTCTTGTCTAGTGAGGATGAGAGTTGGTAATCAAACACCAAATGACACAACATTCAATACTCAGTAGATTTTTGTTGCTTTCAAACAACATTGCCATCATCAGATGCACAGATATGACTGAAGAGAGGCAGTCTCCCATCAGTTCTTATAATTCGAAACAACACACACACACAATAACTGTAACAATCAACAGGATTCACATGATCTTCGACCTTCTCTTTATCTTCTCTTCATACTTTCTTTGACTAAAGAACATAGTTCTTCATGTCTTACTGTGTTTCAAAAGCTTGGCCACTCCCTAACTGCCCACACATCCCGCTGTCAGGAGATTATTTCCTCAGAGCCATGTGAAAATACATAAAGCAGTTATAATCTTAGTTTACAGAACTATGTGCATCAACGTCTTTCAGGACACTCTGACACAGGAGGAGAGCCTTCCAGGCTGAACTCATGATGAGTTTTCTTGTCTTTAGTTTCACAACAACCTATATTTTGTAATATCATGGTGGATAAATACCAAACGCATCTAATCATTTCAGCAAAAATGTGATCTTATTGGAAAACACATCACTATAACAAGAATTTCCCGTACAGTTGATTGAGAAGAGCTCAGTAGAACTTTGAGGCTGAATTCAGCAGCTTTTTTTGATTAAATGAGAACCTGAGAAGAGAATTACTGTGAACTACCACGATCCACAGTCCTTCATGACAACTTAATCTTTTTCTTACTTTGTTTTCTTTTTTAGTGAAATGTTTTTTTACTGCTTGTTATTGACGGATTTATTTGGTCTCCAAACACAGCAGGCTGGGACAGGAGCACCATCTACTGGGAACTGGGACTGACAGCAGCAGCAGCAGCAGCAGTTGTGCTGGTTGTTGGTGGCTGTTTATTAATTTGCTTTCTGTCTAACAAACAGTCCAGATGAGGATTAGAGGAAAGTTGCAGATCAGCAGCTGGATCCTAAGAAACAGTAACAATATAAATGAGACAAGTTAACACCATGGACACAGAAAATACTGGTTTCCCATTGGTTCACAGGTAGTAAAACTCTAAATCAGAACACATCAAACACACCAGCAGGTTACCATAGCCTGCTGCTGAAGCTGACAATGATTAAAACACATCCTGCCTTTATATTCTTCAGTAAGTGGCCATGGTATAAGAGTCCACATCTTATATACAACATTAATGTTCTTGATGGAGGAAACGGTGTTCTTCACCTTCACGTTGTCCATTATTTTGATAGGACGCCTCATCGAACTATCACTTATCAGACAGATCTGAAATCTGTGTTCACTTTATTGAAATAATGCTGAGAAGCTTATAACTAATCTGTGCAATTTATTTTTTTACCTTTTCATTTCAAGCTCAGTGTGATTAACTTTTCTTAGTTTATGTATATATCATTTATATCTTATATATCTTGTACTTGACTCCTGCTGAATGTAATGAGCTTGTAATGAACCCAAAACCCTTCAGGTCTGTCTGTTCTCATGTGTTTTGTTCTGCATGAAACTGTCGTTGAAACCAGGAAGTGATGCTCAAACTTGTTAGAACTATAACTTTTTTTTTTCCACATGGAGCTTTAACAAGTAACCTTTTCTTTTTGTAATGTGCAATTTAAAGTGAAATGTACTGTTGCTGTTTTATTTGTGTTTGTTACAGCTGGCAGATATTTACTGTCTGTTACTGGTGGTCATTCTTTCATTGCAGCTTAAAGAAAAGCTGTGAGTTGTTAACGGTGCTGTTGAGGATAAAGGTCACCAGGGGGAGCTCTTTACTGGCAGTCAGGTCTTCCTCTGGACAAATCCTCACCTCAGGTTCCAGCTGTGGACATTCAGACCATCAGGCTTGTTGAAGAGTAACTGATGATCACAAAGACCTTCAAATGTTATCTGTCATATTTGATTAAAATGTGTCCTTCAAGTTCATCTGATTATCTGGTTGATGAAGTTGTCACACACTGAAATGTAAGTTGTGTATTTAAATATATTAGTTTAACAAATTAAGCAGAACAACTTTGGATTTATACTTTATATTGTATTTTTTATCTTAAATATCTATCTCTGTTAAGTGTATAGCCTTTTTATAATGACTCTTTTTATCATTTCTGCTTCCACGTGTATTTTTCTGTCCCTGTTTGTGTGAAGATCACAATAAAACAAGACATTTAACCCTTTTGTACCCAACAAGTCTCAGCCAGTCTGGTTGTGAGCCTCACAGGAACTCTTACTACAGGATCTGTGTTGTGTTGAGTCTGAAGTCTGAAGGACACAGAGAACAGCTGCTGTCTGGTTACCTGCTGGACTTTATTTTGTCTTTTTACTTTTACTGTGGCTGTGTTTGTCATTAATAACGTACTCATTTCATTGTCTTCCTGCTGCCTGTGGGTCCTACTATGAGACATGCTCAGGTACTTCCTGTACAGCCAACCGGACCTCGCGGCTCAGGCAGCAGCCATGAAGACTTCAGCCCGGAGTCGACAGAAGGAAGAGGGAAAGATTTATTACATTACATTCAACTTTACTGTCATTGTATAGAGTACGAGTACAGGGACAACGAAATGCATTTTAGCATCAAAACAGAAGTGCAAAAGAAGCAGTAAAGTGCAGTTTAATGGACATATGTAAAAAAAATATACACACACACACGCACATATATATATATACATATAAACATACAAGTTAAGGATGTGATTGTCTGCAAAACCAATTGTCTTTCCTCATTAAATGAACATTGTCATTGATTGTGTAGCCTGTATGTTAAAAACAATATGAATATATACAACATATCTCATGGGATATATCAAATACATGAATATCATATACATGGCATAACATATATCATGGGATATATCACATGAATAAATATTTTATATCACAAGTAGCTTCCTGACACTTAAAACAGATGTTGCAGGGAGAGAGTCTTGGAGTCTGTCTCTTGTTTCAGGACTCAGGTCTTGATCCACTCATTCAGGTAGAAAGGGGGTCCAGACAGAGTCCTGTCAGACCTGATGGGTTGTTTCTCTGAAAAACTCAATGTCTCTACGACTGCAGAGACGTTTCTTTTCTTATCAGTAGATTTAATAAAACAAATAATGAAGGCAAAGCAGAGTCCTGCAGTGACAGCCAGTAGATCTGCTGCTGTCAGTCCAACGTAGAGGCCGATCCTTCCTCGACTCTCTGGTTCTGGTCTCTCTGGTTCTGGTCTCTCTGGTTCTGGTCTCTCTGGTTCTGGTCTCTCCGGTTCTGATCTCTCTGGTTCTGGTCTCTCTGGTTCTGGTCTCTCTGGTTCTGGTCTCTGAGGTTTGGGCTCATCAGCAGCTGCTGTAAAGGACGTAAAATAAGATGTGGGTGATTGTGTGAAGTGGAGACATTTGAGTGAAACAGGAAACAAAGTAAACACAGCAGACTGACGGGGAGAGAGACTCTGTTTAGTGAAGAGAAAGACTAAATATTACAGCAGCTCTACGGCTCTATGGATGGAAATGCTGGTCTGTCCGAGCCTCCCAGAGTCTGTACTCAGTCTGGTTTTTCTCTGCTACTGATACTACTTAGCACAACCTTTACTTCACAGCCTTGATGCTGCTTCACTTTCACTTTGAGCAACCTAACAAAATGTCTGCTGCAGTCCCAGAGCCAGAGGAAGGTAACTGGCTGGGCGTTTGGTTTTTTATGGGCAAGCCGTGACAAGTCCCAAGTCATTTTTGGGGACTTTTTAATGCATCAATGGATTCATATTGAACAGTTCAATATTATGTAGGAATTAACATCCATCCAGGGTGATCCAATCTGCAGTGGACACTTCAGACGCAGCTTACTGCAATGAGTCTGGTGGCTGCAGGCTCCGGCAGAAACACACATAAAACCATACAATCCAAAAACAGTTCAAAACAATCCCAAAACCAATTCAAGTCAAATAAAACACTAAATATACATGCAAAATAAGCACATTAATCACCTGAGCCGCCTCCACAGTCTCAGGATCCATACACACTTCAGAATAAACTATAGTAGAATAACTGATGTATTGAGGACACTAACACATCTGGACAAACCACCAAAGTTGTTAAAATACTGAATATTTCCGTTGAATAGTTAAAGGGACCAAATCATCCTGCGTCAGCTGTGTTTCCTTGTTGCACTTTAAAAACACTCAGCAGCTGCAGACTTTCTTCTGAGGAGGAACAACAAGTAACTAACTGCATCATCTGATCCACAGATATATGGAGGATGAAGCTTTAAACAAAGGAAAAGTTGATTCCCTCTCCAGATCAAACCTTTCCACATTGAACATGAGAGCAAACTGCAGTAACTGTGTCCCAGCTGATGAAACACGACCCAAACACAAACCCTAAATCCACAAAATGTTGGAGTTCCTCACGTGTTTGTAGACCAGCGAGCAGCGAGCTGTCCCCCTTTATGTCCCCTTGAGTGTGGCTTTATGTTCTCCTGACGGACTCTGGACTGTATCTGTCCTCCTGACTGACTCTGGACTGTATCTGTCCTCCTGATGGACTCTGGACTGTATCTGTCCTCCTGATGGACTCTGGACTGTATCTGTCCTCCTGACGGACTCTGGACTGTATCTGTCCTCCTGACTGACTCTGGACTGTATCTGTCCTCCTGATGGACTCTGGACTGTATCTGTCCTCCTGACTGACTCTGGGCGTCTTTCTGCAGCTTGTCTCCTCCACTCCTGAAGGTAAGCTGCTGTATATTATAACATGTTAATGTTTAACTGTTGTGTTCAGAGCGTCATTAAACAGATCTGAGATCACTGTGCTCTCTCTGAGCAACTAACTAACTGTTTTGGCTCGACTGACTGAAATGTTTAATATAATCTGATGACTAAACCACGTTAAAATACTGTTTATTCTCTAATCTTCAACAATGATTTTACATCACATACATATATTAAAACACAAACATAATGTTACAAACCCGCTCAGGGCTGGACAGAGGAGAGGAGGCCTCACGAGATGTAACTAAAAACATGACCTGACAGCAAACTAAAGAAGAAGTCATGAGAGAGAGAGAGTTAGAGACGAAGCTGATGCTGAAAAAATACCACAACGTTGTTGTTGTGCAGAAAGACAGGAAGTGAAGGTGCCCCTGTGGTTACTGTGCTCTCTCTGAACAACTCACTAACTGTTTTGGCTCGACTGACTGAAATGTTTTATAATCTCATGACTAAACCACGTTAAAATACTTAAAATCCACTTTTCTGTAACAGGTTGACTAAATATGATGAAAACTAACAAGGACATTTGACAAGGGACTACGATTAAATTAAATAAATAGCAGGCAAAATGAACCCTACAGAAAGTTGACTCAAATGTAATGACTCTTCAACAACTAAAACTGCACAGAAACTATTAGGGAAAAAGTTTGGTGCTGTTGGTGTAATAAGCAATAAGTAATAATAAGTAATCATCAGTGTCGTTTCTGCCTGTTTGGCATCACTTTGCAGTGCCCACAGACGGTTGTCACAAATACGTAGCGAAAGACAACCAACCTGTCCAAATAAAAGAACAAAATGCATATTTTGTATTTTTTATTGTTACTAAGTTTCCTCAAGTTTTTTTGGTGTGTGAGTGGGTTGGTCAAAAGATTGTACGGCTCCGCCTTCAGACAAACAAAATAGTCCCAAATCACACAGACAGACACTTGTGATTGGGAGCTGAGTCGACTCTCCACCCAGGTCTCCTCCCCTCAGCGCTTCATCATACAGAGGTATAAAACCGTCTGTTTCATCTTTACACAGAATTAATCCTCCTGTAGAAATGTCCTATGTGGACAAAATGTGCCACAGTGGATAATACTGGATTCTCTCAGGGAGAAGATTCCTACAGAGCAGCTTTCCAGAGGCGACTGAGTGAGTTATATGTAGATCTTCCTCTGACCGTCTGTGGATTTCTGCTCAGTCTTCTCTCCTCTTCATCTCTTCATGATGCTCAAACTCAAAACGAAACTGGGACATTTAATCTTTGTCTTGTTTAGTTATTTGGATAAAAGCAGCGAGCAGCCACCTCTGTATGTGGAACATCTGTATTATATATGTGTTTTAACTTCTGTGTTCTCGTAAAGAGACTCTGCCGGAAACTGTTGACTGCAGCTTTAACCGCAAGGTGGTTTAATATTTATTCTTCAGCACATGAAACAACTCTGATCTATTTAACTGGCGCCATCTAGTGACAGAAAGACTTTACTGAGCTTCAGGATCAGTGAAGATATTAAATGTTCAGAGAAAACAAACTGTACAGAGCTGGAAGCTGTCAGTCATGTGTGACAGTAACATGGAGGAAGAAGAATCTTAATGAGGCTGTAGATGTTTCTTCTGGTCCATGTGAGGACTGAACTCTGATCTCATGTGTTCATGACTCTTCACCTCTGTCTCCTCTCACAGGGAGAAGATGATCTGCAGGATCCTGCTGCTCTTCATCCTGACCTCCTGTGTCTGTGGTTAGTTTACACCTTCACTTTATGATCCATGAAGACAAAAGACTGAACACACTTTCAGCATTCACACTTCCATCTTTAACAGCACTGAGACCATCACTGAACTCTCCACAGAAACATCTATAGACGCAGTTTAAAGGCTCACATGTTAAAGTTCTCAGTTTGTCTGCTCCTCACTTTCCCTCTCTGTCTCCTCAACAGGAACATTTGTAGTGAATGTGACACAGACCTCCTATCAGGCAGAGGAGAACAGTAACATCACACTGGAGTGGACGTTCACTACCAAACCTGACAGGACACTCCTCAACTCCCTCTCTATCTACTGTGAGCTGTTAAAGGATCTAAAGGAGTCATGTCTGTATCATCTACATGAGGGTGTTGAGTCCCCAGAGTCTCAGGATGAACAGTTTGCAGGACGAGTCCAGTGGGACAAAGACGTCCTCAGAGAAGGACGAATCAGACTTCATGTGTCCAGACTCAGGACTGAGGACTCGGGCCTGTACCTGTGTTACGTGAAGACAAACTATGGTGGGAACTCTGGAAAATGTCGACTCAGTGTGACTGGTAAGTTGATTCAGTAGAACTCAGTAAGTAAAACTAGACTAAGAGTCTCCAGCTGTGCTAACATCTGTGAGGCTGTGCTTAGGAACAGTGGTGCTTAGAGCTGAACACAGTTTAGTCTTGCAGGTATTTGGTCAGAAACCAAAGTGTTGGACAAGTTAATATTCTGACCTGATGATGGCGCTAGAGGAAAAGTCAGAGGATCAGCAAAGTTAAAATTCATCCTGAGGGGGATGTGAATGTCTGTCCTCAATTTCATAGCATCCATCCAACAGTTGGTGAGACTTTTTACTCAAATCTTGAACCTCATGGTGGCGTTAGAGGAAAAGTCAGAGACTCACCAAAGTCAGCAGGATCCGGCCTCTGTTTCAGTCAAATGTCTCCACACAGACAGACAATCACCCACATCTTATTTTACATCCTTTACAGCAGCTGCTGATGAGCCCAAACCTCAGAGACCAGAACCAGAGAGACCACAACCAGAGAGTTGGAGAAGGATCGCCCTCTACGTTGGACTGCCAGCAGCAGCAGCAGCAGCAGCTGTAGTGGTTTTCTGTGCCAGACTCTGCATTAGATCATTATATAGACGTTTTGTTTCTAACACAGGCACTGCAGCCTGAACGCAAACATCTGCATCAGTTGCAGCTGACTTTAACCAGACTTTGACCAGACTTTAACCGGTACAAAGTCAGCGTAATGTCCAATGAGCCCATGTGTAAATGCAGCAGGTCAAAGGACAACTCTGCACATAGTCCAGACCTGATAGTCCAGACCTGATAGTCCAGACCTGAAAGTCTGCACATTGTCCGGACTTCATGTGTGAAAGCTTGAGTTTCTCAGAGAAACAACTCATCAGGACTAACAGGACTGTGTCTGGAGAACCAGTCATCAGAGTTTTGGTTCAACATGCCCCTCCAGAAGCCCATGTCTGGTGATGTTACTACACTCTACCTAACTTCCAGCAGCTGTAAACACATCAGCACAGACAGTCAGTACTGCTCAATGCACCTAGTGTTAACACAATCCTTAACCTCTATGTGTATATATATTTGACATATGTCCATTAAACTTTGCACTCCTGGTTAGATGCAAAAATGCATTTCTTTATCCCTGTACTTCTACTCTGTGCAATGACAATTCAACTTTAAACTGTACTTCTGTCTTCTTTGTTGTGCTCCCTGTCATCTGACTTCCTGTCCTGATCTGCTGTGCACTGGAGAGCCGATGGCAGGAAGTGAAGGTGCCACTGTTGTTACTGTTCTGCTCGTGTTTCTTGACCCTCTCTGATCTGGGAGCAGCAGACAGCAAACATCCACTAAACTACAGCTTTCTGCAGTCTGAACTCTGACCTGAAGGTGTCACACTTTAAGAGCTTTAGAGTTTTTACTGTGTAGAAACTGTAATATAGTATTACTGTTTGAATCATGTCAGTTCCAGCTCTTGTATTTATTTGATGTCATTATCCTTTCAGTCTTACAGTATGTATTTACTGTCTGATTGATTTTGCACTAATAAGCAGTAAACCCTGATACAGTTCTGGCTGATCAGGAACTGTAGCTGCTGCTGTGGGCCTCTAAAGCTCACTGACTGTTGTACTGTATGTCATTCTGACTTATATCTTGAAAAATCAGCAGCTGGTCTCTTTAGTGGGATTTGGCTGATCTCCTTTAACGTAGAGATCCTGCAGGGTTAGACCACCAAAGGGCTTTCAGAAGGAGTCTGTTTCAAACCTGTTGTGACCAGAACTAAAACACTTCCTGTGTGAAATATAATGGTTTACATCAAGATTAATGTTTGAGGCCTTTCTTTTTATTTGCAATATATTATACAACACATAATCATTACTGTTCAGAATTTGATTTGTTTAATAAAAAGAAAACAGAAAAATAAAGGTGTACATTGTCATTTTGCTTGACTTCAGTAAAGGTTTTGACCAGAGAAAGTTCATTAGATTTCCCTGTTTGTCAGTTTGTGTAGAAGATGTTTCTTCAGTGAACCGGCTGAATCTCTACTTGATGATCTCCATTTCAGTTTGTTGTTATATGAACATGCAGAGACTTGCTCCACATACTGTAGCTCATCCATCACATCTGGTCCTGTTTCATCAAAGCTGCTACTGATGCGAGAGCAGCAACTGTTCTGAGAAGGTAAGTCGCTCTCTGAGATTGTTTTTGACAACATGACATTGTCAGTGTGTTTTTTTTTTTCATCCCCTTTCTGTTCAGTGAAAACCACGTATCTCCAAATGTGGTCATTTTGAATGAGACCATGATGCATTGCTGCTGAACAACTCGCTGGGTGCATTTCCTCAGTCAGATCCAGACCTGCAGAGGAAACACGGCTGTTCACATCTGGGCTGGGACTCTTCAGTCCTCACTGTTATAAACTCGAGTTTCTAAAGACACTCTGATCAGCTTCCCATGAACACCAAAGACACCACAGGCACATCAGTTAATGTTGATGGTTTCCAGCTCAAAGGTAGAAAGGGGGTCCAGACAGAGTCCTGTCAGACCTGATGGGTTGTTTCTCTGAAAAACTCAAAAAAAAAAAATGTCTCTACGACTGCAGAGACGTTTCTTTTCGTATCAGTAGATTTAATAAAACAACGGAAGGCAAAGCAGAGTCCTGCAGTGACAACCAGTAGAGCTGCTACTGCTGTCAGTCCAACGTAGAGGCCGATCCTTCCCAGACTCTCTGGTTCTGGTCTCTCTGGTTCTGGACTCTCTGGTTCTGGTCTCTCTGGTTCTGGTCTCTGAGGTTTGGGCTCATCAACAGCTGCTGTAAAGGATGTAAAATAAGATGTGGGTGATTGTGTGAAGTGGAGACATTTGACTGAAACAGAGGCCCAGAGGCCGGATCCTGCTGACTTTGGTGAGTCTCTGACTTTTCCTCTAGCGCCACCATGAGGTTCAAGTTTTGAGTAAAAAGTCTCACCGACTGTTGGATGGATGCTATGAAATTCAGAACAGACATTCACGTCCCCCTCAGGATGAATTTTAACTTTGCTGAGATGATATTAACTTGTCCAACACTTTGGTTTCTGACCAAATACCTGCAAGACTAAACTGTGTTCAGCTCTACGCACCACTGTTCCTAAGCACAGCCTCACAGATGTTAGCACAGCTGGAGACTCTTAGTCTAGTTTTACTTACTGAGTTCTACTGAATCAACTGACCAGTCACACTGAGTCGACATTCACCAGAATTTAGTGTTTCAACTGAGATAGAATGAGGATATACATTGCTCATATAGTTTTAGTAAAATAAAATATCTGCAAAAGCTGGCTTTTACTTTTATGTTTTCATTTCATATAGGGTCAAATTCATTTGCCAGTGTCCTTCCCTTGAAAACAAACTGAAGTTAAAAAGTTAAAACACATTTATGTTACAGATGTTCCACATACAGAGGTGGCTGCTCGCTGCTTTTATCCAAATAACTAAACACAAAGACTAAATGTCCCAGTTTCGTTTTGAGTTTGAGCATCATGAAGAGATGAAGAGGAGAGAAGACTCAGCAGAAATCCACAGACGGTCAGAGGAAGATCTACATATAACTCATTCAGTCGCCTCTGGAAGCTGCTCTGTAGGAATCTTCTCCCTGAGAGGATCCAGTATTATCCACTGTGGCAGGATTCACTTTCTGTGGAGGTGAAACATTAACAGTAGGATCCAAACAGAAACCGACGCCCTGCGTGTTCACGTGGGCCCGTGAGTGACGACACAGGAGGGCGGGACGAGGGAGAGACGGAGGAACCTGATTGGCGGAAAGTCGAGTCATTTCTAACTTTGGTTGGCTGCTGCAACAATCATTTAAATACAGGCTGTCAAAAGAACTGTCTCTGAATATATGTCACCACATCAGTCACCACATTTGTGATAGTAAAATATGCATTTTGTTCTTAAAAATAATCCACACAGCATTTCCTTGTTCATTAGATCTATAATGTGTCAGTGAGCTGACTGTACAGAAACTGTTTCTATCCGATCCAGATAAAGAAGATTGAACCACCAGGGTTCAGGGCCGGTTTGAAAGGATTTTCTGGAACATGTCATGAGTCCAGACAGCAGGTAATGCCCCACTGAACGGAATTCAGCGAGCTGTAAGACTTTATGTAACGCTAAATTTCACCTGGACGAGTTGATTGACAACAACAGTGTGAATGTTTCACAGGAGGAGGTGAGTTCATGAGGAGCAGCTTCACTAGTGAAAGTGAAAGTGTAGAAATGTGAAATGTTCCACATGACAGAGAGAATAGAGCAGCTGCAGCCATTTGGCTTCAATTCAAACAGAAATGCATCATCATTCTGTATCATCATAATAAAAGCTTTTATTCTTTAAGCCTCATATTTATACACTTTACACACCCAGCTTTGTGTTTGTTAGGGCAGTATTTTGGTAAAAAAAACATTTTCTGTACAGTACTGTACAGTTTATACAGTATGTATGAGCTACAGCTGTTTAATGACTTCTTACAGTACAGACAGTGATAGATAATATTGTCTGTTGCTTCTTAGTAAGTAGGCCTGCCTGCATTTATTCATGTGGATCAAGGTTGAATCACATGATCAGGTTCATACTGCTACAGCAGAATCCTTAGTTCCGTGTTTTGTAAACAGCAGTGTTATCTGTCTCAACATCACACTGACACGTGTGGTTTGGTTTGGGCTGTGTGTGCGTGGGAAAAGAGACTTTTGCGGTTGTAATTCATGCACTGAATCACATGTGGGCAAGCTGCAGTGGGTGTGTTCATTAAAGCTGCAGACAGTAGATCAACCTCCAGGTTCCTCCCTCCTGAATATCAGAGGTTACTGTGTGATCACAGCAGTCCTCCTCAGGAGGAGCTACTAAAGAGAGGCAACGTAACCTCAGAAACAGATCATTTAAGTTTATCTATGAATATTTATTTACCTATACCTGGGCTACTTGTGATTTGTAGAATTGTGGCTGAACACCTTGTTAAGACTTTTTATATGTCGGTTTCCCTTCTGCACGCAGTAAGAAGTCTGTGTCACACCTCCAGCAGCTACTGCAGTCTACCTGGATCCTCCTGACTCTCAAGAGATCAGAGGGTTTAACTCTGGACTGTATCTGTCCTCCTGACTGACTCTGGACTGTATCTGTCCTCCTGACTGACTCTGGACTGTATCTGTCCTCCTGATGGACTCCAGACTGTATCTGTCCTCCTGACTGACTCTGGACTGTATCTGTCCTCCTGATGGACTCTGGACTGTATCTGTCCTCCTGACTGACTCTGGACTGTATCTGTCCTCCTGATGGACTCTGGGCGTCTTTCTGCAGCTTGTCTCCTCCACTCTTGAAGGGAGCTGCTGTATTGGTCTATCATTGAAGAATAGAAATACCAAAGATATTATATACATTAACATGTTATAACATATTATAACATGATAATGTTTAACTGTTGTGTTCAGAGCGTCATTAAACAGATCTGAGATCAGTCAAGATACAAAAAGAGACGTTTATTGACGTCATGGAGATTTTCATTGACCCAGCAGGACAAATACAGGTTTCCTGACACTGAGATAGAAGCGCTCATGCTGCCTGGTGCACTGACTGTCTCCTCCCTGTTCCTGTCACATAGTTTTGGTCCCTTCGTCCTTTCACCAGCTTTCACTCTACAGGAGTTTGTGTGATTTAGAATCTTTATTGTGGTTTCCACATTACAAGATCTTTCACCAGGAGGAACCCCCACTGTTGGAGACATTTAAGCAGGAAAACTAAAAACTGTAGTTATAAGAGGACAGAAGAAACTCTCCAGGGGAAACACAATTAAACTTTTAGTTTCTGAAAAACACTTTTTACTTTTTACATATGTGCACACAGAGTTCCTCGTGGAGACGCTGACCGTTGATGGAAACAGTGGCTTCACCACACCAACACCTGGACCGGCAGCTACTGCAGGTACAGGAGGTCAACATGGTGGATGGTTCTGTTACTGCTACATAACATGATACCAATGAAATAATATTCAGTCCAGCTATTAAATGACTACTGTACCACATATCAATCATGAAACATGTCATTAAATGTGATGGATTTACTATTTCACTGATTTTAACACTCCCGACACTAACTGAATTCATGCTGGCCTGGAGGTAGAAACGTGATGTTTCAATAAGGACAAAAAGTAAATGACTGACAGAGAAGCTGAAACCATTTTCTGCCTCATAACCTTTAATGAAACACAAAATGGTGGATAATTCAATATGATCATTCTGTGAAATAGATTTGTTTTGATCAAAAGGACCAGTTGAAAAAGGTCAGACAGCTCAGCAGCCTTTGGTCAACATGTAAATACACTAATTATAATAATATTTGTTGTGTGACTGCTTGCTACTTTCTACAAACACATCTTGAAGAAGGTGTTTGCTTGTATTTATTCCCCTGCAGAAATATGCGGTGCAGGGTTTATTTATAATTTCCAGAATTTTCTTCAATTGTTTTAATTTTCTGCATTTGCTGACTTTGTGTAAAAGTTCTGGCTGTGGAGCTCGACCTCTGCTGAGTTGATGAATCATGAGATACAAATGTGATTTCTTCCATCAGGTACAACACGGCCACCAGAGAGAAACGTTTTATGGGCTTTGATTGGTCTTGTAGTAACTGTAGTAGTTGTTGTACTAGTTGGACTAGTTGCACCAGTTGCACAAGGTTTCTATAAAAGACGAAGACCTCAACAAGTCAGAGGTATGTTTTCCCTCCATTTTGTTTTTAATGGAACTGTTTTATGTGTGTTTGAACTTGTACACTTGTTGTGACCTTGGAACCGAAGTTCCAGGGCACTGGACAAAAAATTTTAAGTTTTAGTTGTAATCAATCATTCAAGATATTCCTCATTAGTGTTAAAAAAAAAATCATCAACCAGAATCAGAGTTCTGGGCAGCAAAAGACTTTAATGTCGACATTAAAGGAGAGATGTTCAAAGTGCACAAAAGTTACACTTGCAGAGAGCCCTGACCTGTACTGGTGTGTGTCCTGATCTTTATACTCTTGGGATCACACCTGTACACGCCTCTTCTCCATCCTCCTGGATACTGGTTTGAACAGCTTTGTTGCACCATTAGATTATTCATTTCATATTCCTGGATACATCTTTTCTGTATGCACCATGGTTCCTTTTGTGTGCTTGGCCTCAAATTACACCAGTATTCTCCTTTCTTTTACTCAGCTCTCATGTTTACCTAAGTTTTCACTGTTCCTAGATAACAGTGACCCATATTTTTAGCTAACTCTGGTGGGTTTTTTTCCAAGAATGATAGTGCCCATTGAAAATAATGATGTTCATGCGAGTGTGATTCAAGGTTACATTAGGTGCAGCATATTCAAGGCAGTGAAGATTACATAAAATACATGTTCATGAATAAGATCTTACTGGTTATTGTACTTTCAAACATCATGGAACTTAACAGGTTGCCTAAATGAAAGAAAGGATACAGGAATACAGGAAGCTTAGTCATTTTTGGCATTTAACTGAAGCCCTTCTAACTGGAGAGAGATTCAAGGACGCAGCAGCAGGACTAACACTGACAAGTGTGGAGGTACAGCCTGAGAGCTTTAGGTTAAAGGAAAGGAAAGTTTTGCGTTTGCATTTTATCTTCTCCAGCACATCACATGTTTTAATGAAAAATTATACCACACACTTTGTTCTGTCTCTCAATCATGCAGATCAAGAGCAGAATGGTGACGCTTTGGAGCTCCAGAGTTTGAATGGAGTTGCATCCCCACCTGTAATTGAAAATGGAGGAGGTATGGTGAGAAGGATTGACGACTACAGTAATAATGTGACCATGATGTGAAGGAAATCTTAGGGGAGGAATGGGGAAAACAACAACATGTGAATCACAGCTTGCAGCACCCAAATCTGAAGATGGTGTCCTGAAACTCAGTATTTAACCTTCCCCAGACCTGCCAAGTTCTGCTATATCCAAATTAGGTTATTCCTAACTCAGCCTGTCATTTGTGAGGACTCTATTGGATATCGGATCCAAACAAGGAAACACATTGCTGTCCCAGCAACAGCATAGCCTCTCTACAGTCTCTCTTATCCAGCGTCAACAACTAGCCTGTTGTGTCTAAACCTGAATACATAAGATTTCCAGCTGACCTTCATCTACCAGAGTTCAGAACCAACTCGGCTTTATCAGGCGAACAGAGACAAGCAGTCGACCTGTGAATCTCTGTCTTAAGTTACCTTTAACCTACAAGAGGGAAGTTTATGCACTTGTTTCTTGATTGTTTCTTTCTGTGAGGAAAAGTCCACAAATATGAATCACTATGAAAACTAACACTATGAAAGAACCTCGATATCTAAGAGATGTACTGCAAGATATAGTTTAGCTTTTATTTCTGTGTCATGCCAAACATCTGGCCCATCGTCAGTTAATACATATACAAAAACAAAATGCAATTAATTTTCTATATAAGAGATAAGATGAGGGTCTCTCTACTTTTCATACTTCCTCAGCTTTTGAAATGAGGCCTGACATCACCTAAATCAATAGTCTGTATAGACTATCGCACTCGCCCCGTCTTAGATCAATGGTTGTGATTGGCTCGAAAAATTTCAGGTCCAGGAAATCTGTCTGCGTGGGAGAAGGGCCAAACACATCTGGCAGAGCAAATGTCCACCAGGTAGTTTTTTTCTGTCTGAACTGCACTGCCTAATAACCACAGACACACACACACAGACACACACACACACACACAAAACCATAGCTCTGAAATATCAGTAGCTTAATAGTGTTATTTTTCAGTACTGTATGTACTGTATGTACTGTATGCACTGTATGTGTGATCCCTATTGTGTGGTATCACATTTTTTACATTTGTATTTGTAGTTTGTTCTGTCAGATATACTTCAGATACTTGTCTGGACATTTATTTAATGTGAATGTATGAATTGAGACTGATTTTAAAGTGTTGTCTTCCAGTTTTTACCCTTTAAATTTCCTTCAGAGTTTATATATATTTTGAATGTATCACTAACTGTATCACTAACTATTCATACTATTGATACAGTTATTGATGTTGTTGTCAATTCCTTCTGCTGCTGGGGAACACTGCCCCCTACAGGACTTAGTGACAATTTCCCCTGTTACACAACCCTCCTGATTGGAGTAAGTGACTGCAGGTGTGCTCAGGTGAAGACTGATCACTCATGGGAGCTCATGTGTTATTGACACTGTGAGTTTCCTTTTTGACACTTCATTGTTTTGTATTACCATATGTTTCAGTGTCATTGATTTATGCACTTGTTTCTTGGTTATACTACAAAAAAAACATGAATAGATGCAATAAATGGACAACTGGTTCTGCATTTATCAGAACTCTTTTATTTGAGGCTCTTAAGCCACCAACTATCCCTACACCAGCATGTGCATGAGAGAAATTCTTATCAAGTGTTGTAATAAAAATGATACACAAGGCCGAGTATTTCTACTTGATGTAGCGTAGCCATAAAAATATGGCTTCTTTTCAAAATTCAGGATTTCACTGCATCAGTAGCTTTAAAATGATGGAACAAGCACTATAGGCTGTGTGTAGTGTCGGATATCACTAACATGTCTTTATCTCCACCAGAGTTTGAGTTTGCCACTGAATTAATGTCAACTTGGGTTTATTATGAAGGTGCAGTGCTCTTCAACCAGTACATAATACAACAGGACAAAACAAAACATGATTTTTAAAAGGCACAGTAATGTTTTATTTGTTCTAATCAAGATTTTAAAGAACATCAACATATTCAGCCAGTGTGGTATTATTACAAAGGGTTCAAGAGCTACAGCTGCAAATGCAAAGTCGATTTTTAATTCATTTTTTTCTAGCAGAATAAAAACTCCATATAAACATGAGTTAACTGACTAAATAGCTGGAAGAGAATTAAAATAATAAGCAACTGGAAAAGCACTTTATAGGCGTTATAGTGAAGCTATTTCATGAAGTCACTGAAAAAAGAAAAACATCCATTTGACTGTAAAACAATAAGTTACATATTTTTATCTCACGCTCCAAAGCGTTACCTAAATACAGCAAAATGACAGCACTGACATTTATTTTTATTTATTTCTCTTGCATTATTTTCTACAAAATATCTTGATTGAAAAAAATTCTAAGTAAAAACATAATGAAATTATGCAAAAAATAAGCTTCTAGTATAATATACAGAGACATCCATGAACTCACAAAACTGACTGAAAATGGATATGAATGTATATGTTTCGCAGCCATATTTCATAATGTAGAAAACATATTTACAGTGACTGTGGCTCTCTAGCTGTGCACTTAAAACATTATTTTGCCAGCGTCGCACCACACAAATACAGGACATCATTTAGTGGCTTGCCAACACATTACTCTGTAGTCTGAGTTGATAATGGCGCTCCATCAGAAAACATTAATTTTAAAGAGACCACCGCAATAACACAGTCACTGCCTCCATGTTGAGGTCATCAGCGAAGGTGTTAGGACGAGGAAGAGGAGGAGAAGGAGAAAGGAGAGAAGGGGAGGACAGAAGAAGGAGCTTCAGGAGAGGTGAAGAGCTGATCGCACCACGCCGGGTCATCGAGGTTTATTTCAACGAACGGGTCTCTGGAACAAACCGCTAACGACAAAAGACACAAGGACGCGACACTTTAGATTTAGCTCTATTTATATATTTAGTGAAATACATGTTACCTCTCTTACTTACTTCTGACTCATTTAGCCTAGCTTAGCATCAGACTAGAATCATGGAGAAACTAACCCAGGTCCATCAAAGGTTGTCCTTCGTCCCTTTTAAACACTTTTTTTTTAATATAATGGTGGATGTTGTTTCAGAAATACTGGCCAGCGCAAACATAAACGGTTAAAATTAGAGAAAATTAATAACCTAATACAAATGAGCCACTTGGGTCTAATATAGTTTTGTTTTTGTTTGTACAGAGAAGCATATTGCTGCCTCCCAAGAAAAAAAACAAGTGTCAGTATCACGTTATATATAACAAGGTTACTAGGCTATAACAAGATATTTTCACTTTATTACGACATACAATGTTATCAAGTCATAACATGATATTTTCATGTTATTTTTATGTTATTACAACATATAAACTAATTAAGTCATAACAAAATCTTATCACGTTATTTTTACGTTATTACAACTTACAAATGTCAAGTCATTACAAGATATTTTCATGTTATTACGACATACAAACGTCATATGTGGACACTGGAGGACATCCGACTGAGGGCTCGGGCCCCGCAGACCCCCCAAGCTGTGTGCCCCTGCTCTATAATTTTTTATAAAGTGATAAGCTGATAAGTCGTAATCGCATGAAAACATCTTGTTATGACAATAAACTTTTTTAAGTTATAACGTGATACTGATCCACTCCTTTTTTTTTCTGGTGTGGCAGCAATACGTTTTCCATAGAGATACTTAAAAATACTGGATTTCTCCTGTTAAACAATAACGTTTTATCTCTGACAAACCTTAAACAAATATTAAATGTTAACAATAATGTTTAAAGCCATGTTTTGTTAATGTGTGTGCACCATTTACATTTGAGAGCCTGAATGATTAATTTGAGCACACATTTAAATTTTTTGAAGTTCAGTTTACTCCTCATAAAAAATATTACTCAGCCTGTAAAACCGGTGTATAATCAGTGGAGCACCCCGTTAAGGCATGTGGTGATTTCTGTCTTACATGGGTTGTTGTTGTTTTCGTTCTGCTGCTCCTCCCCAACACCATCGAAGAACAGGGTGGTGCTGCTCAAAAGCCCGTCGTCCGATGAGGGACTGGTGTTACTGGAGGGCGAATTCTCCAGACCGTTTTCCTGTGGAGCTGCAGCGATGGACGGGTGGGCAGAAGAGAAGAGAAGGAAAGTTCAGACAAGGTACAATGTTTGTTGGTTAAAAGATGAAGACTTGATAAATGTGATATTGTAGTCTTATTGTAGTCTGCTTTCCCAAACCTTTTAATCACACTTTTAGAAGTGAACGTCACTACTAGCAGCAGTAAGAGGAAATTTGTGGTAAAAAGAAGAAAAACAACACAGAAGCTGGTGTATTGGTGAGGATGAGGTTTCAACTTCTCCAAACTCTCTTTCCACACACTCTATTTTGTAGTTTGTGAGGGTCATGGTTGAACATGAACAACATTTAATTCCCTCTAGCAAAACTGAGCCCAGAGGGTCCCTGCTGGATCAATATTTTTACCTTTTTCTTGAAAATATTCAATTAAGTAACCCCTGCGTTTAGCTTGATACCGCTGACCTAACTTATTAACATGTCTCATCTAACTCTTGATGGATTCTTTAATGTTACAGACTTCACAATGTTAAATATTGGACCAAAAGCATCCAAAAAAACAGCATTTGATGTTGTACCGCTTTCTCCATTGGAGCCCTTTTCCTCTGACTGTAGAGTGGTGCCATTGGCTGCTGGAGGAGGTGAAAGGTCGTCGGTGGTCACTTGGTCTTTGGGAGTCGGTCGATCTGAGGTACAACACACATAAACCGAAGTGCACTCGTCAGAATATGCTCACATATAGTCATGTTAGAGTAATTTAAATGTAACCACACGCACCCAGGTCGTCCAGGTAGACTGGTTCAAAGGTGCCGATGGGTTCGTTGTGGCGGTTGACGGGACTCGGACGTTGCAGGTCAAACGAGTACGTCTGGACAAACAAACAAGCAAGCAAGTCAGTAATGAGTCAGTAAAAATAATGCAATATAAGAGCATCAGCTAACTGCTTTAATGAACTAATTTTCTTACCCTGGAGACTCTCCTGAGTAGGTAGAGGATCACACACAGAATAATGATCACAAGGATGATCAATACCAGGAGCACATAACCTTGAGACACAAGTAGAGAGAGACAATTCAGTTTTATCAGCAGTCGCTCATTTGTGCCCAAGTGTTCAATATTACTTTAAAATGATACCAACACTACTTTCATAAAAATGACATTATGAAATGAAAAGTCTGTTAAATGCTATTATGAAATAATGTGACATTTGAAATAAAAATTTCTAGAATGAAATAAAAACTCTAAAACTTTGTATAGTGTAGGATATCCTTAAAAATTATGGGTTGATTTATAGATTTTACACGACTGATTTATGTTTTAAAAAAATCCTATTCATATCTTGTAATTCTGATTTAGTATCCAAAAATAAAACATTTGTACCACATAATTACAAGAATTGGTCAGGTCATAATTACAATAAACTTATTTGTTTTTGGTGAGTTCAATGTGCTTCCATAGACTTTATCTAATGAGCCTTTTGTTAGCTGGACACCAAGTACGTTTTACACCTTAAACTATTATTTAAACTTATAAGAAAAGAAGAATGAAAAAGAATATAATAGAATAGAACATGCTGGTTTGGCCTGATAAATAACTAAACAAATATTAGTACAACATCCTTACCCCAGGACGTATGTTCTGCATCTTGAATTAAAACAAGAAGAGACAGACAGAAGATATTGTTATTTAGTCAGTGTGAGGGACCTCGTGGTTAAAACACCATATAACCACAATGTCCCGGATTTGATACGGACAGGGGACATTTGTTTATGCCATACTCCTCTCTCCCCATGTTTCCTGTCTTTGTCTACACAACTGCTTTTCCAATAGATTCAAAAGCTGCTTTATGATCAAAACTTTATGGTAAAGGTCAGTCTAATGATAGCTTAAAATCAAGTCCCCACATGGTTGATAAAGATACATGCAAAATAAAACATATACATAAATAACATGTATTTTTTTTAAGGGGCATTGCCGTGTCCGTTTCTATACTGATGATAACATCTTGTATAATCATTGGTTTAATCACAAACCAGGCCTCCAGACTTCTATTTATTTTAGGGTTTTCTGGTCACGTATGTCCTTATTGGACATGATATTGATGACACAGACAGGAAACACCAGAGAGAGAATATGACATACATACACCTTTTAATCACTAGGCCAGCAGGAAGCCCCAAGACCTCTTTTATTAATTCAAATCATATCTTAAATTCCAAAAACACATAATGTATGCATTTCACAATAGTGTGAAGCTTTGATTGTCCTAATCCTATCCATGTTCTCAAGAAATCGGTACAGTGCAGCATTAGAATTACTTGGCAGGTTTCCATACAAAAGTGCTGTCGCAAACAAACAAAAACAGTCAGTGTGATACATTTTATATAAATCACAGATCACTAAAGTATCAGCTGAAGACAGATTTTTTAACAGTCAGAATATGTTCCGTTTTCGATAATATGTGAAAAAGAAAAGCATCAAATCCTCACATTTGAGAAGCCGCAACCATGTTTGGTATTTTTGCTTGAAAAAATAGCTGACATGATGAATTGATCATCAAAACAGTTGCTGTTTCATGTTCTCATTTCAGCTCTAATCATACAAAATCGATTAATATGATTTCAAACTTAATTTTTTGAAACTTTGTATGAGTTATATAGTCATATACCAGTTGTTGCATGTGTCTGAACATATGTGTGTTTGACGGTTTGAATGTGTTAGGGTGTGTGTGTGTGTGTGTTTGTGTGTGTGTTAGTGTAGCAGTTGTCTAGTTACAGAGAATATGAGCATGTGATCCTTGTGGTTTGATACACAGGAAGACAAACCAAGGCACACAGCTCGCAATGTGCCTTTACATCCGCACTAGTGAGGTACCTTGTTTTGGTGAGGTACTGGTTGTTGCTCTAGAAACCGTAATCATCAGGCCAACTTCTTCACCGTCCCCCTCGCCACCTGGCACAGTCACCGAGGTTGTCGTCTGAGCTGTTTCGGTGCCATTGACTATCTCTATTAAGTTAACATTATCATTTTGAATATCTTTGTCATCCTGTAAAAGATGTAAGAGGGATATCAGCATTTTTTATTTAAAAGCTTCACATCATTTTTTAATCTGCTCTGTGTCAATTAAACAGAATTGGTCAGGTTAAGCCGTAGTCCTTTAATGATCATATAGTTAAATACGTGTACTGTAAATGTGACAATGCACATGTTGAATTCATATAAATGCATCTTTAAATGTGTTGCTTTTTGATGGTGGGTCCTGGTTGGACAGTGCTAATGGTTTGGATTGTTTTACCTCAATTAAACTCAATTGTATTTGCCAAACATTTCTGGAACATTTTAGTTTAATTTCCCATCTTCCAAAATGTTTCAGTACCACACGACATTCCACTTACCAGGACTTGAAACTTTTTTGAGATAGGTAATCCATTTTATAGAACAATTATGTTATTGTCATTACGGTTGCAAGTAACGATCGTCTTTATAATTAATTTATCTTAGATTATGTCATTTCCCACAGCCCAAATGAAATCTTCAAATAACTTGTTTAGTATTTTTGGACTGTTCTGCCCAGAAGTCCAAAGTCCAAATATATTAAATTAGACTAAAAGAGGAGAAGCAGAAGATCCTCACATGTAAGAACCATGCAGTGGTTTTGCTTTATAATTTACTTAATCAACTTATTGTTTCAGCTCTACTATAATAATGCAGTAGTGGGTATTGACTTATTTTTAAAGCTCAGTGTTGGTCAGTGTGGCTATACAAGAAACTTCAGAGCCAAGAAAATAGTTTTAATCGGATAAACTTTCATCAAACCTGGCAAAGCATTATTTTTATGTGTTGTTTGTATTTTTCAGGGTGCTGATGCCTGGGAGGTAAAAAAGAAAATCTACCTTTCTGGTCGATGATTCAACATTTTAAGAATATGCTAATTTAATTTATTTCTGGCAGCTGTAAGAGGGATGTCATGTCTATAGAGCTGTGAGGTGAAAAAGACCATTCAATTTATCACCCTGTTTATTTTGAACACTGAGGCGTCCAGTCTTTATGCTAAGCTCAGCTAATCACAGTTCTTTAACATGAAAATAAGGCTACTTGTAGTTTGACATTTTCATAACGAGAACATAGCATCAGGTACCCGTATTTTTTCATTCATAATCATTGATTTCCAAGTGATGCGTTGTTTTGTTTCCGAACTAAGAGAATAACCCAGGCTTAGCTTCACCGCCATGCTGAGAGTTTATGAGGAGTTGTTAGATGAAGATAATTGGCTCAGGTTGGCAGCAGCTTTTACCGTATCGTTTGTTGAAGGCACATCTGTTGCAGTTGCATCTGTTGCTGATGTATGATTCTGAGCAGAGGTGAAGGACGGCGTGGGGCTGAGTGCTTCATCTGTAGGTTTATACTGTAACAGCGGGGTTGGGGTAGCAGTCGCAGGTGGATCTGTGTCTGACATGTGGGAGACACACAGAATCAGCCAGATGTTTCCTAAACACGGTGAGACCATCTCCCCAACAGATGCAGGGTGGCTGCACGACTGATAACTGATAATTCAGAATAGATGCAGGCCGTCGTAGGACAACATCACATTAAGACACATCCAGACATTATCTGACATAGTACAATATACAGATCAGGACATACAGCGCAGTCCAATACAGGACAGGACAGCTAAGGACAGGACGGGACAAGAAAAGAAACAACAATATACTACTGTACAGTACAGGACAGTAAAGGATGTGACAGGACACTACAGAATAAAACAGGACAGTAGAATACAGGACCAAATGGGACAGAAGAGGACAAGACAGGACAGAACTACAAACAACAATATACGACAGTACAGTATAGTACAGGACAGTTTATTATAGTAGAGTATAGGAAAGGACAGAATGATAGAGAACAATACAGCACAGTAGAGTACAGGACAGTTAAGGACACGACAGTACACTATAGTATAAAACAGGACAGGACAGAACAACACAGGACTGGACGGGAGAGTAGAGAACAATACAGCACGGGGCAAGACAGGACAGTAAAGTACAGGTCAGGACAAGAAATTACAATATTTGACAGTACTGGACAGTAGAGAAGAATACAGGACAGCATAGTACAGGACCGTATATGAAAGTACAGGACAGATCAGGACAAGAAACGACAATATGAGAGAACAGGACCGTACAGTCGGAGAGTAAAGTGAAGTACAATATGGGACAGTTTAGGACACAACAGTACATTTCAGGACAGCACAGCACAGCAGTGGTTCCCAAAGTGGCTCAAGGATGCACCAAGGCAGTCTCAAATTTTGATCAATTTACTTCAACTGAATTCATTTTATGTATTGTATGTGTCAAAAACATCAAAATGAAAGAAACAAGCACCAAACGTCTAAATCACCACATTAAAAAACCCTGTTAAATACACAATTGATACTTTTAAAAAGGTTTGGGAACCACTGCAGTACAGTCAAAGACACGACCCCCCCGACCCACTATAAATCACTTGTAACCGTTGTTCCCGTACCTGTCTTGTTATTCTGTGTTTCATTTTGTCCTCTGGTGATAGAAGAAAATGCTAGAACTAAGAAAGAGAGAGAGAGTCATGAAGGGAGAGAAGGACTTTAAAGATGAAGTTATACTTTGTACTACGAGAATTAGAGTTCATATTAACCGCCCAGATAATGTAAGCTGAAGGAACATACATGCATCAGCCAGGCAAACAGGACATGAACTAACACCCATATACTCTGATATAGTGAATGGGTCAACCTGTTGACTGCTGAGGTCTTAGTTTGACGTCACAGATCTGCTGCTGCTGCTGAAGTCTTTATATGTGTGAAAAAGACGAACGCTGGTGTGAAAATGTGAGCTGAGAAGCAACTGACACCAATGTGAATATGCAAGACAGCATTAATCACATTAATTAATCATATTCTGTCTACCGGGCCCTGCGACCTTTGACCCCTGTGCTGTCCGTTGCTTGTTGATCTGGAAACTGAAGCTTAATCTTCTGTTGACATCATCTGACTTATTTTATATTGTAATATGTAATGCATTCATGTTTTATGCCCCATATATGACATACTTGCACAATACCTGCAATATTTTGCATATTTGAGGTAGAATAAATGAGAAAAGTACAGTTAAAATTAATAATGCATAGTTCATTTCTTAAACATGTAGATTCACTTTTCTATTTCTTGGGCTGTTTTGTTTTTAAATTTCTAGTCTCTATAATTGTTCACCCATATTGTGGCATTTGTGTGCATCATATTTCTTCCTGCTTATGGCCAGGGTTCCTGAGTCCTTGAAAGAACCTTAAAGTCATTGAATGACATTCAAGTGTAGATTTAACACTAACTCAAGGCCTTGAAAGTTTTGGTAAATAAATGATTGGCTTTAGAAGCAGCTAAATCTACCGGTAGGTCTTGAATCTGCACGATCAGGAGTGAAACCACGAGGCCTCTGCAGCGTCTGATTCAACTGGTGTCAAAACAATCTGAACTTTAGCCTTGAAAGTTTTGAATTTAGAGTGCGAGTGAGCGCGGGAGCCCTGATCTGCGTACATATTTGAAGTTCCTTTTCCTGCTTTTCTTTGTTGTTTTTACTCCTCAATGAATCCAATTTTTATGCAAGTTTTATTTACATCAGTGTGGAAAACAGCTCTAAAGTAAAGAAAAGTAAGTTTGAAATGTGAAAGCAAGTGGAGCTGAACTCACCGAGGAAGCAGAGGCGACTGCACAACTTCATCATGGTTACGATTTTGCTTCACTCTCTCTCTCAGAATAGTTCCTTAAAGATGGTGTACGATCATCAGCAAGGCCGTTGAGTTTCTTTTAATTTTATTTGTTCCTTTTTCCACGACCCTCTTCCTCTTCCTCTTCCTCCACTCTCACTTCTTCTCTATGAGCTTAGAGCTTCGTGCTCCGTCTTCCTCTCTCAGTATCTCTCACCCTCCCCCCCTCTCTCTCATCCTACCTGCTACTCCTTTTTTGCCTCTCTTTCTTCTTTGCTTTATTCTCACTATTCTCTCTCTCTCTCTCTATTTTTTTGTGTGTTCTGTCTTAGAACACTATATGGCCAAAAGTAGGTGGACGCAGAAAAGTCTTGACCACTTAGCCCCCTTAACGCTACAAATACTTCAAACTTTGTGGCATCGGTTCGGGGTATTCAACCCTTTCCCCCTGTTCCAACATCACAAAGCTCCCGTGCACAGAACCAGCTCTGTAAAGAAATGGCTTTCCCAGTTTGGTGTGTGCGGAGATCTGACCTCCGACTGTGAGCTGGACCCTGGACCCTGGACCTCACTAATGCTCCTCTGTCTTAATGTGTGAATGAGTGGAAGCTGTTATAGCTGCAGAAGCATGCTGATGGTTTTGGAATTAGATGCTCATTTTGTAATATATAAGTGTCCACATACTTTCGGCCTTTTTCCTCTTGCTCTTTCTTGTTTCTGATACTTTTTTCTTTCCGCCTACAATGATGCCCCCCCCCACCCCCACCCTTTCTCTCTGTCTCTCTCTCCACTACAGTCTCTATGTCTCTCTGCCCTATAAACTCTCTCAGTATCAGTCAGTATTCAGGAACTGAGTCATAGACCGCATCAACACAGGATGCTATCTCTGCTCTTGGTTTCTTACCTCAGTAACACATTGCTACTACAGCAACATGAAGCCTCTACAGTCTAACTTTTAAAGTCACAGACTCGTTCTAAAAGCTGTTGAAAACATGTTTTTGGTGCTTCACTTTGCATTGCTTTAAATTTTGAAGATTTGAGACTTTCTTGCTTCTTTACAAGTTGAGGGGACAAAAGAAAAACTTCTTGGTTTTGTGTATTTGTTGTTTTTCTTTGGATGACTGGCCAAAACTACAAGGGGAGACGTCAGTGGAGTTTCAATTTATTTAGAAATGTTCCAGTTTAACCAGCAGAGGAAGATTTACTCAGATCCTCCAGTAAAAGCAGCAACACCACAACATGCATACATATGTACTCTTTGTAAGGATTAGCACAAGAAAATGTAATCAAGAATAAAAAATAAAATAACCCATTCTGAAGTATTTTATAGTGGAATCAATAATGTAAATTCTTAAATATTGTTTGTATGTATAATGTCAAAAATGCTCTGTGCCATCAATGTAAATTCCTAAAAAGTCGACGCTGAAATTCAAGATTTCTACTTAAAATTGAATCCAAATTATTAATCTGCAAAGTGACTAAAGTAAATGTAGGTTAATGTGTGTAAAAAAAAACAAAAAACATAATACCCTCTGGAATAAGGATAAGGGAAACAGTCAAATTAGTTCCAGTTCCCAAAAACTACTGGAGCATTTTGAAATCCATAACTGAATCCAAACTTAAGAAATACATCAGAGATGATATTAAAATGTATTGATCAAACATTTTATTTATAACTTAGAAACACAGATAAGGTTTTAAGTTCCTTTTAAATTTTAACTCACTTCACTTTAGAAATGAACAAACCAAAATAAAAATGAAATGACATCAATCGTGAAATGAAATGTTTTTTTAATATGCTAACATGAACAAAACCAAGATAACATAGACCAGATGGAGTGGGTTGAGGTCAGCTGTGGAGGAGAAAGGAAAAGTGTCATATTCAGGAAAAGCTCCCATCAATAAAATGTCTGCAGGTACAGAATAAACAGGTAAGCCATTAAAATGCAACAACTTTTTATTATAGGAGGTCAGAAAGTCCATTTGGAAATGTTCAGCTTTTCTGTTCCCTCAAGGTCGGCACTATCGGGACAACTTGCTATCGCTTAACTGCGAAAAAATCGAGTGTCAAAATGAATTTTTTGGTCGTCTGATTTTGGAGACAGAATCAGAGGTGGCAAAAGTATGCAAATTCTTTAATCGAGTAGAAGTACAGATTCTAGTAAAAGTAGAAGTACTGAGTCAACTTCTTTACTCAGGAAAAAAATGTAAAAATTGAATCTCCTTCTCATTTCTGTTTTGTCTTGTTACGTCTGTCGTGCGTGATCTGCACTGATGGCTTCACAGAGGAAGCAGGTTTTTTTACGTGTTATTGTCCATTTAGGTTGAAATCTTGATGTTGGAAGGCGGTGTGCAGTGATGAAAAATAAAAATAATTGAGAATTTTCTTCAAATATATCGAAACTAATGTAGCGAGTGAAATGTGAGGAGTAGAAAGTGCAGATATTTGTGTTAAAAGCAACTGAAAACTCAACTTAAGCACAGTACCGAAGTATTTGCACTTTGTTACTTCTCACCTCTGATCAGAATTGATTATAACTAAATGTTGTACTGTTTGCAGAAGTTTCAAACCTCCTGTTGTCACACACAGTGACAGTTGGATCAACCCTACTTCCAGACAAGAATGTAGATACTAGATAAGTCAGCAACATTTCGTACGTGTCAGTGTTTAAAAAAAAACAGAACTTGCTTTGTATGGCAACTATGTTATGGTTATGTTACTGCCATCATTATCACGGTAAGACCAGGCTGCTCTTTTGTTGTGACATGGCCCTGTTTGGATGCTTACTATAGAAAAATATACTTGGGCAAGCAACATAGAGGTTTGATGAGGACTGAAATATATGTTTGGTGAGTGCAACACTGCCTCGTTTGGCTGTTAGGCTGGTGTTGCTGGAGTTTAAACTTCTTCAACTTCAAACTTCTCCTGTTTGATTTGTTTTTTTGGACTGTGGAAAATATGGCATTTTACTGTCCATCTATCAAATAAAACCCAAACTGCCTACATGAAGAGAAGATTAGCTGGCCAAAGCCCAAACAGGTATCGTTAGGTGGAAAGGAGGCCATGATTTCAGAATTTCCCCACAGCAGCCTAGTATAAAGAAAACAACTGAGAGAACGCTGAGGTTACCTGAGCAGGAATGAGTGGGCAGGTCATCTTCCTCTATCCATGGTGGTGAGAGCTCGAAACTGTCATCGTAAGGTATGAGTAGGCTGAAGTTTGATTCACCACTGCCATAATCATCGTCAGCATAATCCTCATAATCATCATCTTCCCTGGTTACAATATCTGTTGCACATACAGGTACAAAAGGACAGGAAGAGCAATTGAAGTTTGTCAAAATTTTTGCTTGTGACCCCTGGAAAGATATTTATTCATTCATCCATTCATTCATTCATTCATTCATTCATCCATTCATTCATTCATTCATTCATCCATTCATTCATTCATTCATTCATTCATTCATTCATTTATTCAGCAACATTCAGTTTTGCACAGAGGCAATGATATGTGAGAAGCCTGAAAATTAAACATAATTTTGCGGAGCAGAATTTAGATTTTCTTATATTTCAGTAATTATCAAGTCCGTGTGGGTTGTGATTCCCAGGTTAGGAACCACGAGTCCAGGAACATTTCCCCCGAAATTACAACATGTGATGTCAGAACTCACACAAAAACAGAGTAGAAGTCCAAAAAAACAAAGTTTACCTAGAAGCTTGAGACATAAAACAAAACAAGTGATCAGCGGATAAATCCGCACAGACAAAACAAAAGGCAAATGCAACAAACCAAAAGGGCTCTCGAAGCAGAGGAAAAAGCAGAGGAACAGACAAGAATAAAAATCTGAAAACAGGCTGAGGAAAATCACTAGGGGACAAAAATAGTTAGAGAGCTTGCCTTCTGAAAAGAACTAAGACAATCTGGCAGATGGGTACAGAACAGCTAGGAGGATAATAACTAGGAGGACTGATGGGATAATAAAACACAGGTGACGAATAAAACTGGCAGGAAGTAAAACAATCTGAAAAGCATGTAAATACAAAATAAAACAGGAAGTGAAGAGTCCGTACGAGTCCGATCAAAACCAAAAATGATTATCCACCTCAGAACACCTTGTATTTAGTACAAGAGCAAACACCTAAGTGATTGTTAAACTTTCGTTGATAAGTTGTCACCTTGCACCATGAATAAGCCCCGACATGTCCCGACAATAAAACAACTGAAAGAACGCTGAGGTTACCTGAGGAGGAATGAGTGGGCAGGTCATCTTCCTCGTCAACATAATCCTCATAATCATCATCTCCCTTGGTTAAAATGACAGCTGCACATACAGGTACATAAGGACAGGAAGAGCAATGGAAGTTTGTTAAAATTGCAACAAGTAATTGCAAGATTTGTAACCTTTTTGCTTGTGACCCCTGGAAAGATAGAAGAAGATTTAGGTTTTCCATTATTTTAGTAATCATCACATGTCTCTTTGTGTGGGTTGTGATTCTAGTTCAACAGTCCAACCAAAACCAAAAATTATTATCCACCTCAGAACACCTAAATGCAAGAGCAAACACCTAATTGATTGTTGAAAAAATAGTCTCGCACATAACCATATAAACAAAACCATAACGTGTTATTTTTACACTTTTACAGAATAAACCAAAAATAGGAATCATTTGTTCATTAGCAAGCTTTAGAGGTGTTTGGAAGCAGATTTTGCTACCTTTGGACATTTCCATATATGTGTGTGTGTATATGTATATATATATATATATATATATATATATATGTATATATAATATCCAGCTTCCTGTTAACCCACCGACATGAGGGTGGTATTTATCGTCTTTTAACCATCTCTTAGATTCACAGTTTGGGGAGCAGGTGGCTCATTTCAGTCTCAGGTGGGCTAAAGATCTGATTTGCAACAGAACATTGATTCAACCGCTGACAGGAACTACTGTATGTTGGTGCTTTGTGAGATACCCAATCAGGAGCAGATAGTGTCTGTGGTCACAATGCTTTTTGAAGTTCCTCATCTAACTATTAGGAAGGACTCTGTCTGTCCTTCAATTTTCTTGACAACCGTTCATCCGACCGATTTCACACTTGGTGTTTTGCCGAGGGCCAGATGAAAGTGCACTTCATTAATGCTGCATGGCATCATAAAGTTACAAAATGTTGGCTTCAGTTTATTTTATTCACTTCCTAATACAGTGTATTTGTGTTCTGATGGTTTCTGATTAGTGTACCCTCTCATTTCCAGGGATGGGTTTCCTTTAAGATGTTTTCTGTGCTGTTTGTAAATGAATGGACGTTTGGCTGATTAGAATAAAATGTAGATGAATATGTTAAATTGTGGTTATTCATATAAAAACAACACTGAAGGGTTAAAGAGGGCACAGTATGAAATGCAGATTAATGTACTTTCATTATTTGACTATTTGATTTATGTTTCATATTCAGTATGAAGTGATGCTCATCAGAAAAAGATCTCATCTTAACATTCATTTTTCATATTTTTATCTTTTTTACAGCTTTATAATGTGGTATATACACACCCTGTCAGGATGCCATTTCAAAGCAAAACACAATAAACCACAGTTCATTTTTTCTTTTTTCACAGACTCACCGACAGCCCATATCAGCAGGTAAACCTTCATCATCGTCACCTCCTGTCCTCCTCTTCTTTTTCCCTCCAAACGTCCGGTGAAAAGTTCAGACTACCAGAGTTTCTCCAGCTGACCGAGGGCTGCCACCGTGTTTCTGCCGTCTGTTTCCTCACATCTCTGACTGTCTGTAAACCAAGACAGGAACTAACAAACCACAAGTGGTGGTGATGATGATGATGATGAAATTGAGGCTGACTTAGCAGACTTGCTGTCTCGGGTGATATTATATAATCAGTATAGTGCAATCTCACTGAGTGTAAATACACCTAAATTTGCTAAATGAGAAGGTTGATACCAGTTTCTCTCCTCTGTGTTATACATGAAGCCACTGCCACCAGCCAGTTAGCTTAGCTTAGCACAAAGACTGGAAACGAGGGGAAACAGGCAGCCTGGCTCTCCCCAAAGGTAACAAAATCCACCTGCCGTCACCTAAATCTCATAGATTAATACGTTATATGTCATGCGTTTAATCCGTACAAAAAGTGTAAGAACGACAATTCCCATTTTACACCATTTCATGTCAGAGACCAGTTCTGATTGCCTTGAATATTATTATAATTTAAATCTCTATTGTTGAATAAAAGTCTTCTTATAGTGAACATTCGATTATTGCACTATTCCTGTTCCTGTAGTTTTTGTTTCTATCAGTTATTATATTGCTGTATAAATGATTTTACTGTTTTAGCTGTATACCCTGTTTGTAAAGCACTTTGTAACTATGTCTTGAAAGGTGCTATATAAATAAAATTATTATTATTAAATTAAAAATAGCTGCCGTGCCTTAAAACCATAAAATAGTCCGCCACATAACAACCCGTAAAACTATATTGTGTCGTGTTTACACAGATTAATTATACAAATTAAACTGATGTACAGCATGTTAATTAGTAAGCTTTAGAGGTGCTGGTCTGTGGATTTTGTTACCTTGTTGTTAGACAGTTACATATTTACTGTACGGACATGACAGTGGTATCACTTCTTTATTATCAATTTATTTATATTATATTTTGTATGATTATATATCTTCATATGCAATAACACATTCAAGATATTCTTGTGTTGTAGAAGACAAGCAAGAACATTAATTTGTTGTATGTGCTATCACCTAATTGTGCTGAACTGTTACCTCCAAATACATATAGGACCCTTTAAATTACAAATAATAAACAGATACAAAAAGACACAAACAAAAAATGTCGACTCTGTAGATATTTTTGATCAGTTTAAGTTTATTTATTCATGTGATTATTTTCACATAATTTTGGCAATAATTTATTCCAAAAGCTGAGAGGAGACAATAAAAAGAAGAAACATGTCATAGCTGTGGCTCACCAGCAGGTGGCAGTATGAACATTCAGCAGCTGAGCCGAGAGTTGCAACAAAAATCACTTTCAATCACTCACTTTACATTAAAAACAAAGAAAATGCACATTGATAGATGCGCAAATGAGATAAATTCAGATCTGATACTTGCATAAGACATAAGATACATAATTTCATTTTTGCATCTTGGTTTCTTGCACTAAAATCTCTGTGCTGGTTAAAGTAAGGCTTAGTCATTACTCTGTGTGTGTTGTTTGTGTGCACATCAAGACACATCAGGAAAACAGGAAGACACAACTGATCACAGAGGCTCTTCCTCTTTTGATTCAGATTTTCTCTTCTTCAGCATTAAAATTTTAAATCCACAACAGTGACAATTTCAGTTGTAGCAGTAAGAAAAATAGATCAACACAGTTACTGGACACGTGGAAACATGTGCTTTGATAAACTCTCCGAGGTTGACTGATAAACAGGTGAAGCTTCCACAATAACACAACAAGAGGGACAAAAAAAAACCACACACAACCAGTTTGGTTTGTTTAAAATCCAGACATCAAACTAACTCTTGCCTGTAGTGAATTATTTTGAAAAACGTGTGTAAATGTGTGTTCGGATGTTTTATGAGTAGCATTTGCATATTTGAATTTTTGAACCAGTTGCAAAAAAAAAACAGGAGACATTTTGGAGAAACAAGAAGGGAACAGTTTGTTAAAACAAAAAGGGGTTAAATTGATCAGGTTATTTTTTTCTGCAGTATCAATAAACAAAAATGTATTTCCAAGTGAAAATAAAAATGTCCACACTAGTGGTAATGTTAATATAATAAAGCACATTTGGGCTTCAAGGTTAAAAGTCATGTTGTCCTCTGAAATAGTCATATTTTGAATGACATCTGGTTTGCTTTTAAATGTTAATCAATGACTTCCAAATCCAAGCAGTTGGCCAGTACGCAAGCTTGCCTAAAATCGAGTTGTGTGGTTGTTGTTTGTGTTGAAAATTGTAATAACTGTTCAGTCTATCTGCTGTAAAGTCACTTTAATGTGTTTAATTAAGGTCAGTTTTATTTTTATCCTCGTTAATGCGTCGAGTTTCCCATCCGGAGTCGGAGGAGGTTGATTTAAAATGGCCACAGAAATAAGGTCTGAAATAAAACTCCAATTTTTTTTTTTTTTTTCCACATTAACTAGTAGTGCAAAGATTTCCGAAAACAGCATATAAAAACTATTTGCATATTTGCACAAATCCCACAAATATATAGAAAACAGATTTATCTTCAAAATAATCTCCTTCAAATCATTTTCCTCTACATATAAATATCATCCATATTCACACAGGGAAAATATTCAAGTGCTGCCAGGAATACATGTACATACAAATCTATGCATAAAAACAATATTTTATTACAATATCCACATTAATTACTCACACGTGTTGCATTATGGCTCAATGTGTGATGTATGTGCATGTTTTGTGCTTGTACTTTTTGTCAGTCTTCTGCTGGGGGCCTCTTCTTGCATCTCCTTGGATATGTTTACAGCAGTGCCTTGATCCCGGGTGCGTCAACAGCAACGTCCGAGGCCGATTCTCATTTACACCTCGGCGGAACAGTCCGGTGCGATGCTGTGCTCCTGGGCGATGGCGGCCAGCTCTTTCAGGAACTCGGCGTACAGGATGATGGCGAACACTCGGCTCTTGGCTTGTGGGGGAATGGGAGGGCAGGGGGGCAGGACGGCGAGAGGAGGCAAAGCCAGAGCGTTCCTCACAAAGCCGTTGGGAAGAGACGGGTCCAGGATGATGTCGCCGCCCTGAGGCTGGAGGCACTCTGAGACACATGAGGAAACGTTATACTGCGAACTGTGATAGATCGACAGTGTCTGAAATTCCCTCCATCTACACCTTTACGACAACAGATTTAAAGGCGCTGCTTTCGACTTAACTCACGCCCACTTCATGGAGCGATTCACGACGTTGAGTTCAACATCAAGCTGATAAGCTTAGCTCAGCATGAAGACTGGAATAAGGGAGAGACGGCTGGCCTGACTCCTTCCGAAGGTAACAAAATCTGCCACTGAAGCTCACTAATAAACACCTTATATCTCCTTTGTTTAATCCATACAAAAACCAAACAGTAAAAATTACAAGTTGTGGTTTTACTGGGGGTTATGTGTGGGACTATTTCTTGGCTGGGAGCATTGCCTCCTACTTGTGAGAGTTGTAGTGATCTTCTCATCTAACTCTTGTCATGTAAGCGAATAACCACATTTCCCATAATAAGCATATTAATACTGCTGCTGTAACTTCCACTACCACTACTACTACTGTTACTGCAGCTACTTAACTAAAGAAAAAACTGATGCAGAGTATTTTTTTCCTCCTGTTTGTGTGTGTTGATGTGTGCGTTCATTAACCTCTAAACTTGCTGTCCTGGTCTTTAGCCAACAAGAACCTCCAGGCCTGAGTGACCAGGGCAGGATAGTCTGGTCTGGCCGCCACGTAGCGCTCAATCTGAGCATGCACCGACACCAACACCTACAAATGCACACACAGACATACACAACACAGTATTATCATGTAGATGCCTGAAACTGTGGAATAAGAAGTGAAATCAGAGTGTTTGACCCGTGTGTGGGTGTTACCTGGTACAGGGTGCGTACGTTGGGCTGGTTGTGTGCGTCGGTGCTGAGCAGGAAGGATCTCAGAAGAGGTTGTGGGTATGACGCCAGCTGGGCCAGGATGCCTGTCACCAACAGGTTCACGGCGATGGAGTTTTCCAGAAGGTTCTCGAGTCGGGACAACAGGACGCTGATGAACGGACCTGGGGCATCATGGGAAACTACAGGTTAGTGTGTGTGACAGAGAGGGAATATGGGCTGATTGCAAAAAACAACAATAATACGGTATTTTTAAAATGTTAACAATCTGGGAACATTCTAGCATGTAAAAATATGAATTTAAGTTAATTTAAGTCAACTTCTGTTGATTTTTTTTGTTGTTTTATTTTTCATCCAAAATGTTGATGACTGCAATGGTATCACTGTTGAGACTTGTCATATCAAAATTAAGATAATTTGTACAATATTAAGCAGTTTTATATCTCATATAAATATTATCATTGCTTTTTAGTATCCAGTTTTCCTCCTCTTTACTTTATGTACCCCAGTTTGTAATAATACTACAAATGTCTGCTGCTGCACCTCCATCAAACATAAGAATTCAGTGTGAAGTTATTGAAATGTAAAGTTGAACTTTTTGAGAACACAGTTGCATTTTCATCATTTTACTTTGACTTTGGGTGCATAAATAACGGTTCAACCTGATGGAATATGAACTGGTTCTCTTTCTTATGGAGACCTCTTTTTTTCCAACCAGGTTATGTTATATATCTTTAGACATTATTGTATTAATTAAAAGGCAAATGTTCTTCTATGACTCTGTTTTCTAATGGATATTTTTTGCTCCAGGAAGCTTCTTTACTCATTCAACTCATATTACAGACCTGTAAAAGGAACTCCATGCCTCTTGTTGCCTTTCTTACTGCTGCTCGTCCTCTCCTCTCCTTCATCTCCCTCCTCATCCTCCTCCATCGCCTCCTCCTCTTCTTCCTCCTCTCTATCATCCCACGAGGAGCTTAAAACAAATTCTTCCACGCCATGAAGTTCTTCCTCCTCTTCTTCTAGTTTTTGCCTCAGCGCTCGGAACCGCTTCCTGAACGCGCTGATGTCATCCTCGACGTCGTCACAGTCCGGCTCCACGCCCAAAGAGAGCATGAGGTTGTGGTATCGTGACAGGAAGTCGTCATTATTGGTGACTTTGTCACCAGGCAGACTTGGGGGCTTGGCATCAGTTGCAGAGACCAAAGGGTCACGTGGCTCAAATTCAGAATGGCCATTGGGTAAAGCGTTTGTCACTAAACATGGCGAGGGATGTTGTGTGTTGGCATGTGTGTCCTGCTCGTGCAGTGTGTGCATGTGATTGATAGCAGTTATGAAGTCTCTCTGGTTGCTGTTTTGCTTAAATGGCTCGCCGTCTTCATCAGTATCATCACATTCGTTGATGATTTGATTTTTTGCATTAAAACCGTTGGTGAAAAACTGACGTCCCTTTGGTTCTCCTTGTACCTCTATCGTCTTCGTCTCACCTTCCCATTCCTCCTTCCTTCTCCACATCTCCTTTCCACAGTCCTCACTCCTCCTCCTCACCTCCTTCCCATAATCCTCACTCCACCTTCTTTCCTCCTTCCCTCCATCCTCGCTCCTCCTCCTTGTCGACATGATGCTGTTAACTGTCTCCATCACCGTCCTCCTCGTTGTCGTTAACATTGTCGCTATTGTTGATGTCGTTGTTGCTGTTGATACTCGTTGGCCATTTGAGATGCTCAGGCGTGCCCGGCGGTTCGCTGCCATGATTCGCTCCAAAATGGCCGCCTTTGTGTCCTTCTGGGCGACAAGATCGTAGACCAGAACGTCGTCCTCAAACTCGGATTCCTCTACATACGAGCCATGCACCAGCTTGGTCGCAGTGCGTCGCATCTCCTGGATGTGTCGAGGAGGTAGAGGGGGAGGTGCGGGTGTGGAAGGGCATCTGTCGACCTCCATGGTCATGCTGCCATTTGCTAGCGCCGTGTCAACCACCCCTGATAAAGAAGGATCATCATCTTCAAAAAAGTCATCCCACTCCAGCTCCAGGGTAGAGCTGGCTCTTCCTGCCTGGTTGCCCGTGGAGATGGTATCTGAGGAGGACGGCGTGGGGGAGAGAGCCAAGGGGGGAGGAGTGACAACCAAAGAGCAGATGGAGTCACTCTTGACTCGCTGGACGATCTCTTCATCATCTTCCATGTCGTCTCCCGGTGTGTCAGATCGGTATTCTTGCGGCAGAGGGTCGATCCCGTCGTATGGAGCCGACCAGAGTCGACAGGCGCTGCAGACAAAACCAAACCAATCAGAGCTCCAGATGTTGGATATAAAATAATCTTTTACTCCCAAAGCCAGGACGTAAGAATCATCTGAGTGTCAGGATCAACTTTTAGTGTATATCTCATGTTTTTTTAGCCACGCTAATGGCAAAGCTCTAGGGATGGCAATATCGGTCTGTTAGTCGATTGGTCCATACTGATATCACTGAACTACTGTATGAAATTTCATACAGACAGTCATGGTCCCCAGAGGATGAATCCATCGTGGAGAGCATTAAGTTGAGACTTACCTGTGGGAGGTGGAGATGGCCTGGCGGGCGTCCCAGAGGTAGTGGAGGTAGTTTACATCCATCAAAAAGTCTGAGCCACGACAGTAACCAACACTGTCTGATATTGACAGATCTGACAGAGACAGAGAACTTAAGTTAAGCATACATGTTAGAGATAATTTACTTGTGTCTTTGTGTGGTGATCGTACTGACCCGCTCCTTTGGGCCAGTGGATGTGCTCTGATTGTGAGGTTGTGTTTGTGTTGTGGAGGTCCCCGGGACACCAGGAGGGCATGAGGAGCAGGAAGGAGGCGGCGCTAGAGGAGTAACAGTCCCTCTGCTTTAGGAAGCAGCGCTGCTTCCTGCTCAGGTGGCTGCAGGGAATCAGATACCTGAGGACACAGACACATGCTGCTCACTGCCACGTTTCATTTAGTCTGGCTGTTATGTAGTGTTTTATGGTTATGGTTTTATAATTTTATGGTTTTATGATATATACTTATTTTATTTATTATCATCATTATTATCTATTTGATTTTATTTTATTTTGTTACCAATCTATATAATCTGTTTTTTTTATAATCTGTTATTTACTTTTTGCTTTGTATTATCTTTTATTTGTGCATCAGTCCCTAAATCCATTTTCAACAACCTGTTTAGTCAATCGCTTGCAAAGCACTTTGAATTGCATTCGATTTGTTTGAAAGGTGCAATATAAATAAAGGTTAATTGATTTATTGATTGATTATAACATTCTAGCAAAAATCTAAAAAGTCCCTGAATGAAAATGCTTATACAAACACTTAAATGCATATGATTTAGTATTTTATACTCTCTTTAAATCAGGTAAAACAAGAGCCACTGCCTGCTAGTTTTCCCTGAGATATCCTGGTGAACCCACCTAGTTGATGAACCAAAATCTAATACATAGTGATTGCTTAACGTCCACGGACCAATGAAGCTGTGAGACTGACCTGAACACCAGCTGAAGCATGACGTCTTCACAGAAGAGACCAATCAGGGTTCTGAACAGAGCCAGCGACACCGTACCAAGCTGGTGGACATGCAGACAGTTAAAGGTCAAGGTGACACTTCCACGTCTTCAGACGCTCATCAAACAGTGGATTGTAAGTCGCTGCGTTACCTGGAAAGGTGTGTTGACTCTGCTGACCAGTGTGTCCAGTATGTGCACGTTGTCATGCGTGTGAAGCAGGATGAAGGACAGGAAGGTCTGGAGGAGGGCGGGCTCAGGGATGGAGCGCAGGAACAGGTCCAGGTACGCCGTGGTGGTCATCACCTCCTCTACAGTCAGCTACTCACACACACACATACAAATTCATACATAAATAATGACATTTTACATGTTTTCAAATGCTGCTGCAAACAAGAACGTTCACGTGTGCCTTGTAGTGGTGATTACATGTAGGAGACGTGGGAATAAGTGTCCTGTCTGCTGCTATTTGACCAGGAAGTATGGCAGGTTTGATACCTTGTGCAGAGCAGGAGCCAGAACCGGCACCAGGAAGCCGTTGTAGATGTAACCCAGCAACTGAGACCGGATGGAGGGATGAGCGACCTGAGAGAGAGAAGACGAAATCAGACCGGCAGAGAGTTGGCTGTAGCACTATTCATTGTGTTTGTGTGTGTGTGTGTGTGTGGGTGTGTGTTTGTGTGGGTGTGCATTACCTTGGTAACAGCACTACAGAAGTCCAGTGAGTGCAGGAAGTGGACGAGAGCTGGAACCTGTTGACCCAAAATCACAGATTTACTCATTCAGAAATCACTTCACCAATATTTTGATCCATTTAGATGCATTTTTCTTTTACGTATGTATTTATGTATTCATTCGTGTTTTAGCATTCATGCTCGCAGCATGGCTCGTAGGATGGAAATGTCGATCTGTTGGTTGGAAATATCTCAACAACTATTAGTTGTATTGGCATCATTGATACTTGAGGATGACTCTAAATTACTTTGGTGATCCTTTGACTTTTCCTCTAGCGCCACCATGACGTTGACATCTGCTGGATGTTGGTCGTCATGACATTTGGTTCAGACATCCATGTTCCCCTCAGGTTGAATTGTAACACCGTTGATGATCCCACTTTTCATCCAGCCCTTTATTCACATAAAACCTCCTTTGTTCCCCTTTTTTCTTCTCTGTCCTCCATTTGTTCGCTCAGTCTCATTCTGTCATTAACAACAGATCCATTACCGTCATGCATCCACTCACTCACTCACTCATGATTTCATCCTCTCGCTCGCTCGCTGTGTGGTCGTCATGGTTACCTGCTGCCAGTCGTCCTGGTCCAGACAGTGCCAGTCTTCACTGTAAACCTGCAGCCTGGCTGGAAGAGACGAGTACAGACCAGACAGACCCGTGGCCAGCACCTGTAAACACACACACACACACACACACACACACACACAGGTGAGGACTTTTCCTAGCGGTTTCAGGCCCACCGTGCATGGACACAGGTAAGTTATGCACACACACACACACACACACAAGCACACACAGGCTTTTGCGGAAATGAAATTCCAGTGCAGATTAGTGTGTTGTTTTTATAAATAGCAGAGAACGAGGGCAGATTTAAAGAGAGGAGAGACAGGAAGAGAACATGTGTTTCATTGATTCATTTAACATTATTCATTAACTAAAAGACCCACTAAAGGAAAAGTTTTATATTTTGTGAAATATGATTATTTTCTCATTCGAGAGTTGGATGAGAAGTTTTTCTGTACAGTCGATGTGAAGCTACAACTGTCAGATGATTAGCTTAGCTTAGCATAAAGACTGAAGCGGGTGAAAACAGCTAGCCTCCACCTCTAAAACTCACTAACTAACCCTAACCCTAATAAACACATCGTGTCTTGTTTCCCTGGAGTCCCTGCTGGCTGTAAGTGTGTATTTCCCAGAATGTTGAACTATTCCTTTAATAAGAGAGAAAATAGGGAGGAGAAAGAAAAGGAGGAAGTAGAGAAAGAGAGGAGAATACAACATAAACAACAACAACAACATCAACATCTGCAGTCTCAAGTCTCGTTAACAATCAGGCAACTGTCCAATCACGTGCAGACGTACTAATCCCGCTCTGTGTACGAGCCAATCTCACGCTGGTTTACTAATCTGCTCTCTACATAAAGATTGAGGTCAGAGTGTCGTTACATGGGCTTAGATCTGACACACACACACACACACACACACACACACACACACACACACAGGTGGCACATGCTCTGGTGTCTTTGCTCGCCCTCCCTCCCTCCCTCCCTCCCTCTCTTTCTCTCACACAAACAGTAAAAGCAGAAACTGGCAGTGGAGGAGCCAACATGGCCGACACTGCAGGTGTCTTTCAATAATGTTAGGTATCCAGGATTCTTCTTCTTTGCTTTTTGTTCTGTGCTGATGACAAAGTGTTGCTTAACATCAGCGTGTAATCGTTGTTAACATTTAGCTCACAGCACCCAGCATCATGTGTTGTAAAATGACAACAAATGATCCTTGTATCCTTGTAAGTAGCTTCACAGGGCCTGTAGCATGGCTGTAGAATTTATTTTAACTATTTTTCTTTACTGTTTTTTTAAGTTTATATATTTAGTTTTTATCTTGTTCTAGCTTTTACCTTCAAGGCCTTTTCCACGAGTGTTACTGTATGTTCTTCTGTACCTTTTGGATGGATATTTAATAACTATATTGTAGTAACTTTGGTGATCCCTTAACTTTTCATCTAGCGCCATCATCAGGTCAACATTTGTAACTGTCCGTACTTTGGTTTACAACCAAATTCCTGCAAAACTAACGACATTCCCATCAGCCTCTTTGTCTAACGCGCTTCATTTAAGATGGGGAACATACCTCATCAGTATTTAAGCATGTCAATATTAGCATTTAGTTGAAAGCACCGATGTGACAACTTTACCACTTTCTCTCTATACATGTCCTTCTTCCCCCTTTGCCTCCCCTCCTCCTCCTCGCCTTTTTTTGTATTTTGACTGTCTATCTCCCTCTCTCTCGCTGTAACACACACTCAAACACTCCCTGAGGAGAAACAGTATGAGCTCATTAGTTCATTACATAACTTGTGATAATGAGATTACAGTGCGGAGGGGACATGAATGTAGAGCTGCACCAAAAAACTACAAAGTCCACTCATTCAAACAGCCATCTCATTCATAAAAACAAAATCTGTATCAAGCAGTGGGTTCAAGCATTACATTTACTTTTTAGGAGCATCATTTAACTGTTCTTCCTTCTTGCACATACTCATAATAATACATAAGGGCCTTTTTTATTTCTTTGCATGTATTTGGAAGGTATGTAGAGATTAACCTAGTTCAGCTCGGGGGTCTATGTGGGATAAACTATCAGCTCTGCTTAAGAAACATTCTCCACGGATGTGTGCCTGGTTTAACTAATCTGTATGTACTTAAAGTCTCTAATCGGACCACTAACGCTGCAATGGCTGCATGTTAACCTGTTGTTGTGTTTAATTTTAAGCATGCATATGTTTGTGATCCACATCTACTGAATGAAACTGATCCTGAACAAATCCTTGACATTTCCGAGACAAGTAGACGTAAGATGACCATGAAACTAGACAATCCTCACTCGTCTTGGAATGAACCATCAAGGTTTAGTGATGAAGAATCTAAACTATCTGTCCTCGAGCGTGATGTTTGAGGCTGTGATTGATTGGCCCTTCATGTACGTGTGTGTGTGTGTGTGTGTGTGTGTGTGTGTGTGTGTGCTTGTACACTCACAGGACAGAAGTACGTGTTCTCGGCGATGTGCTGGGCGACTCGAGGATCAGAGGCCGACAGGGACATGATGAGCAGCAGAGCATCTCTGGCCTGCTGACCAACCGAACCCTGTCTGAGGGAGACAGAGATCAAAGCGGTTGAGGTGTAGTAAATGCATTCACGTGTACGCCAAAATGTTCCCTAATGTGTGTGTGTTTGTGTCTATACCCTATTTCTGTGTGTACATCCAGTGTGTGTGTGTGTGTGTATATCTACCTGTGTGTATGTGTGTATACCTGTGTGTGTGTGTGTGTATCTACCTGTGTGTGTGTATATATATATATCTACCTGTGTGTGTGTGTGTGTGTGTGTGTGTATATATATCTACCTGTGTGTGTGTGTGTGTGTGTGTGTATCTACCTGTGTGTGTATGGTATGAGCAGGGAGAACAGCAGGAAGTTGGCGGCCCCCTGGTCCTCACTGGTGTGGAAGAACAGCTCCAGCACTGAGGGATCTTTGACCAGAGCCACACACAGCTGGTTCAGCAGGAGGACGAGCTCCGCCTCCACCACGCCACGGCTGTCTGGGGGGGGGGGGGGGACAGGTGATCAAGTACCCAGGTAACTGTTTAAACTGCTTAGTCTCTTTAAGTATAGTAAAGATCAGGATGTCTTTTACTCCTGCTTCCTTATTTCTCTACATTTATTGTCATGCACCAAAACACCACAGCAAATTCTTTCTTCCTGTTTCTGATTCCGAAAACTTGTATATGTATACTTGTATGTGTCTGTAACCTTCTATAGTTTCTTAACTAAGTTAATTTTTACTTTAGTTTAAAAGGAAATCAATGCACTACTTTAAAGTTAACCACAAACTAAACATGCCAGGAGTAAAATACCAACATACAACATATTGCCAACAGTCTTGTATTGTTAGATTGGATAGTTTTCAAATTTTCTTGTGTGTTTTCACATTGACAGAAGCTTAGTTCTAGTTGTAGAGACAAGGCACCCATAAAGGAGTAGTTTCACATTTTCTTGGAGTCTCCATCGGTTGTTTGTATTCTCAGTGAAGTCAGCGTTACCGGCCCAAGCTAAGCTAAGTGTGCTAAACTAAACCAACCGACTGCTTGCTCCGACGCCAGGTAAATTATTCCTTTAACTGTTTCAATACCAACTCACCAGTTCCAGCTCCAGCGCAGGAGGCCAGCAGCATCATGAGCGGCCGCAGAACTGGTTTGTGGTGCAGTAGAGGCTGTTTGGCCTGAGATAGAAGCATCTGGTACATCCTGAGCTGCTCCAGCTTCATGTCCTCAGTGAACTGTCTCCTCAGGCTCCACAGAAACAGCCTCTCCATCACACCCTCCAGGACCACAAACTCCAGGATGGGACCCATCGCTCCCCCTGGTAACGTCAACAGGCCTGAGACCAGGTATACACAACAACAACGTGGGCATGATGAAGCATGGCGTTTTCTCTGTTCTCCTACCTTGCCCGGCCTCTTCCTCCATCAGCAGGAACAACATGTGTTCCACGTAGTTCTGGACGGCGCTGGCCTCGTCGGCCGGGATGGGACCGAGGCATAAGCTGCTGCTACCGCTGCCAGCGTGACCGGAGAGGAAACTCAACGCACCGGTGCCACTGCGACCCGGCTCGTGTTTCTCCAGGATCTTCACTACCTGCAGAGAGAGAGACATTGGAGACTTCCTTAACTACAGTTAAAAAAAATCTATTACATTTTTACACTTTGTCTGAGGAGGAAATGTTGGTGTGTCTATAAAAACAAAATGCAACAAAAAAGCAGAATGAAAACAGACCCAGAGTGTAAATCATGAAGTACATCATGTTTTCCATCCTTTCAGGTTTGACTGGAGCTCTAATTAATTTAATTGCAACCCTCTTCTTCTGCAATGGTTTAATGGTACCCAAATGTTAATCTCAATGCACCAAACTGCTATAACAGTACAGAATGGAAACGTGCATTAATTTGGAATTTCTGGCTTCAGTAACCGACATTAATAGCAGCGAATGGCAAAACCTAAATTTAAGTTATAAAACGTCCCTTCAGAAAGCTCTGGGGGACATCAAATCACCCATGTTTTTCTACTGTATCTGTTTGAAATCAAGTGAAATTAGGTTAAGTTAAAACAGTGTTTAGCATTTTTAAGATATGATCTTAATTTGGACGTTTAAACAGCAAAGAATAATTCATCATTATCAGAACTGTAAGATGCAGTAGATAACAGATCACTGAATACATGAACAAAAAAAGACAGAGAGAGAAGAATGTAATTCACTGTCTGCACTTGTGTTAACCTTTGACCTTGGCTGCTTTGACAAGGAACACACACACAAACACACACAAACACACACACACACAATACACTTGTACACACACACATGGACATAGAGTGTGTGTGGGTTTACTTGGCGGGCGTAGAGAGAGTTTTGCTCTAAATGGATCCTGTGTTTAAGGGCCAAAGTCCGGGTCGGTAATGCACACACACACACACACACACACGAACACACACACACACACACACAATCGTACACAATCACACACTGTGTCTGCCAACCATTATGAGGAAAATAGGACAGAAGACTGAGGGACAGAAGAGATGAAGAGCAGTGAAAAGGCAACAGGAAAGTGAGTTTTTCTGTCCGAGAAGTGATTGATTGATTGATCAGTTGATTAGTTACCTGTGCCCAGTGGTTCTTGAACACAATCATACAGGTCTCGGGGTCCACGCCTCTCAGCGTGAGAGACTTCTTCCGGTTGCCCCCGACAACCACCGAGGCCATCATTTTGATTGGCGGTCAGTTAGCTATAGCATGTTCCAGCTCAGTGTGTCCAGGTCTGACGTCGGGACCAGGGGGCATGAGGCGGCGCCCTCGGCCCAGGATCAGGCTCTCTCCCCGGGCTTGGTGGGCAGCTGCTGGCCTGCAGGAGGTGGAGATGGACAGAGGAGACTTTTTATTAATCCTCTAGTGAATTAAGTTCAGAGGTAGGGTTCGTTATTGTAGTATCGTAGCTGCTCCAACAGCTGACCTATGAACACAGTCAGCAGTTGGAGCAGCCTTAGCACCAGATTGTCACAATCAGCATAAAAAATCGTCCTAACTCAGTCAAATCTGACCACACGGACATGATAAACACATTTTTAGATTTAGTGTGTCTTACCCTTCCAAGGATATCATTATATCCGATGTCTATCACGAAAAAACACCAACAAATCCACTTAGAAACCATAGGAAAAACAGCTAGAACCTAAAGAACCTGCCTGAGAATCATCATGTTTCTACGTTTTCTTCAGTATCAAAGTGATCCAGTGACAGTCGTCTCTACATCCATGGGAACGCTGCCAACAGGAACTGCTAACAGGTAATTCAGCACACTTTTTAAGTTGCCTTAATGTCATTTTGTCAGGCAACAAAAACCCTGTTATAGTCCATTCCTTACATTACTGACAAGTTAGTATAAATGAATATATTTGTGTGTATCGTGTGTATTTCTGAGGATGTTTGTGGGAGGATGAATACTGAACATGTGTGAGTATGTGACCACATGTACATTGTGTGTATTATGTGTATTTGTATGATTTGAAAATCTGTTAAAAACTGTCTGTCTATTGTCCAGTAAAGCACACACAGGCCTGTGCTTTTAG